>CAUDMG010004078.1:260000-370000 GCA_958450375.1 Homarus gammarus | reverse complement strand
ACGTGGGTCGTAGGTTAATGAAGCTCCCGGAGTCGAAAGTCTATGGGTTCGAAACCAGGACGTGTAAGGAAGCGAGTTGAGGTGGGAAGGTGAAGAGAATGGTCGACCCTCAGTGTGTGCGTCAAGATGGTGGGATATAACTCGCAGTTGGCGGCTCTGCTGCTGGTGGTGGTCAGGGTGGTGATGGCCTCTACTGACGGAGGTAAGTTAGTTTGTTTCTTAGGGTTCCTGCTGGTGACTAGTTGGTAATTGTTCTATGTTTAACCTCGTGATAACTGTGCCGTTCTTCTAGAGTACAATTGACCCAGAAGATGCTTTTAAACCCTCTAGTATGATGCCATGATCTTTTGAGTATAATGACTTTCAATGAAGATCTTTTTAAACCATGACCTCGTTCCTGGGGAGTTAAACCCATCGTACAGGAGACTCGGAAGTTGTTTAATCGGTTTTTACAGATCTATAATATTGTTGACTTTATTTACCGAGTTATCTTTCCATTAGTGGAGACCTTTACGCAGTTAGGAATATGTCCCCAGCACCCGGGATATTGTCGTCCTCATTGCATGCGTCAAAAAATAGTGTTGTCTGATACTAAGGCGTAAGTAATTAGCTGTTGGACTTGAACAGAACTTTGTGATACTCTATTTCCAGACTATGAAGAGGTTCACTGGAGCTTATTGACACGGTAAACTAGTTAAGCTTTCGGCTCCTCCTAGATCTAAAGTTCCTCTCCATAAGGGTCAAACTCTACCTCCTGCTTCACATAATTAAACCCCCTTATAATAGTAACTCTTTGAAGTCATTCGTATGATTCAGATATATTAAACTAACGTACTATCATTTATGGCTATTGTACAGTCGTGGTTAAAAGTTTGTGTTGAAAATGAATCTCGGGAATTAGTCTCTCTTTAAACTTGCTTACCCCCCGAGTGGTTTCTGGTGTGGGTAGGGTATTTTATTTCCTTTGTGGGGGGGGGGGGGGGTTTATACTGCCTCATTGTGGGAGGAATTAAACTTTTGACCCCGACTATCCTTCACTTCACAATATTTCCAATGAGTTATTTGGTGTGGTACTATTATTTCCAGTGAGTTGTAGTGTGTGTGGTACTATTTCCTACCAAAATGTAAGAAACTGGTATATAGACACCATGTTTGTCCCATATTGATCGTTAATAAAACCACCAGTGTTACAATAGTGACCTTCCACGTTCTTTCTTAGCTGGAGTGTTGGCAGGTTGGGCGCGTGAATCCTATAGAATCTTTTTTGTTTCAGATGGTCCTCCTGCAGCTGACCAGGGAACGATGATCACCAGCACTACCCCCGAACCTGTCCCCGTCCCCGAACCTGTCCCCGTCCTCGAGCCTGTCCCTGAATTCGGCCCTGAGGTAGGTCCTGCCAATTTGATCTTTTAAATATTGATTATTTTTAGCAATGAATATTTTAAGGAAATGTGAACTAAACTTTAAATTTCTTTAGACCTCCCAGCCTCCTCACCCGTCCATAGGGTGGGGGAACGAAACTTATCCAAAGAGCGAGCATGGACAAGGGTCAGATTTGCCGCTTCAAGAGGACGACTTGGAACACAGTACTAGTGAGAATCCAATCGAGGAAGATTTTGAACATGACCTGGAGGTCGTGATACTGGAAGTAGTTCAGGGAGACGTAAATTACCTGCCGGTCTACGATCATAGAGTTCATTCTACCACGGAGGGCTGCAGCGACGGAGACTTGACCCAGGATGATCGATACTCGACTGATGTGCCAATGGAGGGCGAATTGAGACGCACTGAGGGCCTTCCACTTAACGATGGAGAAAATGTAACTTTCCAGAGCGCCCACGAGGATGTCCTCCCGCCACCAGAGAAGTCAACCACCACCCCGCCCGTGACGGTGTGCGGGAAGGGCGGCCGGATCGTAGGCGGGACACAGGCAGGAGTGGGATCATGGCCGTGGGCGGTGATAATAAAGGACAACGTGGGCGTGCACTACTGCGGGGGAACCCTCATCTCCTGGCGCCACGTCCTCACCGCCGCCCACTGCATCTCTGGGTAAGTCCCGCTCTTGATATCTTGTGTTCTCTTAAAGCCAAGAATAGTTTAAATTAACGGAGATGTGTTCAAAGCTCTGGATCCAAATCCGTCCTGAACAATAGGAACATCAGTCATATTTACCATGAATAATTCTCGTGTCATGTTCTTCCATTCTCACTGGCATCAAATATTTTATTTCGCAAGCACTAACCGAAAAATCTGAAATAACCCCGAGCCGCTCTTGAGAAGACTAGTCCTTCTACATCAGAGCAGAGCCTTGGGTAAACTCTCAATTTAACGTTTGCCTTCAGGCCTTGAACATATAAAACTTGGCTCACGACATGAGCACCTTTAGGGAAAGATTTCTGAAATAACTACTTGAAGGAGTTTTCCGTGATTGATGGTAATGGTCTATTGAATATTTTTACTGCAGATGCTAATGTACATGACTGAATTATTTAGTGTAGTAAATGGTCATTTTCCAAGTCGAGGGAGTGTATAACGTCTTGCAGGAAGTAAAGTCCAAGCTTGGCTCTAATTTTCATTTGAAATTTGACTTGACTGGATTTAGTTTTGATGCAAATTTTAAGCGGGTGGTTCGGAGGAAAGGCCAGGGGAGGAGTTTAGACACCCTTATTGTGACGTCTTCCCTCAGTCCATCGCTGGTTAACCGGTATCCCGTGACGGTGACAGTAGGGGACCACGACCTCCTGGACACTACAGAGAGCGTGTCACAGACCATAGGGGTGTCACAGGCACTCCATCACAACCAGTACGCTGACGGCTCCAGCTACAACAACGATATCGGTATAATGGTGTTAGTACGTCCAGTCACCCAGGCACCCAACATCCTACCTGCCTGCCTCCCATCCCCAGGTGTGTCGTGTTTCTTGGTTTTGAATACGTGAGAAATGTGCTGGAAATGTTTTATGCTTTTGATTTTGTATATTGGGCTGGAAATAAAAAAAAAAATGCGCTGCAACTCTTTTTAAAATCTCTGGCTGGAACTTTATCTTCACGTCTAAACTCTTGGCTCTTGCAGACTTTTCACCAGACGGGAAGACGGTGACTGTGGTAGGATGGGGCGCCACGATGGAGGGAGGACCCACCACTAATGTGATCAGAGAGGTGTCCGTGCAGGTGTTGTCCCACGCCTCCTGCCAGGTACCTTACCCCACTACCTACAAGTCTGACAGGATGATCTGTGCTGGTACCACTACTGGAGAGAAGGAAGCCTGCCAGGTACTAGTCTAAACAGTGATAAAGAGCATAGTAATTCTGAGTAGGTGTTAAGAGCATTGCACAAGACTAGGAAACCTTATCAGAAGGTGTTCAAGGAATACCTCTTATTGACTGGATCATTTCTCTCTCCCAGGGTGACTCAGGCGGGCCGATGGTTCACAGGAGCCAGGAGACGGCTGGTGACATTCACTGGACGGTGGTGGGCGTCGTCAGCTACGGTTCCGGGTGCGCGAGACAGGGCTACCCGGGCGTCTACACCAAGGTATCCCACTACCTGGACCTCATCGGCTCCGTCATGCTGACCTACCCTTAGTTATATAAGGGTTCTTAATTATAAGCAGATCTCTATAATTCTATGTAATTAGGTAATTCTCCTGCTTATTATACCTTTTAACCTAATTAGTTATTTTAAGTAACATTGTATAAATTAACTTCCTAACCATCCACAAAGCTTAAAGTTGTTTGCCGTGTTGGTGGAGTTAAGAGGATAAATGTTTTAAGTCATATTAGTAAGAACGGATGATATTTGTATTTAAACCGGCCTGTGAAGAACCAAGTTACAAATGGTTCTACGGGTCGGTTCTGTGAGTTTAAATTAATAGAAACTGTACACTATTGTTAGGTAGTATTTACTCTAACCTTTTATAACTCTAACGCCGGTACTTTATAAGGTAGGCACGAAGATTAATTCATATGGCCTAGTGTCACCCTGATGGATCGATCTTAGTGTCACCCTGATGGAAGAATCTTGGTGTTTCCTTTGGTACTGAAATGGCAGGTTCTGTTGACTCTGCCATTACTAGACTCATTCTCTCCTGTGTGGGAAACCTTATTAATTATATAAACGTTTTTTCTTTAATTTCATGTTGTTCAGTTTTTAAGATTAAATAGTTAAAATCTTCAGCACCTTTTTGAACTTCTTAATTAACCTGACGGGGGAGGGGGTCACTTTTCATTTGTACAATATGCCTCAGGACCTTCATTGTACTTTATTATTATTATTATTAGGATGAATACTATAATTAGACCTGGTTGTGGGAACATAATTAGAACAGTTTTTGAAGTTTTACATTTATGGTTAATTTTTCTTAGTGAAAACGGCGTCTAATATAAATAGCCACGGCGCCCAATATGCTTTAAAATAACTTCTAAATAAAATAATTACACTGGAGAAACCACCTTGACAGGACCCACGAATCAAAAACACCCATCATGATTCCCTGAAACTTAAGTCACAGTATACGGGGGTGATTGTCCTGTTCAGTGCTGTTGCCTTACTCTCGTGGCCCTGGAGTGGCCCTGAGTCTTGGACGAGAAATAACCAACATTTTGTAGCATTGTCTCCATTATACACCTCCCTGCTTGACACGTTATTAACTTTTGTAGTTGTCATTCAACCCTTGGCTTCCTGCCCACCCCACCCCACTCCACCCAGCTGCCTGCCCACCCCACCCCACTCCACCCAGCTGCCTGCCCACTCCACCCCGCCGCCCTTGATCAACCACCCCTACCTTTGTGTACGGATTGGCGACTTGTGTTAACCGCCCACCTGTTTGAAGTAGACGAAGACTAGTTATGTTGGTTACGACAGACCTTGGTAATGGTGGTCAGATTAACCCTCCATGCATGAGTTACGATCTATTGAATATACTCCACTATCTCTATGGAGCACTTGGAACTCTGACGCGGCTGAAGGGTAATAAATATTCTTGAATTTGTCGCAGTGGGGGTGGTGGGGGTTGTAAAAGATACTCGATTGCTTCCGCTGGTCACTCCATGATTTCCGTCTGTTCATGAGCAGCCATTTGTCGAGGACACTAAGCTTGTAGTTTTGCCAGTAGTCGGAAAAAAATATATTGCATTTCAACAAGCGAATGTTTACTGTAATGTACGGGGCAAACACATGTGAAGGCTTTCTTGGCCACGCAATATAAAAGGCCGTGTAAACAGTAGGTCATTGAGTGCGTTCAGCTACATTTAACAAAATTCCCTTCCTCGGACAAAGGAAGACGGAAATTGGACTGTTTGACGCAGCCAAAAATATTGTCTGAATCTTTTAAGAACTAGTAACCGACCTGACTCGGAATGTCAGTCGCAGGTTTTTTCTACCGTAACTAAAAAAAAAAAATTCCCCGGGTTTTTCGACGCCATTTCGGCTTCCAATTGTGTGTTAAGTGATACAAGTTCTCACATCTGCCGGTTGGTGGTGTAAGATGAAACTTACGATCTACTGAGACTACATCCTCGTGTTGTAGGTTAAGTGACGCTGTCTGACGTCAACAGACGGCAGGAAAAATGAATGTACAACACCTGGAGACAAAGCTGACGAGAGCTGCTGATGCACGAGGCACTTACTGAGGGAGAGGAGGAGGGACAGTGGGTGAGCACGGTGTAGGAGTGTGAGGAGGTGCGGTGGAGAGGCAGCAGGTGAGGAGGGAGGAAGCCTCTGTGAGGGGTGGTCTCTACACATCTGCTCCGGGATAACGCGGTTAAGATGGACTCTCACCCTGGTACAGGGTCACCAGCTGCCTCAGCAGGGGTACAGGGTCACCAGGTGTGCCTCAGCAGGGGTACAGGGTCACCAGGTGTGCCTCAGCAGGGGTACAGGGTCACCAGGTGTGCCTCAGCAGGGGTACAGGGTCACCAGCTGCCTCAGCAGGGGTACACGGTCACCAGGTGTGCCTCAGCAGGGATACAGGGTCACCAGCTGCCTCAGCAGGGGTACAGGGTCACCAGGTGTGCCTCAGCAGGGATACAGGGTCACCAGGTGTGCCTCAGCAGGGATACAGGGTCACCAGCTGCCTCAGCAGGGGTACAGGGTCACCAGGTGTGCCTCAGCAGGGGTACAGGGTCACCAGGTGTGCCTCAGCAGGGGTACAGGGTCACCAGCTGCCTCAGCAGGGGTACACGGTCACCAGGTGTGCCTCAGCAGGGATACAGGGTCACCAGCTGCCTCAGCAGGGGTACAGGGTCACCAGGTGTGCCTCAGCAGGGATACAGGGTCACCAGGTGTGCCTCAGCAGGGATACAGGGTCACCAGCTGCCTCAGCAGGGGTACAGGGTCACCAGGTGTGCCTCAGCAGGGGTACAGGGTCACCAGGTGTGCCTCAGCAGGGATACAGGGTCACCAGGTGTGCCTCAGCAGGGGTACAGGGTCACCAGGTGTGCCTCAGCAGGGGTACAGAGGATGGAAGATAACACGGATTAATGGACAGAAGGAAGTTAAAGATTAGAAGTACAGTAGATAAACAGATCAATAAATAATCGAATGGTTGTATACATAGATACATTATTGTGTACCTGCAGGGCTGCCAGAAGTCCATGGTGTGAGAATCCCGGTGCATAGTTTTTAGCGGAGGAGAAGGTGTTCAACCCATGTTTGGCGTCTCGCACAAGTTTTACTGACGAACAATCTTGCGTCAGCGTCTAACTGAATGTTGAATGAACACTCCAACATACAAGAGAACCTCTTTCTGGGGCTCGAACCCACTAGTACTTGGCAACAAAACCCAGGACCCGACGAGGAGTTCTTTCAGTTACAAGGATACGCGAGGTAAGGGCAAATTAACTTTAACCAACCCGGAGGGAAGGAAGCCATCTTGGGAGGTGGGTGTGGATGAGGGGAGAAAGGAAACTCGTGATGAAATATAAGTTGTGTAAATTTTAGCTCGTTGATTCAGGAGAGATTTCTGTTGTACCACAAATTCCAATAGTGTTGACTTTGGGGGGGGGGGGGGATGGATCACGTCAGGCCGCCCACACTGTACACTCGGGGTTGTTTTTAAGGCCAACACGACGCCCAGATATCTTCCGGGAGACACAATCAAGAAACGTTAAGTAGTGTTATTTTTGTATTTATTTATTTATTTTTTTACTTTTTGGACAATTTTATCATCGTTTCGTACAGCATACTACTTGGCGAGTGTTGGTAAATGCTCAATGTAACGTTCAAGTTCTTCTGGTGCGTCGTGTCTCGGTTAAGATCGTTAAAGAGGCTTTATTTCGTCTTAATGTAATATTGGCACATAAGCACTACTCACTTGTCCGGTTACTGGGTCATGTGACGTGAGGGAAGCGTGACACTATTGACATTATTTTCCTGAATTGGGTCAGGTCATGTGAGGTCAAGCCAGGGGTTCAGGACGATGCAGATTTTAGCACTCGTTAGAGGAGCGTGTTAGAACGCCTGTAACTACAATAACCACCACATGATAGCTCTTTTATTATTTTTTTTTATTTTTTTATTAATTTTATTATTATTGTTATTATTATTATTGATATTTTCCCTCCCCACCAGGCCTCGATGTGGGTCATTATAAAGTGATCTGTGCCCGGGTAAGCTAATGCCCGTTAAAAAAACCCCTAACCTAACCAAACCTAACCTAACCCAGTGAGTTTTTGTCCGTGCACCAACAGTAACACTGAGATAGTCGTGAATGGCAGACGAATGATCATATCTTGTCCGTAACAGAGACCCTTTCTGGTGGGGAAATTGTGAAGTCATACACAGTGAAAAGGAGAATACCCCCCCCCCCCTCCCCCTCAAGATTACTTCCATTTGTGCGGTGGCGAAGTGGATATCATACTCTACTGATGGTCCATTGGTCGCAAGATCGAATCCCCATTGTTGGAGTACAGCACGTGTGGTTGACGCAACAGGAGGTAGTATACATATATCCTCACCTACTTATATATCCACCTGTATATACCCGTATTTACCTGCAGTCTGCCTACCTGTGTGTTGATATGTGACGTCACCCCACCCCCTCCCCTCCGCCTTGGCTGACCCCCTTAAAGTGACTCGTCGTGATGGTCCATGGTGTAACTCATTTAGTCTAATTTGAGTACTGGTCACACTGAGTACACCGTCAGGAGTACCTCCCTGCGTCATGACCTGGTTAGCGCAGGTGATTCAATTTATTAATGTACACCTGAGTACAGGTCGTAAAGGTTAATAATTATTTGTGGTTATTGATGTTTTTTTCATGATGACGTAAACAACACAGAGACACACACACAGACACACACAGACACAGACACACACACACACACACACACCATTTTCTAGCATAAATTTTCAACCAAACTTTATTCATCCATTACCATGACACCCCCCCCCCCCGTCACCCCATCCCTTCCTCACCCCATCCCTCCCTCCCCTCCCCCCCCTTCCCCGAGTGGTTGACGGTCACAAACACACGAGTGATCCCGGAGTCATTAATTACAGGCTTTTGGGTCATGAGGCAGTGTTGATACTCCCTTCACCGTAATTGATGGGCAGTGGAAATTACCTGGACGTGGGCAATTACCAAGTGTCAAAGGATTTTTGATTAATTAGACTACTGTCGGGAATTTTAAAACAATGCACACTGACTCTATCGCTCTAATCGACTGAGAGATAGTTTAACTGGTGGATAGTTTACTAGTAGTTAGGTTATTGGATAGTCCACATGTGATGATTCACTATAATCTACACTATCCTTCAACCCTGTATCTATCCCTATCATCAATTTTTACACCATTAACGTTTATTTACCATTATCCATTCATCTATCATGGGACAGATTATAATCATTTGGCTTCGTAAATATTTCTCAGCAATCTCCAGTATTTCTCACATTTGTCAACTCTAATTCACAGAGGACATCGACTCTCGCTGTCAGGTGTTGGGAGAGAGTGTGAAGGTCAGGAGAAGATTGAGTGAAGATGAACAGATGTATTACTTGTGTCTTGAGGAATGTGTTGGATATTTCTGTATCTTTCTGTTTTTCTTTTTTTCCTTCTTATTCCCCTTCCATTTCACTACTTTCTCCTTCCCTCATTTTACCTAATTTTCCCTCCCGTCCAACTTTCTTTCTCACCCTCCCTCCTCCTTCCTCACCCACCCCTTCCTCCTTTTACCTTCCACGGTGATATTGAAATTCCAGGAGAACCCAGTACATTATATCTCTCAGCAACCTACCCCCAAATACCTCACCTCCCCCCCAATTCCTTCTACCTCAGCACCTCTTCCCCAGCTCTCGTTCCCAGCTCTCGTTCCCAGCACCCCTCCTCAGAATCTCTTTCAAAGTACAACCTCCCTAGTACCTCCTCCCAGCACTACCTCCTCCCAGCACCAACTCCCCAGCACCATCACACCTCACCACCACTTCCCCAGTTCTTGTCCCTAACACCTCCTCCCCAGGACCTCCCCAGCTGATCTTGTCCCCAGCACCTCCCAAGTACCCCAGAGCTCCTCCTCACTAGTATCATCACGCTCCAGAATCCTCCCACCATCCCCCCTCCTCCTGCCGCCATACATCTTCCCGAGCCCCAATAACTCCTCCATAATGTTGACGAACGCTCGCTGAAACGCCAACGCTGCTTTAAGAGTTTTTTATGTTTTGAAGAATTTGTTTTCCTCTCTTGTAACCTTTTTATTAATATCACCGAGAGACGACCAGACAAGACAAGTTGATACAGAAAGTGTTTGTGTGGTGGTTGTGGTGACGACACTAATGGATATACACCTCTCTTGACCACCAAATGTAAAGGTAATGTAGTGAAATATCCCAACGGTGGTAAAACGTTACGAGATTGTCTGGAAAAGGTGACTGTTGTTGTGTTTTGATGTTGTTTATTCTATGCTGAAACGAGGAAACGACGAACTACCACTACCACCACCACCACCACCACACAGCCTACACATGATGAGACCTACTGTACATTGGTGTTTAAAAGCTTTGTATGCAAATATAATCAAACACCTCGCCACACCACACCACACCACACCATATCATACCACACCACACCACACCATACCATACCATACCACACCATATCATACCACACCAAACCACACCATCTTAACAATATAACAACATACAAAAATACTTAACATAACAAAACACAACTACAGCGCCACAATGTCAGGGGAGGGGGAGGGGGGGGGGCTGTGAGACTGGGTAAACGTGGTTGTATAATAACACAAAATTTTTACTCGAGTTGTTGTTTGAGGAGGAAGACTCTGGTGGGTGGTGCTGTGAGGTGAGGTTTAATTATATGTGTGTGTTGTTACCTGTGGAAGAGGACGCTGTCGTTTTCATTTCCTGAGTCACCTGTATGTTGAGGGCAGAGGATTCCAGGGTGATAACGACAGACAGACAGACAGACAGACAGTGTGTGTTCTGCATACACACACACACACACACACAGGACCTCTCCTTCCCCGAAAAAAAAAATAGTCGGGTGAAATTTTCCATTTTGGCCAAGTTCCAAATTTTGTAATAATTATACTTCCACTGAATAGCTTAAATAAGACTGAGAAGTAAGTCTCATTTGTTGTTTGTTTGTGTTTATTTACCAGTAAACAAATAAATAAACATAATCATTAACTTACCTATTTTACCAGACCTATGAGACACCCTGTATACTTTCCTTAAGCAAATTAGTATAAAATTAACTCAACCCTGATTAAGCTATTTAGTATGAGGATAACGTAAGACTAATTATTGTGGGTCGAGGTCAGGGCTGGTAAATATGTCCTAATTTTTTTTTTTAGTGTGTGTGTGTGTGTGTGTGTGTGTGTATGTGTGTGTGTGTGTGACACTGATTATTATTGAGCCCCGTAGATACAACTAGCCTCTCTCTCTCTCTCTCTCTCTCTCTCTCTCTCTCTCTCTCTCTCTCTCTTTCCCATCACCTCTTCCTCCTCTTCCACCATCCATTCCTCTTTTCTTCCACCCCTCCCTCCTCCACTCCCTCACCCTCCCTCCCCCACTCACTAGAATATTCCCTCCTTCAGTAAAAACGAATATCAAAACTCCCTCCAGGTCGACATTCATCCCGCCCCTCGTACAGACAGTAACCCATTTACATACGCACTCATGTCTTCACAATTTCTTGAGAGACAAATGAGCGTCTTAAGATTTTTGTTGAGATAAGTTTACGTCTTTGTGTTAGTACAGGGCAAGAAAAGGTTGTGCCGGGGAGAGAGGGAGAGAGGGAGGTTCGAGGGTTCATTCTTGAATGTTTGTGTTGGATATGAAGCCTCAGATGTGGGAGTATTCATTGTGTTAAGGAACCAGAATTATACTGACTATATATACTATAATTTAACCAAACCTAACCTAACCTATCTTAACCTATCTTAACCTAACTTAACCTAACCTAACCTAAAGTGTTGCTGTTGTATTATGAAACGTTGGGTCCGGTTCCGAATCATGGTTTGGATTCGTTCAAGCAATACACACACACTCTCTCTCTCTCTCTCTCTCTCTCTCTCTCTCTCTCTAACCTAACTAATGGGTGTTAATTAGACTCCATTAAACTCATTAATTCACGGCCGCCCATTGGTTATATCTTGTACCCTGTTGCGTAACATTAGGCAACTGAATATGGGTGTGAGAGATGAGTGAGAGATGTGAGGTGAGTGAGATATGTGTGAGATGTGAGAGATGTGTGAGAGATGTGAGGTGAGTGAGAGATAGGTGAGAAACGAATGAAATATGAGTACGAGGAAAGAACCTGTCAAGTCAAGGACATAATCCTCCGCCATCTTGGTAACGAGAGAGACAGCAACACTCCCATTCAGGAAATATGATGCGATAAGGAGACACTGAGAAAGACTTTTCACTAAGAGAGATTTGTCACTGAGAGATATACGATTGTCGCTAAAAAAACTGGTGTGTGTGGGGGGGTGGTAGTGTGTGTGTGGGGGTGGTAGTGTGTGTGGGGGGGGATGGTAGGGTGTGTGGGGGGTGTGTGTGTTGGGGGGGTGTGTGGGTGGGAGTGGTGTGTGTGTGGGGGGGTGGTAGTGTGTGTGTGGGGGGTGGTAGGTGTGTGTGGGGGGGTGGTAGGGGTGTGTGGGGGGATGGTAGTGTGTGTGGGGTGGTAATGTGTGTGGGGGGGGTGGTAGTGTGTGTGGGGGGTGGTAGGGTGTGTGTGGGGGGTGGTAGTGTGTGTGGGGGGATGGTAGTGTGTGGGGGGGTGGGAGTGTGTGTGGGGGTGGTAGTGTGTGTGGGGGGGTGGTAGTGTGTGTTGGGTGAGGGTGGTAGGGTGTGTGTGGGGGAGTGGTAGTGTGTGTGGGGGGTGGTAGTGTGTGTGGGGGGGTGGTAGGGTGTGTGTGGGGGGGGGGTGGTAGTGTGTGTGGGGGGTGTGTGTGTGGGAGGGGTGTGTGTGTGTGGGGGGGTGGTAGTGTGTGTTTGGGGGTGGTAGTGTGTGTGTGTGGGGGGGTGGTAGTGTGTGTGTGGGGGGGGGCTGGTAGTGTGTGTGTGTGTGGGGGGGTGGTAGTGTGTGTGGAGGGGTGGTAGTGTGTGTGTGGGGGGTGGGTGGTAGTGTGTGTGGGGGGTGGTAGTGTGTGTGGTGGCTGGAAGTGTGTGGGGGGGTGTGTGTGTTGGAGGGGGATGGTAGTGTGTGTGGGGGGGGGGGGGGTGTGTGTGTGAGGGGGGTGTGTGTGGGAGGGGTGTGTGTGTTGGGGGTGGTAGTGTGTGTGGGGGGTGGTAGTGTGTGTGGGGGGTGTGTGTGTGTGGGAGGGGGGTGGTAGTGTGTGGGGGAGGGGGGTGGTAGTGTGTGTGGGGGGGTGTGTGTGTGGGGGGGGTGTGTGTGTGGGAGGGGTGTGTGTGTGGGGGGTGTGTGTGTGTGGGAGGGGTGTGTGTGTATGGGGGGTGGTAGTGTGTGTGTGGGGGGGTAGTAGTGTGTGTGTGGGGGGGTGGTAGTGTGTGTGTGGGGGGTGGTAGTGTGTGTGGGGGGGGTGTGTGTGTGTGTGGAGGGGGGGTGGTAGTGTGTTTGGAGGGGGTGTGTGTGTGGGAGGGGTGTGTGTGGGAGGGGTGTGTGTGTGGGGGGTGTGTGTGTGTGGGAGGGGTGTGTGTGTGTGGGAGGGGTGTGTGTGTATGGGGGGGTGGTAGTGTGTGTGTGGGGGGGTGGTAGTGTGTGTGTGGGAGGAGGGTGTGTTTGTATGTGAGGAGAGCTTGTGTATGTGTAATAGTAATAACAGCTTTTAATGTCTAATATAACGTAAACTCAGGCCATCAGAACCACCTTGTTTCTTTAAGCGTCACACACACACACACACACACACCCACACCCACACACACACACACCCACACACACACACACCCACCCACACAAACACTCGCGCTACACTCACTGCTCCACGTCTCTGAGCTCAACGTGAAGGGATTCCATAAAACGTGACCGTGTAAACAAGATTGCATATTCAGGAAGGGAATCGTGCGGCGCTCCCTGAATATTCTAAACCTGATGAATAAAACCCACGACTGAATTTCCACGCATGTCATTCAGCCTTACCCCTTTTTTATGTAACCCGGACTGTTTCAAGGTCTCATGTATGTAACCTAGTTTTAATTTGTCTCTGTGGGTGTTATTTTCTATGTGGTTCGTGTGTGTGTGTGTGTGTGTGAGTTCTGTCTCTCTGTCTGTCTGTCTCTCTGTCTGTCTATCTCTCTGTCTGTCTGTGTAGTTCATGTTCATATATTTTCTACATAAGTTAAAAATGCATACCCGGTTATATGAGTGAGAGTAGCCCAAACTCTTCTCTTCTCTTGCTGTACTCATATTTCATTCGTCTCTCAACTATCTTTCACACAATCTCTTACACACACACACACACACACACACACACACACTATTATTGGAGCTGAGAGATTAATGGGGTAGTGTGAGGAGGAAATGTGTAAAACTAATGAAAGAAGAATTGTTACTGAGGTGGGCGGGTGAGTGGGTGGGTGAGGGGGCGAGTGGGTGGGTGGGGGGGGCGAGTGGGCGGGTGAGTGGGTGGGTGGGAGGGCGAGTGGGTGGGTGGGGTTGGGCGGGTGAGTGGGTGGGTGGGGTTGGGCGGGTGAGTGGGTGGGTGGGTTGGTTGGGGGTTGGCGAGTGGGTGGGTGGGTTGGCGAGTGGGGGGGGGGCGAGTGGGTGGGTGGGGGGGCGAGTGGGTGGGTGGGGGGCGAGTGGGTGGTTGGGTGGCAGGGTGAGTGGGTGGGTGAGTTGGAGAGTGGGTGGTTGGGGGGGGGGCGAGTGGGTGGTTGGGGGGGGGCGAGTGGGTGGTTGGGGGGGGGCGAGTGGGTGGTTGGGGGGGGGCGAGTGGGTGGTTGGGGGGGGGGCGAGTGGGTGGTTGGGTGGCAGGGTGAGTGGGTGGGTGGGTTGGAGAGTGGGTGGGTGGGGGGGGCGAGTGGGTGGTTGGGTGGGCGGGTGAGTGGGTTGGGTGGGTTGGAGAGTGGGTGGTTGGGTGGGTGGGCTCACAAGACTGACATACTGGCAAAAAAAATCACTTACCGCTGAGTTAATGTTTGGAAAAATCTTGAAAGACAACAAATTGGATAATAAAACAGAATAAACGAGAATGTGAGATAAAAACGAGGAAAGGAGAGAATAAGGAAAATGATGATAAATGAGGAATAAGAGACACAAGCAAGAAATAAATAAATAAATAAATAATGTGTGGTTATGTTGGTACCCCTGACACTTAATGACGTCATGGCGTTTCCCAAATAAAAATACCCGGACAATTGTATATAAAACGACATTACTTCCACTCACTTCAATAATAAGTAACTTTTTTATATCCTTTAATGGTAAATAAATGTAACTTCATATGTTAGAAGACAAGTTAATAGGGTATTAGGTCGGTAATAGGAGCATAAGTGCAGCGTCTCTGAAGGGGTTTTTCGACCATTTGAGTTACCAATTGTTGATGGCGACTATTTTACTCATAGGATTTAAAGTGATGATTGTAGTAATAGTAGTAGTAATAGTAGTCGTAGTAGTAAGATAATCAGATACACAAAAAAGACGATATATATAGATAGATACGTCACTTATATGTGCCTTACTTTCCTCATATAAGATCAGTAACCCTCCACGTGTACACACTACCTGCTACACACACACACACACACACACACACAGAGATCCGAATGAGTCAAACTTGTTACGGTCGATCGTACACACAAACAACATTATTAATACGTAAAGTGACAAAGACACAGTTACTAACACACAAACAAGGACAGTGACGCACAGATAAACATGGCAGAGAGAGAGAGAGAGAGAGAGAGAGAGAGAGAGAGACTCTTCCCTCCAGCACCAGGAAAATAGCCCCCACAATCCTCCCCGCCAGGCTAAATATAGTGTGTGTTTTCCTCGTCAGCTTGGCCTTGTCACTCTCTGGTCCTGGTCTTATTTCGTAGAGGGAGAGAGAGACTACACGGAGACAGGAACAGAGAGACAGACAGATAGACAGATACAGGGAGGGAGGGAGAGAGAGAGGACAGACAGACAGAGAGACAGATACAGGGAAAGAGTGACAGACAGAGAGACAGACAGATATAAATAAGTGGTAGCACAGTGTATTTAAGTGGGTACAGAGACGCTTGTTCGCGCTTAGGATATTCCGAATCCACCCAGTTGGGAATGGGCACCCAAGTTGACAGTTGTGGGAAGTGAAGTTGGTCAAGTACAGTACTGAACGGAAACGTAACTGACATTGAGTGAACAAAAATCGACTGAAACTCATTTAGCTGAAAAAGATGGCTAGACCGCCGAAGGAGCTGTGTGTTTTAGTGTTCATCCCTGCTGTTATGTTCCCCTGGGTGTTCTTCCAGCAGGTGAGTGTGTGTGTTCTTCATCCAGAAAGTCATTAAGTAAACCTTAAAGTGTGATCAGCGTCGAGTGTTATGGCGGGTCAGGTGGTGATCTACTTTTCACTGTTTTACGTCTCCCTTTACTGTTGTTGATGACTAAGGGATCACTGGAACTCTCATAACGTGATATAAATTCGCCTTCTATGGTGGATTATTGTAACTGTAATCACTGAATCGTGTAATTACTGAGGTTATAATGTATATAGAAATTATGTGTTTGTATTGATGCTTTGTCAGTAATTTTCCCGAGTTGTTGGTAGTGTTGTTTGTTGGTAATGATCTGTGGACACGAGACTGGTTTTATAGTTACTGTATTTAAGGTGTGTGTTTCCCCAGGAGTCCTCGACCAGGTGGGACAAGGTGGTGGCCAGGCTGAGCGGTCCTCTGGCAGGTGATGATCCTCGCGTGTTGCAGGTAGTGACGGACACCTACCTGGACCCTCCCTCAACCCTCCCCTATAACCTCTCCACCAACCTCCGGTATTCCACGGGAAAGGACCAGTTCACCTGGCCCTGGATCCACCACTTCCTACAGCTGCTCTTCTCCGAGCAGCGGGGCGGATTCTTCGTGGAAGCTGGCGCCCTAGACGGTGAGTATCTCTCCAACACCCTGTGGCTGGAGCAGGAGCTGGGCTGGACGGGGCTCTTGATTGAGGCTGACGTGATCAACTACAAGGCCCTCAGGGACACACATCGACGGGCTTGGTCATCTAACACTTGTCTCTCCTCAGAGTTGTACCCCAAAGACACACTTTTCGTGTCTCGTTTTACCAAGATTCAGACGAATTTGTCACCGTGGGCTGCCAGATCCCACGGCCATGAATTGCGTGATGACGTCAATCAATCCAAACACGACATTTTAGACGACACGTCGTACTCCACCGTACAGTGCCTCCCCCTCGTGTCCTACCTGGCGGCCCTCACCGTGTCCTCCGTCGATCTCCTCTCGCTGGACATACAGGGCACTGAGGCCTTCGTCATCAGAAACTTCCTCACCTCCAGTAATATCACCATCAGGGTCATCGTGGCAGAAAATGAGTACAATCAATTTGACGATGAGTTTATGAGCCTCATGAGAGACAAGGGCTATGTGGTTCTGGCCGCCGCTATTGACTATGTGTTTGTGAGGAGGGACGACTCTCTGTTGACACGACCTGAGGTACAGCGGCTCCTCCTCAAGACTAACTCCTCCAAGGTGTAGCTGTGTTTGTGTACATAAATATAAGACGTTTGTATATCGCAATTTATGCTCTTATTTTCCTGTATTTTCTTCTTTCTAGTAAATATACGAATAAAAACACTCGGACATTAAACCTCAACACACACACACACACACACACACACACACACACACACACACACACACACACACACACACACACACACACACACACACACACATTTCATGTTTTTTTTTTCTTCGGGAGGGGAGACAAGGTTTCTGTTTACAAGACCATGCTGTTGTGGGATGTGTTTACTGTTTGTATTAAAGAGAGAAGGAATGAAGGATGGAAAGAAAGACGGAAGAAAATGACACACACACACATCTAAAGGAGTGTTTAATCATGGCTGGGTTAAATAAGGCTATGCTACCTAATATTCAGGTCATTTTAAGTTTAGTTATACCCCGTAGAGCACTGTGAAGAGACGCCAGACAAGTTTAGCTGAAGAAGTTAGTTAGATCATAGATGGCCAAGCAGAAAAGACGCCCCCGTGTTCCTGGACTCCTGTTGTGAGAGTTGCTGCTCAAGACTACGTTAACAGAAAGGGACAGGATATAACCAACACAGCACTGCAGGAATCTAAGACCCGCAGCAACACAGCACCAAGACTTAACACAGCAAAAGCACAGCACTAAGAAGATACAGTGTTATTTTAAACTGTGTCGTTCCTCCGTTGTGTTATGTTAATTGGAGTGCTGTAGGCGAACTCTACTGGGTACACATGCAGACGATGGCCAATTTTGTTCCCCATTACTGAAGGTCTGGGGAGGTCAGGGAGGTGGAAGGGGTGGAGGAGGTGTAGGAGGTGGAGGATTGGAAGAGTCTGTCTGTCGATGTCTTTAAGAAGTGATATCATGGAGAGAAGTAAATATAAAACCGCTAATTATGCGCCCTGGAGCGAGAGAGAGAGAGAATATAAGAACATAAGAAAATAAGGAGTCTGCAATCAGCCGGTTGGCCTGTGCAGTGTGCATGGCAGCTCCTGTCGAGAGTTACTACCACTCTCTATCATCCATGAATCTATCTAGCCTCCTTTTGAAACTTTCCAGAGTTCCCGCACTTACTACAAAGTTGCTAAGCTTGTTCCACTCGTCCACCACCCTATTTGTAAACCAGTTTCTTCCTATCTCCCTCCTAAACCTAAAATTATCCAACTTGAATCCGTTGCTCCGAGTCCTATCCTGCTCGGATATTATAAGAACTTTATCTATATCCCCTTTATTGATTCCTTTCACCCACTTAAATACTTCTATCATATCTCCCCGCACTCTTCGTCTTTCTAGGGCATGCAAGTTAAGTTTCTTTAACCTATCCTGATATGGAAGGTTTATAAGTCTCGGAATTGGCGAAGGTCAAGTTGGAGAACTTGAAATTAAGGGAAGAGCTGGCGATGTTAAAAGGAGAGGCTGGACGAGTAAAGCCAGTGGCTGACGAAAAATCAAGCGAGTGGAAAATTGTGAGTAGTGGGAAGACAAAGCTTTTGGTGAAAAAGCACACCAAGGATACGACAACAACGACAACAACAGCTAAGTGTACCAACCCGTTCAGTCCCTTGATAGACGAATTGGACGTTAGTACAGACAGGGATGACAAGGAAGGTATAAAAACTTTAATTGTTGGTGACTCACAGGTAAGGTACATGGACAGGGCCTTTTGTGGTAAAAACAAAAATAGGATGAGGGTGTGTTTGCCAGGAGCTGGGGTGGGGGATATAATTGACAGGATGGACAATATCTTGTCTGGTAATGGGAACAAACCCATTATCTGCCTCAGTGCAGGAGGCAATGATATTGGCCGGTGTAGGAGCGAGGAGCTTCTTGATAAGTTCAAGGCAGCCATAGATCGTATTAGGACTAAGGGAGGGATCCCTATCATATGCGGTGTCCTGCCTAGAAGGAGAGTTGGCAGTGAATGGTTGTCAAGGGCGGTTGGTGTTAACGACCGTCTTGACAGATATTGCAAGTCAATATCAGTCCCATTCATTGACAACTGGGACAACTTCTATGGCAGAAGGGACCTTTATGCTAGGGATGGGGTGCACCTGTCTAGGGATGGAGTAGCAACCCTGGCTGGGGCTCTAGAGGGGGCAGTTCAAAAGATATCGAAGTCTTTAAACTGCTAAGAGAACATAGGGGCACGGGGGTGGAGGAGACTGCAGTGGGAGCGGGTAAACAAGGCGAAAGATTACAGGGAAATAGTGTTAGGAATGATGACATAACTAAATTAGACAGGGAGTTTAAAACTAAACGCGGTAAGGGAAGGACTCAGAACACGACTAACTTAAATGTATATTACGCGAACAGTAGAAGTATGAGAAACAAAATGGATGATATTAGGGCCTTGGTATGTACAGAAGAAATCGATATAATTGCATTCACTGAAACATGGATCAACCTAGACACACGTGAATTACCAGTCGAATACCAAATTGCGGGTTACAAACTGTTCCATACCGATAGGCAGACCAGGAAAGGAGGCGGAGTAGCAATCTATGTTAGGGATAATCTGAAGTGTGAAATAAATAAGGAAATAAAAACTGAGAGGAATACAGAAACAATTTGGATAGAATTAAGCGACGGTCGGGAAAAATTAATCACAGGAGTAATATATAGACCCCCCAATCTTGACAGAGTCAATGAGCGACTTATCTGGGATGAAATGCGCAGGGCTTCCATACACAACAAAGTCTGTATAGTAGGCGACTTTAACCTTGGCCAAATAGATTGGACCGACCTTACGGGAAACTCAGAATCAGAGGATTTTCTCGAGACGATCCAGGACTGTTTCCTAAGTCAACATATAACCGAACCCACACGGGGTAATAATATATTGGATTTAGTTTTGTCAAACAGAGAAAACCTCATTAGCAATGTCGAGGTAGGGAACGAACTTGCAAACAGCGATCACAAAGAAATTCGATTCCAGTTAGATTTTCAGGGCAGACGTAAGGAAAATTCCACCAAAGTACCAGATTTCAGAAGGGCAAACTTTGACAGTTTAAAGAGGCAGCTAAGAGAGGGGGTGTCGCGCTTGGCCGTGAACCTGACAGATGACACCGACCTGATAACGAGATCTGAGATTGCCGAGTTCCACGACAATTTAAATAGTGAGTTACTTAATGCACAAAGGCAGAACATACCATACAAAAAACTCAGATCAAACAACAATGACCCTAAATGGATAAATAATTATTTAAAGAACATCATTGGCCAAAGGAAGGCTATAGGTAGAAGGATAAATCGTGGCGAAATTCACCTCCGGGACTATTATAGGGTATTGGCGAGTAGGGTTAAAACCGAGATAAGGAAAGCAAAGAGGAATAATGAGGTAAGGATAGCAAGGGAGGCAAAGACAAACCCCAAAGGATTCTACCAAATGTACCAAACTAAAACACGAGAAAAGATTGGACCAATACGGTCAGACTCCGGCGAGCTCACTGATAACGACGGAGAAATGAGCAATAATTTGAATAAATATTTTTCAACAGTTTTCACCAGCGAAAATTTAAACATGATACCCGAGGCACCGACTCTATTCAGAGATAGTGAAGAAAACAAATTAAGTGAGATAGTAGTGACTAGTAACGATGTTAGTAAGCAAATAGACAAACTAAAGCCTAATAAGCCACCTGGTCCCGATGAGATATTTGCCAGAGTATTAAAGGAATGTAAGGAAGAGCTTAGTATGCCCTTAGCAAAGTTGTTTAACATGTCCTTAAAAACAGGTGTAGTACCAGAATCCTGGAGGATAGCGAATGTAATACCGATCTTCAAGAAGGGGGATAGATCACTATCCTCTAACTACCGCCCAATCAGTCTAACATCAATAGTAGGCAAATTACTGGAAGAAATCATTTCAAACTCTATTCGAAATCACCTGGAGAAGCACAGATTGATCAATGATTCCCAGCATGGCTTCACAAGCGGACGTTCTTGCCTAACTAATCTATTAACATTCTTTTCATCAGTTTTCGAATCAGTGGACGAGGGGCACAATTATGATGTGGTATATCTCGACTTTAGCAAAGCCTTCGACAGAGTACCCCACGAAAGACTAATTAGAAAGGTAGAAGCTCATGGCATCAAAGGTGACATCCTTAAATGGATTAGGGCGTGGTTACAGGACAGGAAACAGCGAGTGAGCATTAACGGCACTAAGTCCCATTGGAGCAACGTCACAAGTGGAGTTCCCCAAGGCTCAGTACTTGGACCATTATTGTTTATTATATACATAAACGACATAGATATCGGCATAGACAGCAACATAAGTAAATTTGCTGATGATACTAAAATAGGACGTGTTATCAAATCTGACGAGGACTCGGCAAAACTACAGGAGGATCTAAACAAATTTTTCGAATGGTCTGAAAAATGGCAGATGAAATTCAACATTGACAAATGTAAAGTACTCAGTATAGGGAATGTAAACAGGGAAACCAGATACCAGATGAACAACGATGCCATAGAGAAATCCGACTGCGAGAGAGATTTAGGAGTAATGATAAGTAGGAACCTTAAGCCAAGTAAACAATGTGTTTTTGCTCGTAACAAGGCTAATAAAGTACTTGGGTTCATACAAAGGAGTGTTAGTTACAAGACTAGCGAGGTCATCCTAAAACTGTATCTTGCTCTTGTGAGACCACGCCTGGATTACACAGTCCAGTTCTGGTCACCGTATTACAGAATGGATATAGAATCCTTGGAAAGAATTCAGAGGAGAATGACAAGACTAATCCCGGGTATCAGGAACCTTGAGTATAGAGACAGGTTAAAGCATCTTAATTTGCACTCCCTTGAGAGACGTAGAGCGAGGGGCGACCTGATAGAGGTGTATAAATGGAAGGCAGGGCTAAACAAAGGGGACATTACAAAGGTACTCAAATTATCCAACCAGGAGCGAACTCGTAACAATGGTTTTAAATTGGACAAATTTAGATTTAGGCGTGAAATAGGTAAACACTGGTTTGGAAACAGAGTAGTGGATGAATGGAACAAGTTACCAAATATCATCATTAACTCGAATACGCTGAATTGCTTCAAACATAGGTTGGATGCTCATATGAGCAATAGGGGTTGGGTGTAAACGGGACTGCCCAGTATGGGCCAATAGGCCCGCTGCAGTTTCCTCCATTCTTATGTTCTTATGTTCTTATGAATCATTTTTGTCATTCTTCGCTGCACCGACTCTAGTGAATTTATATCCATTCTATAATAGGGGCACCAGAACTGAACCGCATAATCAAGGTGCGGCCTGACTAGCGCAAGATATAGTTGCAATAAGACCTCTGCACTCTTATTATTTACACTTCTAGATATAAAACCCAATACTCTTGTTTGCCTTATTTCGAACATTAACGCACTGTTTTCTAGGCCATAGGTCCGGGCTTACAAGTACCCCTAGGTCTCTTTCACAAGTCGACTTCTCTAGGTTGATGTTGTTAAGGCTGTATAAATTGTCAGTATTTGTTCTTCCAATATTAAGTACGCTGCCAACACAATTATACCTGTATATTAAAACTCCTGCCAACTCGTGACCAAGGAGCCCCGCCCAGCAAGGTTCTTAATTCAGGTGAAAGGTCACAGAGGGTTAGTGCAGGTGTTCTCCCATGAGAATTAAAGTAGTGGTGATTATCTTACCCGAGACGCCCACGCTTATTTACCCCTGTGTGGTATTGGCTGTCATACGCTAATGAAACCTTTTCTCTGAAGCATGTGACCTTAACCTTCGAAGGGTGACCATAGTGAGAGGTCGAAGGGTGACCATAGTGAGAGGTCAGTAAGGCGTGACCTCCTCTCATATATCACTAAATCCAAATTCTATTATATCTTTTTATAGCTACAGTATTAATTAGTATACCGTTAATGTAATTATTATTTTTTAACTGGGCAGTCCCGTTTACACCCAACCCCTATCGTTCATATATCCATCCAAGCTGTGTTTGAAGCTATCTAGCGTATTAGAGTTAATAGGTTTTGAAACAGGTTGTGGTAATATGTTACGTATCATTTTGAGAGAGTCTATATTTCTCTCGTCTGCCTGCCAGGTTTTTTATTTATTTTTTTCATAAGTAATAGTAAGTAAATGTAACTAGTTATAAGCAAACAAGTAACAAGAGCATAGTAGTAAGAAAGGACTATAATAAGTAAGTACGAAGCAAGCAAGTAAGGAAAGAAAGTGAAAAAGTAAGTTAAGGCGGTAAGTAAGTATGCAAGTAAAATAAATAAGTAAATAAAGTGAGCAGTAAATAGGAATGTAAGTAAAATGGAGTTTCTTCAGGTGATCCACATAACTTCCCCCAGCTTATTTCTTCACATGACGATGAAACAACCTAACCTAACTTAACAACAAACCTATTATAGAATGGATATCAATTCACTAGAGTCGGTGCAGCGAAGAATGACGAAAATGATTCCGGGACTTAGAAACCTTCCATATCAAGATAGGTTAAAGAAACTAAACTTGCATTCCCTAGAAAGACGAAGAGTGCGGGGAGATATGATAGAGGTATTTAAGTGGGTGAAAGGAATCAATAAAGGGGATATAGATAAAGTTCTTATAATATCCGAGCAGGATAGGACTCGTAGCAACGGATTTAAGTTGGATAAGCTTAGGTTTAGGAGGGAGATAGGAAGGACCTGGTTCACAAATAGGGTGGTGGAGGAGTGGAACAAGCTTAGCAACTTTGTAGTAAGTGCGGGAACGCTGGAAAGTCTTAAAAGGAGGCTAGATAGATTCATGGATGATAGAGAGTGGTAGTAACTCTCGACAGGAGCTGCCATGCACAGGTCAACCGGCCTATTGCAGACTCCTTATTTTCTTATGTTCTTAATCTAACCTAACAGGAAACCTAACTTAACTTAACCTAACCTAACCTAACCTAACCCCCTCCTTTGGTGACGTTGGTGGCCATACGGGCGTTTGAGCCACGAGCTGTGTGTAGAGTGGACGTGAAAACCTTCCAATCATGAACCTTTTGATTAGCTTAGCTTAGAATATTATGTTGTTATTTATATTAATTTGACCCATGGCCCAAACGTCCTACATTCAGTTAGAGTCGACGACCATTTGGTGATATTCAGTAAAATATAAAACATTTAAAACATTTTGCAAATCTAATAAATGATTTGTGATAAAAATTGCAGATGAAAAATAATAAATTCAAAATTAATTAGATTTTGGGGAGGACCGAGAACAGTAGTCTCGTAAACACACTCACTCACACACACACACACAAACACTCACTCACACACACACACACACACACACACACACTCACTCACTCACACACACACACACACACACACACACACACACACAAACACTCACTCACACACACACACACACACACACACACACTCACACACACACACACTCACACACACACACTCACTCACTCACACACACACACACACACACACAAACACTCACTCACACACACACACACACACACTCACACAAACACTCACTCACACACACACACACACACACACACACTCACACACACACACACACACACACTCACTCACACACACACACACACTCACTCACACACACACACACACACACTCACTCACACACACACAGAGTCTTACCGTGAAATTCTTGTTGACTAAGAAGACGTACCAACCTAACTAACCCAACTTAGCTACAGCAAGTTCAATGATCAGTTGGTGAGGTTGAATTAAGTTATATTTGTATGAACTTCACAACAAAATATCGCTTCTTCATTGATAGTCAGTTCACAGCAAAACAACGCGGAGGAAATACTAAAACCCCAGACATTTTATTTCAACCCCTTCACTACGGGGGCACCAGACACACCCCAGTACACAAGGGGTTAGTAGACTGTCTCCACTAGCAGGTGTTGTATGTCTTCTGGTGAATGTGGTAGAAACTCGTGTAGCTCTTTTAACTTACGACCATAGACAAGGATGATAATTGAAGTACTTAAGGATGATAGTTGAAGTAATTAATAGTTGAAGTAAGGATGATATTTGAAGTACTTAAGACATGCCGCCACCAATTCACGGTGAATACATTGCATATGCTGATGATGTCACCCAGATCATCCGCCATCCAGGCAAGGCCAAACAGATGATGGCATTAAAAACAGCTCGCGCCATAATACAAATCAATAATGGCGAGAAGAAATGGAAAATAAAAACTAATACACAGAAACTGAAAATCATACACATTTCAAGGATAAACCCAGCACCAATCATAGTAAACAACGAAGAAATACAATACTCAAACGAAGGAAAAATACTGGGGCTAACAAGAACAGGAATAAAGAAACACATAACAGAGCGCAATAGACTAGCTTTTGTCCTACACTCGACAACGCCATATACCTGTAGCTGAATCAAATATCCTCTACTGGATAAATATACGTCATGTGCATGCATATATTTACGAGTATATGAATGCCTATACTTTACTTCCTGTTTCACACCTTTCCTCCTCTCTCTCTTCCCATGGCAAATCATTGCCATTATTATCATCATCATCACTTAAGGATGATAGTTGAAGTACCTAAGGATGATAGTTGAAATACTTAAAGATGATAGTTAATTACTGAAGGATGGTGGTTCGTTCTTTATTCTTGAAGCTAGTAATGTTTAGGTGAAATAAAGATCATTTTAAATTTGTAAACTTTTATTTGTTGCATTACTGAGGACACATTCATTATTTATATATATATATATATATATATATATATATATATATATATATATATATATATACACATACATACAATATATATACATATATCTTATTCAGTAACACGGAGAGGGAGTGGGAGGTGGTGATGACCGAGGGATGATTGCTTCAGTGGGCCCTAATTTGACCAAAAGGACTGCTAACTATTAGGACGATGACTATCTCCCAGTGCTAATGGTTAAGTTAGAGCGGATTAGGACCGGGGCCCATTAAAACTATGGTCAATTTGGATTAAGCACCAATGTTATGGTCAAGTTGAGGGCCTAGTAGGACTAGGGCCCAGCTAACCTGCAGCCACGAGGAAGATTATACAGCCGTGAAGAACATTATACAGCCGTGAAGAACATTATACAGGCGTGAAGAACATTATACAGGCGTGAAGAACATTATACAGCCGTGAAGAACATTATACAACCTCGACGGAGTCGGGGCAGACGGTGTGAGTGACCATCTTTTTGCGGGTGAGTGTGCTGGTGACGTAGCGGGGAAGGAAGATGGTGGTGGTGGCTGGTCTGTCGTCTGTCACGGTCTCCACAACCTGCTGGGTCTGGTACTGGGCGTCTGTCGCTACCACTGTGGAGTACTGTGTAGCCGCCACCGTCTGGGTCACGTCGGCGGCCACTGTGTCGAAGACAGTGGTGGCCAGTAGGAGGGTCTCTCTCACGCCCACTGTGTCGAAGACGGTATGGTGGTTAGTGGTGATGACGGTGATGATCTGCACGTAGCTCTGGGTGACGGTGGAAGTGATGGTGTGGACAAGGGTGACGGGTATGACAGCGGTGGTGGTCACGATCTCAATGTCAGTCATCTGGAAAATAAATTAGATTTTTCAAGAACTACTGTAAATTCTTGCAAATATTGCTCATTTACATAAAGCCATTACTTCTTCAAATGTAAAAGTGATTAGCCATTCAAAAAGAAATTAATGAACACAAAGCCAAAAGAATATGGAGAAGACAATACCGTAAAGAGGACGGCGTCAGCTGTGACAGTGTACACGCTGTAGGTGGAGTGGGGCAGGATGGCAGTGACAGGGGTCACCCTCACACTGTAAACGGGCACAACTACGGGCTCCTGCACGTAGCCAATCTCCGTGGCTTGTACTGTCGCCTGGCGAAAGATGATCTCGTGCGAGACAGCACACCTGGGAGGCGCTTTCTTGTAGAAGAACCCCGAGGTGGTTGCCACGAGGACCGCCACCAGGCACACAGTAAACATTACGGACGTGGACATGGCGGGGTGTGCTGAGGCCGCTGATGAGGATCGACTGAGGCTGCGACTGGTCATTCACGCCCCTTTTATAGCGGTGATTTAAAGCACCCGCTGACCCAGCCACCTCCCCACTCTCGCTGTGTCTCGGACTGACAGCGTTGGGGTCACAGTATAAAACTGAGGCAGAATATTAGGTCACTGACTCACACTGGGAAAGAAATAAAAGGTTTTGGGAACTCCATCGTGGTGACGACCTACTGAGTCGTGTTTTATGAGGAATGGAGGAAACTGCAGCACGCCTATTGGCCCATACTGGGCAGTCCCGTTTACACTCAACCCCTTTCGCTCATATATCCATCCAACCTATGTTTGAAGCTATCCACACACACACACGCGCGCACACACGCACATATACACACAACGCGCGCACACACACACACACACACACACACACACGCACACACTTTATTTTAAAAGTTTGTTATAAAAGTCTAAGAAAATCCCCCATACACAGACGTAACAACAGCGTACAACTAATACCCCCAAAGTCATAATGTTTATTTAAGACAAGCAACACTATGGGTGAACCAGACCTGTCACTGTGTATTGTTTAACCAGAGCAGCCTCTCCAACCATTCACCAAATATCTGCTTATCCATTTTCTTTGCTGCTAATTTACAGACTCTGCAAGATAAATTTAATTCATTATCCTGAGATTCACGTTGGAGATATTGAGATTCCGCTGCGATTATATTCATAGAGAAACACAACTCTATTTTGGAGTCTTCACACAACCTCTCTTGCACTCCTCATCAGTACCATGTGGCACTCCCTCCTATGCACTGTATCATATAACTTAAAGCACTTCAGGAGAACCTGCTTAAAATATATGACATCTTCAATAAGGGAACGATTCCTCGGTGAATGTTTCTGACAGTGGCACTTGTCTGATATATATCAAGACTACTGAGGTCACCCTAAAACCATATCTTGCGGTTGTCAGACCTCACGTGGATTACTCAGTTCAATTCTGGTCACCGTATTACAGAATGGATATAGAATCCCGAGAAAGAATTCAGAGGAGAATGACAAGACTAATCCAGGGCATTAGGAACCTTGAGTACAGAAACAAGTTAAAGCATCTTAATTTGCACTCCCTCAAGAGACGTAGAGTGAGGGCTAAACAAAGGTGATATAACAAAGGAAGTGATAACTATCCAACCAGGAGCGAACTCGTAACAATGGTTTTGAAATAGACAAAATTTAGATTTAGATGCTTCAAAAAATGGTTGTACGGATATATGAGCGATAAGGGTTGGGTGTAAGTGGGACTGCCCAATATGGGCTAATAAGAACATAAGAAAATAAGGAGTCTGCACTAGGCCGGTTGGCCTGTGCATGGCAGCTCCTGTCGAGAGTTACTACCACTCTCTATCATCCATGAATCTATCTAGCCTCCTTTTGAAACTTTCCAGAGTTCCCGCACTTACTACAAAGTTGCTACGCTTGTTCCACTCGTCCACCACCCTATTTGTGAACCAGTTTCTTCCTATCTCCCTCCTAAACCTAAACTTATCCAACTTGAATCCGTTGCTCCGAGTCCTATCCTGCTCGGATATTATAAGAACTTTATCTATATCCCCTTTATTGATTCCTTTCACCCACTTAAATACTTCTATCATATCTCCCCGCACTCTTCGTCTTTCTAGGGCATGCAAGTTAAGTTTCTTTAACCTATCTTGATATGGAAGGTTTCTAAGTCCCGGAATCATTTTTGTCATTCTTCGCTGCACCGACTCTGAATTTATATCCATTCTATAATAGGGTCACCAGAACTGAACCGCATAATCGAGGTGCGGCCTGACTGCTTTTTCCTCCATTCTTATATCATATATTTATATATAATAATATATATATTATATATATATATATATATATATATATATATATATATATATATATATATATATATATATATACTTCATTTTTAGTCCATTTAACACGCGGACTTTGAACATATAATCAACGACCTCACCAGCAAGGAATCGAACCCTCGACCTACTGGGTGGACCTAGGGAACGCTTACCGGTAAGCGTTCCCTAGGTCCACCCAGTAGGTCGAGGGTTCGATTCCTTGCTGGTGAGGTCGTTGATTATATATATATATATATATATATATATATATATATATATATATATATATATATATATCACTAACGTTTCGGAAAAATCATTTCCCATCATCAGATCCTAGAAAATGAAACCTTTACACCCCAACAGGAAGGAGATCATGTTCCCCCAGCACACTGACAGACCATTTGCTTACATACAAACAGAAAGCTATAATTTGTAGTCATATTTGCCTTTTACGTTTCTCAAATAATTCAATGCCTTAATTTTACATAGGACCTCTTATTTGTCTTTTCAATGTCCCTGGTCGGTAAAACACAGAGACGAAAACATTTTCTCACAGGCTGTAGTATTATTCAGTCTAGTGTCCTATAGTTTGTTGTAACACCCAATGTAAAATGTCTCGTGTAGATTTGAAAGAATTTTTTTTGTTGCTTTAACCTTGAGATGTAATGCAGTCCTGATTCTTGTATCTTTCGACGTTTACTTTTTAGGAGGTTTGGTGTAAGAAATTAAATAACAAGAATGGTACATAATATTTATGCATAAAAAATATCACAGCATAAAATATAAAATAAACCTACATAAGTAACAGTTAGGAAGACAATTTTGTTATAGAAGGTGTCTTAGCATCTACAGACCTCTACAACAAGTGAGTTAAGTAACATTATGATGACTATTGGCTGTAGGACACTTCAGGGTCGTAACAGGAGGTGACGGTGTCATACTCAGTGATGGTGACGCTGGTAGTTACCCCATGGTCCTGAAACTCAGTCACCGTCTGCGTCTCCACAGGGCCGACTGTCAGTTGAGTGGTGACGGCGAGGACTTGGGGTACTTGTGTTGTCAGGGTAGTGAAGGACACCTGTGTGTCTGTGACGGTCTGGGTCTCGTACACCGTGTCCAGGCTGTAGTAGGTGGTAGTTTCTGTGACTTTGTCCTCATTGATAGCAGTCTGTGTGAAGGTGACGTCATCGACGATCAGGTCGGTGGCTGTGACCTGGACAGTCTTGGTGACGGCGGCCGTGGCCAGGAGAGTCTTCACGTCGCTCTTGTAGACTGTGACTGTGATGTAACTGGTAAGTTTCAAGATCCGTGGCTGAGGGACAACTGTCACTTCCATCCTCTCAACATGAATGGGTCGCTCTACAACGGGGGAAGAGACAAGTATCTCTTGGTGATCATACTGCATGTTATAGGACGTGATATGCTCATAGGCGAAGTCGGCGGAGCTTTCGGTGGCGGTGAGGGTGATGTAGACCGGTGAGCAGATCGACTGCTCTTTTTTGTACCCAAATCCAAGTGCAGCTGACATGAGACACAAGACCAGGAGTTGTCCAAACATTTTGATGTCTTGATGCTGTGACCTGCGATCGACGGAGATGCTTTATAGACGTTGACCCTGCGACAGATTAAGAGCGTCTGAGCGTTGTAAGTCTCCAGTGGTTATTTATTGAGTAGCCCGAGTTGCCAGGTAGGGGAGAGAGAGGATGGAGTGACCTCAGCCTCCCAGCCAGGTACCCCGGCGTAATGTCAGATTATATATACACGTGTCTACCCAGAGAAACTGTATTCCTGACCTTGTTTATATTGGTGTGTGTGTGTGTGTGTGTGTGTGTGTGTGTGTGTGCCCAACTGGGTACTTAAAATCACTGGGATAAACTCTGACAGAAGTATACTGTGCGAGTGCTGTAGTGCAGTGAGACCTGAATGTTTTGGATACATTTTTAATCGGTATGAAAACTGCCCACAAATGTTTTTCCCTGTGAAACTATTAACTATAAGAAAGGAGACGACCTACCTGACCTAACTCTCCAACAGGTCAGGGTTCCAACTCACACACCCTCACCGGGTAGCGAGTTCTATCATACCTGGAGAGTCGTGAGGATACTTTAGTGAATTGTTGGGGCCGAGGAGACTGAGTCCACCTTTGTCATTACCTGACCATTGTGGACCTGGTCTCACCCTCCTCTGTATATATTCATCTTGTTTTGCATTACTCTATCTAGTCTGTACTCACCCCTGAAGATGTGAATTACACGAAAGCGCTTGGGAACTTCGTGTTTTCTTCTTTCCTGGTGGTTATCAGCATATATATATATATATATATATATATATATATATATATATATATATATATATATATATATATATATATATATATATATATATATATATATATATATATTTCATGTAGATCCACAATGAAAACGTGGATAAGTACCTGTGAAAGACCTACTTTCATTTCTTAAAGAAAAATTACAACTGTTAGACTTAACTATTGAACACGATACTTTTCTCAAATTGATAGAGTTATGCGTAACTGACGATGTGTTTAAAGCAAATGGGAAGTATTACAAGCAAATATTTGGCTCCTCTAGCCTGTATCTATATGGAGTTTTTTGAGGCTAGATTACTACCCAATATAGGGGACTTTATTCCTCCATGGCATAGATATGTAGATGATGTTCTTTGTCTTTGGCCTAGAAACAGTGACCCAACTGGAATTTTTAAACAAGCTTAATGATATTGTCCCAAGTATCACATTCCGGGACTTAGAAACCTTCCATATCAGGATAGGTTAAAGAAACTTAACTTGCATTCCCTAGAAAGACGAAGAGTGCGGGGAGATATGATAGAAGTATTTAAGTGGGTGAAAGGAATCAATAAAGGGGATATAGATAAAGCTCTTATAATGTCCGAGCAGGATAGGACTCGGAGCAACGGATTCAAGTTGGATAAGTTTAGGTTTAGGAAGGAGATAGGAAGGAACTGGTTCACAAATAGGGTGGTGGACGAGTGGAACAAGCTTAGCAACTTTGTAGTAAGTGCCGGAACTCTGGAAAGTTTCAAAAGGAGGCTAGATAGATTCATGGATGATAGAGAGTGGTAGTAACTCTCGACAGGAGCTGCCATGCACAGGCCAACCGACCTATTGCAGACACCTTATTTTCTTATGTTCTTATGTATTCAAAATTGGTTAACTATCAGGTGTCCCAAGTGTACAACCATCACCAAGCTACGCAGTTATCAGGAAATTGTTACCTGGGTTAACTTAACGCGACCCGAGGGAGACGCAGCAGGGTGGGCCAGGTAGATAACTCGCCTCTTCCACCCGCCCCCCTTACATGTACACCGAACCCCTTGAGAGAACACCTGCACCAGCGGAGGAATTTCACTTTGGGTGTGTAAATTACTGTTAAGGGCAGGTGTGAACAAGGAGGCAGCATGGTCGACACTGCACTCGACCGCCTTCACTTCTTCATGTTGTAAACTTAGGAACCCATTCACAGCTGGGTGAACTGGGAGAACCCAAGATCGAACCATCTACCCCTGGAACCTATCCTAAATAGTGTAATGGTACTGAATATTTAGGTGAAATAAGCTCAGGGAATGTTCATGTGATCCTTTTTCTTCTCACTTCACCCAGAAGGCGCGGGACCTCATGAAAATTAGGCACCCGGGCACCGTCTACTTGGGTTAAGGCGAGTTGACGAATCTTCAGGTGGGTGGGTGCTGCCTCGTGCGATTCAATATTTCCATCTATAACTTAGGTCACCTGAAGAGAAACCATCCTAATGCACTACTAACCCCAGGTAGCATTAGGGTAGTTAATCAATCTCTCTCTCGTGCAAACTGCAGGGGTGGTCTGAAAAATGGCAAATGAAATTCAACACCAGCAAGTGCAGCGTACTTAATATTGGAAGAACAAATACTGTCAATGTATACAGCCTTAACAATATCAACCTAGAGAAGTCGACTTGTGAAAGAGACCTAGAGGTACTTGTAAGCCCGGACCTACGGCCTAGAAAACAGTGCCTTAATGTTCGAAATAAGGCAAACAGAGTATTGGGTTTTATATCTAGAAGTGTAAATAATAAGAGTGCAGCGGTCTTATTGCAACTATATCTTGCGCTAGTCAGGCTGCACCTCGATTATGCGGTTCAGTTCTGGTGCCCTTATTATAGAATGGATATAAATTCACTAGAGTCGGTGCAGCGAAGAATGCCGAAAATGATTCCGGGACTTAGAAACCTTCCATATCAGGATAGGTTAAAGAAACTAAACTTGCATTCCCTAGAAAGACGACGAGTGCGGGGAGATATAATAGAAGTATTTAAGTGGGTGAAAGGAATCAATAAAGGGGATATAGATAAAGTTCTTATAATATCCGAGCAGGATAGGACTCGGAGCAACGGATTTAAGTTTGATAAGTTTAGGTTTAGGAGGGAGATAGGAAGGAACTGGTTCACAAATGGGGTGGTGGACGAGTGGAACAAGCTAAATAACTTTGTAGTAAATGCTGGAACTCTGGAAAGTTTCAAAAGGAGGCTAGATAGATTCATGGATGATAGAGAGTGGTAGTAACTCTCGACAGGAGCTGCCATGCGCAGGCCAACCGGCCTATTGCAGACTCCTTATGTTCTTATGTGTGGTCATAGTGGTATACAAGGGTTTACAGTTATGTCAGCTGATGAGAACGTCTCCTGGTACTTAGAAGTTTCACCTTATTTCTCTTCTCAGAGTATTTCACAGTTCAGTTTTTAATTGAAAATACCCCTCAATGTTATAACGCACGCACGTACGAACGCGCACACACACACCCGCGATATCATGTATAATATTATAATATATGTATCCCTACTGGTGTATATCAATGCACACAATATATTCCTACATGGTTAATGAGTATATATCTGCACTTGTTTGCACACATATTCAAATACATATAAAATTAATACAGGTATTTTTGTGTGTGTACAGAACACCTGTCGGACACATCATACAACGAATCCAGGAAAAAAAGTCACAGAAGCTAGCCTAACCTATTTTTGTGTGACTTTTTACCCGATACTTTAAATCCGTCCCGACATACAACAACATACACCCTTTCACTCCACCACCGTGTGTATTTTTAGCCCAGGTAATAGACCCCCTTAGATTATCTAATTCACTATTAATAGGATTAATTCAGCTTGGCCATCATGGTGGTCTCGTGCTTCTAATAATCTAACCTAACCTGCATATTATTGTAATTTGTGTTCCAGTATAATATAATTAGGATTGTATTTCATGACTAAACGTTCAATGGAATTTGGTGTTTTTCGAAAATCTGAAGAGCAATATTTTCAGTCTGACAGCCAATACTTTTGCCAATTGTTTTGTTTATATCTAAAGGTCATTATGAATGTTGTCAGTACTGTATTTATATTAAATCATACAGAGTTCAGTTTGTATCTGATGTGAAGGACAAACAGTTTTTAAAATGCCAGAAATAAGAATTTATTTATTTTATCGGTAAAGAACAAAGACCGGTTATATTTCTGGCTGTTCTTGACCGGCCAGAGTGTAGGTAACGAAACTAATTTTGTACCTATTGTTTTATTTACACAAAATATAACAGAGAGAAGGTATGATAAAACATATGTTACAAAATAATGGTATAAACCGAGCCAGCTTCACCACTGAGAACACTCCACAGTTGTCTCCACGACGAGGCTGTGTGTGACGGTGACGGTGTTGTAGACGGGGGAGAAGCGGGTGATAGTTGTTATGTCCGTCACAGGCACCGTCTCTACAGCTTCATGGGTCTTCACGATATCTTCGACCACTAGCACCGTCGAGTACTCGGTGTTGACTACAGCCTCTGTAACCTCAACCACACTGGTCTGGAACATAATGGCATCAGCATACTTGGTCTTCAATTTAATCACGGTGTTGGTGGTGGTGAGTTCGGTGGAGACCTTTTCGGTGTAGATGGAGAACTGGGTGACGGTAAGGGTGCTAGTCACGGTCTCAATCAGTGAGGGAGGCAACAACACGGTGGGTGTCACGTACTGCACCTCAGTCACGTACACTTGCTGCGGAGAGCCCGTCTCTGTCACGTAGATGTACTCCTCCACGGGGTACACACTGGTCTGGTACACGGTCGTCACGTTCACAATTGGGGCTTGAACCTCAGTGTTGACGACGTCGATGTTTCTGACAGTGAGAGAGGCGTCAGTGTATTGCACCCTGTGTGCGACGGCACAGACGTGGAGCGCCGCTGTATGGTAACTTCCGGCAGATACCAGCAGGGGGGCCGCAAGCAGGAGTAAAACCAACATTTTGGTGTTGTCTTCGGCAGGTAAAGGTTAAGTGGTGATGCTGGCGACGACTCCCGGCTTTTATATCCCCTGCCAGCTGGAGGTGAAGGAGTTAAGTCCTTTTCCCCACCTCCAACCCACAATCAATTCTCTTAACGACACTTGGTCAGGCGGGGATGACTTTAGGGCAAGGTGTGGTACGGTCACAGGGGCAAGGTGGAGGGGGGGGGGGGGAGAAGGGGCATGTATGAGTGAGTTGGAGGGAAGGGGTCATATCAGAGTGGGGGAAGCACTATAGGATTGTGACCCTTGTCTCTTCCCGCAGGAAGGACTAAAATAATATCGGAGTAACACGACTGACCACAAACCCATGTACAGAAACTCAACATTGTACACAGTCGGTGGTCTAAGATGTTATGTTCTCCCCCCTGAACAAGTAAACCACAGGACAAGCGATCAAGTACCCAGAGAGCATCACGTACACAACTCCATGGCTCACCTGAAGATTAGACACCCCAACTTATTTAACCTAAAGCTTAACCACCCTGACGTTAACCTAATATAACTTAACATAACTTAACCTAACCCCCCTATCTTCAAGTGAAATAAGCTAGGGTGTGTAATCTTCAGGTGATCCGATTCAATAAACAACATAGGGTTATTCTATTCGGCTGATAATCTCGCGCTGGTCAACAAACGAAGACGCAATCAAAGGCAATTTCCTGCTGTCAAAGAGATGCAAATTCAATCGCTCTGTCAAAACACCACAGATAGCGGCAACGTTAATGATATGCAAGGGAGTTTCAGGTGCCTCGGCCAACAGACGTGTGTCGGCTCGAGAGAACGTGTTTGGGAGAGGCAAGTGTGTTGTGGGAGGTGTGGCTCACGGCTACAAGAAGGTCATAATTCTCGTTTAAAGTCCAGTCCTGGTGCAGGCGGAGAGAGAGAGAGAGAGAGAGAGAGAGAGTCAATAAAAGTTGGAAGTTAACTGCCAATCAGAATAAAGAATATAGGGATAAAAGCCACGATATAAGGTATCTTGGCTCATGAGAAACTTCACCTGAGTTAATTGATCAGTATTTTGTGACGTCATCTCCTATCCTTGCGATGATGTCTACTCCGATGTTGACATCACCAGTCGGCCCTACTCTGTTGACTTCTCCTCCCCTTTCCCCTACTGTCACCTTCCCTGTGTCATATCCTATTATCCTAGTCACTTTCACACTGTCATGTTCTCACCTAACCTAACCACACACGGAATTATGCATAGAAAGTCGAAGGAACCTCTCTCTCTCTCTCTCTCTCTCTCTCTCTCAGCACTACCTAAGGCATCGATAATCTTCCTGCCGTCTCAAAGTCACTTCAGTTTTGATCTAAAGAGTTTCAGGTTTCATGTTATAAATTTGGGATGTCTTGTAAGAATTCGTATCTTTCCGTTTGTGTAGACATGAAAAGACTTGTTTAGCCTCACATGATCGACTTGGCTCATCTGAAGACATGCCATCTTCAGTTGTGCAGCTCAGTAACAGTACAAAGTTGTCAAATGGTAGTTTCAATCTTCTCATGAACTACATAGAAACTGACTGATTTGAACTCATATAATTTTCTTTGTATTAGAGATTATTTTTTATAATAAACACTGTGTTGATACAGTTGACTAAAAATGACATTATTTTACCCAATTTCGAAGTTTTAACTTTCTTATGAGTTATGAGAAATTCTTTATAGCTGTAATCCTAAGATTTACTGACCTCCCCTACACCCATAGCAGGGGGGGGGGGGTTAAGAGCTCCCTGTTGTCTCACACAATTTGTATTGTAATTACAAGGTCCACTATGATGCGCTCTCTCTCTCTCTCTCTCTCTCTCTCTCTCTCTCAATCTTTTACTTTCTCTCTACCTCCCACTCTCTATTCTCACCCCCCCCCCCCCATTCTCTCACCCAGACTAGTTTTTACCTGTCAATAGAATAAATTTCACCCGAGGTAAGGGAATAATTAGCGTGTTGGGGACAACTCAGGTGTTCTCTCTCCGGGCCACCCTACACACGTAAAGTGGATAAGTTTAGGTTTAGGAGGGAGATAGGAAGAAACTGGTTCACAAATAGGGTTGTGGACGAGTGGAACAAGCTTAGCAACTTTGTAGTAAGTGCGGGAACTCTGGAAAGTTTCAACAGGAGGCTAGATAGATTCATGGATGATAGAGAGTGGTAGTAACTCTCGACAGGAGCTGCCATGCACAGGCCAACCGGTCTATTGCAGACACCTTATTTTCTTATGTTAATTAAACAAGTCTCAGGTCATAAGGAACCCAGCCACTAATTAGGGAAGATTAAGGTAAAGGTAAACCAATTACCTTTAATAGTATATATTAATGTTAGGGTCTTATGAAAATTCGGCACCTCAGCTTAATTCATCAGAAATTTAAGCACTCAACGTTTTCCGGGTTGACTGTTCTTCATGCGGTTCTAAAAATGCATAGACACACTTGGGAGTTAAGGCAAATAAAGGATTTACTTCTTTTGTCAGCAAGTTGTGAATTTGTATTTTTGACAGTCTTCCTAAAGCTACCTGCTGGGTTGGGTTAGGTTAGCGTTTAGGCGTTTATTCGTCAGGTCAAATAAGTTGGGGGTGACTAATCTTCACCTGATCTCACTATGGTATTAAGATTGGATTTTAAGTCTCGTCTTCCCTGTTACCTATCTTTCCGTTACTCGTCTTCCCGTTACCCGTCTTTCCATAACCCGTCTTCCCGTTACCCGTCTTCCCGTTACTCTTCTTCCTGCTACCCGTCTTCTCGTTACCCGTCTTTCCGTTAACCGTCTTTCCGTTACCCGTCTTCCCGTTACTCGTCTTCCCGTTACTCGTCTTCCCGTTTCCCTCATGAGGTCAGTTACCCGACAGGATTCAAGGTCACACTCTCTCATTGTACGATGTGATGAACTCTTCCCCCGGTGCGTCACAATGTTAATAGCATAAGAACATAAGAAAATAAGGAGTCTGCAATAGGCCGGTTGGTCCACCACCCTATTTGTGAACCAGTTTCTTCCTATCTCCCTCCTAAACCTAAACTTATCCAACTTGAATCCGTTGCTCCGAGTCCTATCCTGCTCGGATATTATAAGAACTTTATCTATATCCCCTTTATTGATTCCTTTCACCCACTTAAGTGGGTGGAAGTCAGGGCTAAACAAAGGGGACATTACAAAGGTACTCAAATTATCCAACCAGGAGCGAACTCGTAACAATGGTTTTAAATTAGACAAATTTAGATTTAGGCGTGAAATAGGTAAACACTGGTTTGGAAACAGAGTAGTGGATGATTGGAACAAGTTACCAAATATCATCATTAACTCGAATACGCTGAATTGCTTCAAACACAGGTTGGATGCTCACATGAGCAATAGGGGTTGGGTGTAAACGGGACTGCCCAGTATGGGCCAATAGGCCCGCTGCAGTTTCCTCCATTCTTATGTTCTTAAATACTTCTATCATATCTCCCCGCACTCTTCGTCTTTCTAGGGAATGCAAGTTTAGTTTCTTTAACCTATCCTAAGAAACTGAACTATATAGGTCTTCCTGAGCCTCCCACGGTTCTAGGAGTAAAGTGGCTTCTATTGATTTCCTCTAACGTATTAATATAGAGACTTGGTAAAGTATCTGTCCTTAAGTCCATTACTATAAGCTAGAACATCAGACCAGAGTCAACATTATCATGACAGAGGCTGAGTGACCTAGTTAAGGGCCTAAGCGTCGCCGGGGAGCGGCCTTAACATTTAACAGGTCCGTTATAATAATATCAAACTGGCCCATAGACGGTGACCTGACGGAGTCAACTGAAGGTTAATTACTGCAGATGTTCACTCGCCCCGGGTCACGTAGGCCACACCCCCAGTTGACCAGCCCTTAAATACCACCAACAGGCCACACACCACCCATTCACTTTTTGTCTTTTGCAGGATCTGTTGATCTGAAGAGCTCAGCACAATGTTGCGTCTCTTCCTGGCGTGCTGTTTGCTGGGCCTGGCCATTTCCTACAGGAGTTTCTCTGACCCTCAGTTGTCTTGCGGGCCAGATGACAAGGTCCTCATCGTAACCATGACCACTGTCGTCCCCACCCAAGACCTGATGACAGTCTACACCCTGGGATACGTCTATTACCCGCTGACAGTCACCAAAGTCGTCCTGCAGCCACACACTGAATATCTGACGAGGAAAATCACCACGTTCCCTGGACCCACGACTCTTACCCGGGTCACCCACATCACCTCCACCATCTACGAGACCAACCCGGCAGTGCTCCTGGCCACCGCTGTCGCTACCAGGACTTGTTTCGTTCTCGCCACCGATGTTGCCGTGAACACACACTTGGTGACCGAGACGAAGACTGAGGTGAGCACCACCACGATAACTGACCTTAAGTACAGTATCGCGACCATGTTTAGGACCACTCTGTGCCAGGAGACGGACTTCAGCTTTGTCACCAAGAAGACTCAAGTTACACAGTACGTCACCGTCACCACACCTTACACTCTCCACGTCCTGAATGAGGAGATCTTCGTCCAGAAATGGACCGAAAGTGTGACGGCCACCGCTGTTACCACCAACTTCAACGTTGTAACCAGATGTCCCGTCCAGCCAGTGATACCCGTCCAGCCAGTGATACCCGTCCTGCCAGTGGTATCAGAGCCCCAGAAAGAAACCATCAAAGAAAAGTTTGAGAGGTTCAAGAATTTTGTGAAGGAGAAATTCGGTTTCAAGAAGGAACAAATCATCTCGGCGGGAGAGGAGAAGCTGGAGGAGATACTGAACACAGGTGAGAAGGGAGCAGCAGCGTTGACCGGCTTGGTGAACAAGGGCGCAGATAAAATCAAAGACTTCGGTGAACTTGTGCACGATGGTAAACAGAAACTGGACGGCAAGCTCATCTCATTAGTGCAGAAGGGTAATGAGAAGCTGGCCGATGCGTTCGTTGATTTGGTTAACAAGGGTGAGAAGGGACTGGCAGCGGTCGACGAACTTGTGACCAAGTTTATCGAAACGAAGAAAAAAGAAGGAAATCAGTATGGAGACGAAGGTAAGAACTATGGGTCTGAGGGAGCCAGTTACTACGAAGAGACCCCAGCGGCACCTGTGTACGACGCGAAGTACGACGAGGCACCTGTACAGTATTATGTGCCCACACACGTGCCTGCACTGTATGAAGTAGGACTGACAACACTGACCTCATACGTGACAACAGTGGAACCTCAGTATTACGTTCAGAGTTATGAAACATTGTTGTCATCTGCTCAGTATTATGGAACAACGGTGTTATCTCCTCAGTATTATGGAACATCTGTGTTATCTCCTCAGTATTATGGAACATCAGTGTTATCTCCTCAGTATTATGGAACATCAGTGTTCCTCCCACAGTATCATGCAGTATCTAGAGGCCTGTCTTCCGTCACAACACTGTTCCCCCAACAATGGTAAATAACATCAGAGACAGTCGCTCGTTAGCAGAGTTGTACATATAAACTGTTTATATTATTGTTTTCTAATAAAAACTTATAAATCTCCTGATTTGGTATAATTTACCCTGATGACACAACACTAACAGACCACTAAACTCTTATGAACTGAAGAACAATTGAAATTATCAGGTGTACTAATATTGCTAACTATAACCTTACAGTATATTTAAGATCTAATGATAATCATAATTTAACGTGCTATAATAACTTCAAGACCAAACATAACAGAAATATAACTACAAGAACAAGGGTTTATTTGTACTTTTTATCTGTGTACCTTCTTGCCTATCATTCGTTCTCTTCGTCTCCCCATTTATTAAGTTTCTCTCCATTTACTTACTTAACATCTATTAGAAACAATTTACTTTAGCCACGAAGGTAGGTTGTCCGCCAGATGGGTCCCAGCCCGAGTAAAAATGGAGGAAACTGCAGAGTGCTACAGTGAATGATGATGTTTGGGAACTTGTTCCACTCGTCCACTACTCTATTTCCAAACCAATGTTTAACTATTTCGCGCCTAAATCTAAATTTTTCTAATTCAAACCCAATGCTACGAGTTCGCTCCTGGTTGGATACTATAAGTACCTCCGTTATATCACCGTTGTTTAGCCCTGACTTCCATTTATACACCTCGATCATATCGCCCCTCACTCTACGTCTCACGAGGGAGTGCAAATTAAGATGCTTTAACCTGTCTCTGTACTCAAGGTTCCTTATGCCCGGGATTAGTCTTGTCATTCTCCTCTGAATTCTTTCTAGGAATTCTATATCCATTCTGTAATACGGTGACCAGAACTGAACTGCGTAATCCACGTGAGGTCTGACAAGCACAAGATATAGTTTTAGGATGACCTCGCTAGTCTTGAAACTAACACTCCTTTGTGTGAACCCAAGTACTTTATTAGCCTTGTTTCGAGCAAAAACACATTGTTTACTTGGCTTAAGATTCCTACCTATCATTACTCCTAAATCTTTCTCACAGTCGGATTTCTCTGTAATAAGAACATAAGAAAATGAGGAGTCTGCAATAGGCCGGTTGGCCTGTGCATGGCAGCTCCTGTCGAGAGTTACTACCACTCTATCATCCATGAATCTATCTAGCCTCCTTTTGAAACTTTCCAGAGTTCCAGCACTTACTACAAAGTTGCTAAGCTTGTTCCACTCGTCCACCACCCTATTTGTGAACCAGTTTCTTCCAATCTCCCAATCTGGTATCTGGTTTCTCTGTTTACATCTCCTAGGCTAAGTACTTTACATTTGTCCACACTGACTTACTCATTGAAATTGGGTCATATTAGAACTGCAGGCTATTAGAGATGTGGGCTATTGGAACTGTTGGCTATTAGAACTGTGATAATAGAACTATGGGCTATTAGAAGTGTGAACTATTAGAACTGAGGACCATAAACACTTGACTGCCACCACACACCATAAGTTGCAGTGAAACCTCCATATAACGGACTATAAGGAGAGAAAGTCCGTTATATCGAGGGTCCATTAGATGCTTAACCCCCATATAACGAAGGATGTAGAGATGAAAGTCCGTTATATCGAGGGTCCATTAGATGTTTAACCCCCATATAACGAAGGATGTAGAGATGAAAGTCCGTTATATCGAGGGTCCATTAGATGTTTAACCCCCATATAACGAAGGATGTAGAGATGAAAGTCCGTTATATCGAGGGTCCATTAGATGTTAAACGAATAATGGGAAAAAAATATAGACTACGGTAGTTAAAGGAAGAGTTAAACTATATATAAAGAAGTACATAAACATTATAACAAAGAAGGTAAAGAAAGGATGATGATAAAGACATTAAAATAATATAATATAGAAATTTAATCAGTAAAGTTACGAATATACAATACATATAAAAATAAAGAACTAAGATGATATAATAAAAGGTAAGAGAATATGATAAAAGTCAACAAAAACAAAGACATATTAAAATGGACCTAAATATATAAAAACGCACCAAAAATGTAGGCCGAGTCGTGTTTGTGTGTGGTTCGGAGCTCGGGATTCGAAGGTTCGGGGTTCAGAGATCGGGGGTTCGGTAATGGGTTTGAGGTATGATTCAACAGGTGTCGTAAGTAAGTGTCTCAGAAATGCCATAGTCAAACGTCACACTTTTTCTCCTACCAACGTCAACATTGACTTGAGTGGGTAACAGATCACACACACTTCCAGAGGACCTTATTCCATGCCCAGCTGACAGGTGAGGGGAGGGGGTAGGCGGTGAATAAGCCATGGGGGGGGGGGGGGGCGAGGAGGCACCTGCGTAACAAGTTGGTCAGTTTCACCTCACATGCCGCACGGTCGATGTCTCCAGACTATCGCCACCATCGCTTGTGTTCTCTTCAACCCTAGAGATCTTACTGCCCTCTCATCTTGATTTTATCTGACCTGCTACAATTTCTGGTCGTCTCCACCACCATGCTCCGTGTCCTCCAGGCGTGGCGGCACCTGTTGACCGTGGCGGCCCTCCTCCAAAGTGGTTATTCCTTACATGCGCAAGTGTGCAGTCACAGCTACAAGGGTATAAGGAACCCCGTCACCGTCACCACCACCCACGTCACAACCTCTCAAGAGAAGGTGTCTGTAACAGAGGTGAGTCACAACTCTCTTCTGATGGTGGTCAACTGGCTGGTGCTGCACCCCACTACTAAGTACCAAACAATAACAATGACATGGATGCCAGAGCCTCAGACACTGACCCGCACCCTCTACGTGACGTCAACTTCCTACATACCAAACTACGAGACTGTGAGAGCCACCGTCTTCCACACTACATCTGAGACCACCATCGTCAGTGATGTCGTGGTGCACGAGAGAATCGTCACCAAGTTGACTACAACAGTGAACACCGTAACGGTGACCCCGACCTTGCTTTTGATCCTGACGAAGAATATCGTGTATAGGATGACCGTCTGCGGCTTCATCTACAACACGACGACGGTGGCGCTGCTGGAGGCTCCCACAGCGACCTTGTTCTTCAACATAAGGGCCTCGGCCACAATCACCGTCATCCACAACCAACACTACACTACGTGTGCAAATGAACGCAACATGCTCAAGCAGATTAACGAATGGTGGATCTACTTTAAGAGCTTGTTCTACTTGTAAAACTCACACCAAGTTTAACTCAGTGTTTGACGTACAGTAGTGTGAGACTGAAGGCTTAGGTAAATGCTAAGCTCTTCGTTATTATCATTATAACAATATAAATGATACAGAGTAAGACTATTCCGGACGGTACGCGCTAGATGATCGTTAATACTACTGAGCACCAATTAAGCTAATCACCAAGATTTATTATCAGTTCTGTTGACACATTATCTTATGTTTTATAAATAAAATTCCATAGATGTTTGTGATATAGAAGTAAATATTATGCATAACTATTTATAATATATTTAATGAAAAACAGAATATATTTTTGGTTTCTTTTATCCCAGTTGTCTTCCCTGTTATTTGTTATGGTCACTGAGAAAGAATAAATCCTTCACGCAGACATATCGGCAGAGCTCCTCCTGACAGACTGGTAAACGTGACGTATTCGATTAAGCAGTAAGAGGACCACATTCAGTCAGGTAAACCTCTCAGTATAAACTAAAGTCATGATCAAACAAAGGCTACTTCAATAAAGGGAATTAGAATATCTTTTATCGACATAGTGGATTATAATATACTGGTAAATCGTTTAGTGTGTGTAGAAAGACGTAACAATTCCCGATTTATTTATCTCTGTTGGGTGTAAGTAACTCTGTCGTCCCCAAAGTACATTCAAAACAGTAACATTACTTAAAATCAAAACAAAGAAGCCACGCAGACCCTAAAACAACTTTATCCCTCCCAACACACTGCTCAAAACTAATCAATTCTTAACAATAGACAAACTGAAGAAATTTCTCGACAACATAACCCGTCAAGTGTGTTATAAACGGGTCACAGTGTAGAAGATGAGTCAGTGCTTAAGATGAACACGTATATTAAAATAACAAATACGTACGTTTCTAATGGGTTCATATGAGACCCTGTTCTAATGGGCCCCAGGTGTAACAGCCTTGACTAGCTGGGTGAGGCTGAGCAAGGTGTGTCAAAAAACCCCATTTAACAGTAGTGGGTCAGGTGTGGGCCGCTAGCCAGCTCCCAAGGGGCACGTGACCGATCCTCCCCCCTACGCCTCTCCTCTTCACCACTAGCCCCTCCCTGATTGGTGTATGACGCTATGCCCCAGGTGCAAGGTGTGTGTGTACAGGTGTTGTGTGTATGTGTGTGTGTGTAAAAACAGACGAGACAGACAGCCAGACTACAAGAAAACAATCAACAAACAGAGAGAGAGAGAGAGAGAGAGAGAGAGAGAGAGAGAGAGATTGGTACGAATAATGAACACCCAAGCGAACCAATTAGAACAGAGAAGCGTGAGTCTGGCATTATGTGATCACCTGAACTGTCATTAGGAGATATTCTATACAATAGGTTATAAACTCTCTCACTTACTTGACCTAACCATACCAGCTCCCCCCCCCCCCCCCCCCCGCCTTCAACTGTGTGGTGGCCTAGACACAAACACAGATAATAAACGTATAAACAGACATTATAGATAGACATACAGATAGACTAATTAAGAAATAGACTATATGATGGACTGGTTAATGAGACAGAGACCAAAACATTAACCCCAAACGACAAACAAAACTTACCTCTCGTTTCCACCCGTTTTTTTTGTATCCTGTGAAAAAAAAAAACAGGGAAGCAATGACCCTATAAGCGTTCTCCTTATTCAGAGTCACAAAGGACCTTTAGGAAGTAGCGGCCATGGCAGGAATACACTCAGGAAGGGGTCCAGCGAGGCAGCGACAATGTGGGGGGTAGGGGATGGAGTGAGGGGGGGGGGGTCTATGGTTAGTGGTTTAAGAGGGATGTGAATACTTAGGAAAGGCTTTAACCGGTTTCTTTAAGATGTTTCTCTTCATTAAAACACTATTTAAACGTTTCCTTTCATTAAAACACTATTTGAACGTTTCTCTTCATTAAAACACTATTTAAACGTTTCTCTTCATTAAAACACTATTTAAACGTTTCTCTTCATTAAAACACTATTTAAACGTTTCCTTTCATTAAAACACTATTTAAACGTTTCTCTTCACTTAAAACACTATTTAAACGTTTCTCTTCATTAAAACACTATTTAAACGTTTCTCTTCATTAAAACACTATTTAAACGTTTCTCTTCACTTAAAACATTTCTCGTGGCTTATAAATCAAATTAATCGTGGCATTAATAGGCTCAAAGTCAATCAAAGTCAAGGGCGGTTGGTGTTAACGACCGTCTTGACAGATATTGCAAGTCAATATCAGTCCCATTCATTGACAACTGGGACAACTTCTATGGCAGAAGGGACCTTTATGCTAGGGATGGGGTGCACCTGTCTAGGGATGGAGTAGCAACCCTGGCTGGGGCTCTAGAGGGGGCAGTTCAAAAGATATCGAAGTCTTTAAACTGCTAAGAGAACATAGGGGCACGGGGGTGGAGGAGACTGCAGTGGGAGCGGGTAAACAAGGCGAAAGATTACAGGGAAATAGTGTTAGGAATGATGACATAACTAAATTAGACAGGGAGTTTAAAACTAAACGCGGTAAGGGAAGGACTCAGAACACGACTAACTTAAATGTATATTACGCGAACAGTAGAAGTATGAGAAACAAAATGGATGATATTAGGGCCTTGGTATGTGCAGAAGAAATCGATATAATTGCATTCACTGAAACATGGATCAACCTAGACACACGTGAATTACCAGTCGAATACCAAATTGCGGGTTACAAACTGTTCCATACCGATAGGCAGACCAGGAAAGGAGGCGGAGTAGCAATCTATGTTAGGGATAATCTGAAGTGTGAAATAAATAAGGAAATAAAAACTGAGAGGAATACAGAAACAATTTGGATAGAATTAAGCGACGGTCGGGAAAAATTAATCACAGGAGTAATATATAGACCCCCCAATCTTGACAGAGTCAATGAGCGACTTATCTGGGATGAAATGCGCAGGGCTTCCATACACAACAAAGTCTGTATAGTAGGCGACTTTAACCTTGGCCAAATAGATTGGACCGACCTTACGGGAAACTCAGAATCAGAGGATTTTCTCGAGACGATCCAGGACTGTTTCCTAAGTCAACATATAACCGAACCCACACGGGGTAATAATATATTGGATTTAGTTTTGTCAAACAGAGAAAACCTCATTAGCAATGTCGAGGTAGGGAACGAACTTGCAAACAGCGATCACAAAGAAATTCGATTCCAGTTAGATTTTCAGGGCAGACGTAAGGAAAATTCCACTAAAGTACCAGATTTCAGAAGGGCAAACTTTGACAGTTTAAAGAGGCAGCTAAGAGAGGGGGTGTCGCGCTTGGCCGTGAACCTGACAGATGACACCGACCTGATAACGAGATCTGAGATTGCCGAGTTCCACGACAATTTAAATAGTGAGTTACTTAATGCACAAAGGCAGAACATACCATACAAAAAACTCAGATCAAACAACAATGACCCTAAATGGATAAATAATTATTTAAAGAACATCATTGGCCAAAGGAAGGCTATAGGTAGAAGGATAAATCGTGGCGAAATTCACCTCCGGGACTATTATAGGGTATTGGCGAGTAGGGTTAAAACCGAGATAAGGAAAGCAAAGAGGAATAATGAGGTAAGGATAGCAAGGGAGGCAAAGACAAACCCCAAAGGATTCTACCAAATGTACCAAACTAAAACACGAGAAAAGATTGGACCAATACGGTCAGACTCCGGCGAGCTCACTGATAACGACGGAGAAATGAGCAATAATTTGAATAAATATTTTTCAACAGTTTTCACCAGCGAAAATTTAAACATGATACCCGAGGCACCGACTCTATTCAGAGATAGTGAAGAAAACAAATTAAGTGAGATAGTAGTGACTAGTAACGATGTTAGTAAGCAAATAGACAAACTAAAGCCTAATAAACCACCTGGTCCCGATGAGATATTTGCCAGAGTATTAAAGGAATGTAAGGAAGAGCTTAGTATGCCCTTAGCAAAGTTGTTTAACATGTCCTTAAAAACAGGTGTAGTACCAGAATCCTGGAGGATAGCGAATGTAATACCGATCTTCAAGAAGGGGGATAGATCACTATCCTCTAACTACCGCCCAATCAGTCTAACATCAATAGTAGGCAAATTACTGGAAGAAATCATTTCAAACTCTATTCGAAATCACCTGGAGAAGCACAGATTGATCAATGATTCCCAGCATGGCTTCACAAGCGGACGTTCTTGCCTAACTAATCTATTAACATTCTTTTCATCAGTTTTCGAATCAGTGGACGAGGGGCACAATTATGATGTGGTATATCTCGACTTTAGCAAAGCCTTCGACAGAGTACCCCACGAAAGACTAATTAGAAAGGTAGAAGCTCATGGCATCAAAGGTGACATCCTTAAATGGATTAGGGCGTGGTTACAGGACAGGAAACAGCGAGTGAGCATTAACGGCACTAAGTCCCATTGGAGCAACGTCACAAGTGGAGTTCCCCAAGGCTCAGTACTTGGACCATTATTGTTTATTATATACATAAACGACATAGATATCGGCATAGACAGCAACATAAGTAAATTTGCTGATGATACTAAAATAGGACGTGTTATCAAATCTGACGAGGACTCGGCAAAACTACAGGAGGATCTAAACAAATTTTTCGAATGGTCTGAAAAATGGCAGATGAAATTCAACATTGACAAATGTAAAGTACTCAGTATAGGGAATGTAAACAGGGAAACCAGATACCAGATGAACAACGATGCCATAGAGAAATCCGACTGCGAGAGAGATTTAGGAGTAATGATAAGTAGGAACCTTAAGCCAAGTAAACAATGTGTTTTTGCTCGTAACAAGGCTAATAAAGTACTTGGGTTCATACAAAGGAGTGTTAGTTACAAGACTAGCGAGGTCATCCTAAAACTGTATCTTGCTCTTGTGAGACCACACCTGGATTACGCAGTCCAGTTCTGGTCACCGTATTACAGAATGGATATAGAATCCTTAGAAAGAATCCAGAGGAGAATGACAAGACTAATCCCGGGTATCAGGAACCTTGAGTATAGAGACAGGTTAAAGCATCTTAATTTGCACTCCCTTGAGAGACGTAGAGCGAGGGGCGACCTGATAGAGGTGTATAAATGGAAGGCAGGGCTAAACAAAGGGGACATTACAAAGGTACTCAAATTATCCAACCAGGAGCGAACTCGTAACAATGGTTTTAAATTGGACAAATTTAGATTTAGGCGTGAAATAGGTAAACACTGGTTTGGAAACAGAGTAGTGGATGAATGGAACAAGTTACCAAATATCATCATTAACTCGAATACGCTGAATTGCTTCAAACATAGGTTGGATGCTCATATGAGCAATAGGGGTTGGGTGTAAACGGGACTGCCCAGTATGGGCCAATAGGCCCGCTGCAGTTTCCTCCATTCTTATGTTCTTATGTTCTTATGTGCCGTGTTGAGTCTATAAGCCTTTCTGACGCTCAACTCTTACGCTTACGTCTTTTTATGGGTAAAGTTAAAGGCGTGTTTTCGTTGCATCAGAAATTATTGGAAACCGAGTGGCAATGTACACCAGCTATCGTGAACTATACCCAGCCGTCACCCAACACAAGGTCTCAGAACTACCCAGCCGTCACCCAACACAAGGTCTCAGAACTACCCAGCCGTCACCCAACACAAGGTCTCAGAACTACCCAGCCGTCACCCTACACAAGATTTTAGAACCGTAACATGCTTGTAAAGACCAGCAAGTGACCATAATAACTATATACACACCAGGCGTCTCAAGTCAAGAACGTAACCTGTTTTTAATGCGACTTAGATACCTTACCCGTCAAGTGATATTAAAGAGACAGAAAGCGAATTAAACCCGGGTCATAAAAACAGGATTACAAAGACGATCTCCTGAGCCAAATGACGCTAGATGAATATCCCAGTTCCCTCCCTCCCTCCTTATCTCTCCCTTCCATCCTCTCCCACTCCCTCCACTCTACCCCTCCCCTCTTACCCTCCTACTTCCCTCCTGCACTCTCCCTGACGTCATTGTCTCCTTCCCCGCACTGACGTCACATTCCCTGACTACCCACCCCCCCTTCCCCCTTGGGTATTCTTAGCAGGACACAGCTATTCTTGAGAGGAAAGTAGTCACATGAGCAGTATATTTGGACCCAACCTATTTAGCTTGTCTAGAGAAGAACAAGGAGTGTGTGTGTGTGAGTTGGGGATATGTACAGTATTGTAATATAACTAAGCAATTGAATCTCCTTAGGGAAGCATATACGTAGAGAATGAATAACTAACTAGTTTCACAAATGTTAATAAGTAGAATTTTATTCAACGTTTTAAAGTCCAATGTAAATAATTATTGTTCGTAAAGGCGTTAATGGATTCAATGTTTATTTAATTTTATTTCCTGTATTGAGTTTGTGATGTTGTATGTTATTGTATGTTAGTTCATGTGATCTGATGAAGGAAAGAGTTAAATGTGCTACTGTTTATCATATGATGGTGCTAGTTTTGAGACAGACAGACAGACAGACACCGTGCCAACAGGGAACACCAACTATGATCCGCTAAAGCCTTCAATAACTGAATAAGTCAACCAATTAAAAGATCCTTATCGCTCATAGAGGAAGACAGACATATAAACAGGTCCATGCTCGCCTTTCCTGACTTGACGGAGAGATTTTAATTATACGAGGGATGAAGTTTTTTTTTCTTCTTAGTTATCTTTGTTTTTAGTAAGACCTTTTGAAGTTAGGATAGTAAAATAGACTGAACTATTCCTGTTTTAAGCCAAGGATAGTAAAATAAACAAAAATTTTTCTGGTTTTTGTAAGAGAGTAAACTGCCTCGGCTGGCCATGGAGGATATATAACACCGGCTCTCACCCCCTCCCTCCCCTCCCGCATAAGGCAAGTGACACTGTGAGTTGGCAGTGTATCGCTCTTCCCCTCCTCGCCCCCCCCCCCCCTCACTACCTGTCCCTCCCTCTCCTTTCCTCCCTCACTACCTGTTCCCCCCTTCCCCCTCCCTGTTTCCCCACCTTCCTTCACCACCAGCAATACCTCCCTTACTCCTTCTCCCTCTCCCAGCCTTCCCTCCCTTCTTCTTCAACCTTATCACAGAAGAAATTTGCCATGAAATTCCGGAGGTGGAACTGATATTTAAGGGAAAGGAAGAAGAGAAATTAAAGAATATCACTATCAGAAAAGAGGATGTTCTTAAGAAGATAAATAAACTAAAGAAGACAAAATCCCCAGGGCCGGATGAAATTTTTCCTCGAGTCTTAAAAGAGTGTAGGGAACAGATTAGCGGACCCCTCGTAAACTTATTTACAAAATCATTAGACACTGGAGTTGTGCCAGAGTTGTGGAAACAGGCGAATGGAGTACCCATATTTAAAAAGGGAGACAGAGCATCAGCGTCAAATTACCGGCCGATCAGTTTGACGTCAGTAGTGGGGAAATTTCTTGAATCAATTATAGCAGATAGCATCCAATCGCATCTAGAGAAAAGCAAATTAATCTACGACTCTCAACATGGGTTTACAAAGGGAAAATCTTGTCTAACAAATCTGCTAACGTTTTTTAGGAAAATCTTCGAGGTAGTAGATAATGACGAAAATTACGATGTTATTTACTTTGACTTTAGCAAAGCATTTGACAGAGTACCGCATCAGAGGCTTCTGAGAAAAATTAAGGCTCATGGTATCGAGGGGAAAGTTTTAAATTGGATAAAATCATGGCTCACCGATAGAACGCAGAGGGTCAGCGTAGATGGTGTTAAATCTGAGTGGGGCCGTGTAACCAGTGGGGTTCCCCAGGGGTCAGTACTAGGCCCACTCTTGTTCATAATCTACATAAACGATTTAGATACTGGGATCAGCAGTGACATAAGCAAGTTTGCGGATGACACCAAAATAGGGCGGCAAATTAATTCAGGGCAGGATGCAAATGCATTACAGGAGGATCTAAATAAACTGCAGGGGTGGTCTGAAAAATGGCAAATGAAATTCAACACCAGCAAGTGCAGCGTACTTAATATTGGAAGAACAAATACTTATAATGTATACAGCCTGAACAACATCAACCTAGAGAAGTCGACTTGTGAAAGAGACCTTGGGGTACTTGTAAGCCCGGACCTACGGCCTAGAAAACAGTGCGTTAATGTTCGAAATAAGGCAAACAGAGTATTGGGTTTTATATCTAGAAGTGTAAGTAACAAGAGTGCAGAGGTCTTATTGCAACTATATCTTGCGCTAGTTAGGCCGCACCTCGATTATGCGGTTCAGTTCTGGTGCCCCTATTATAGAATGGATATAAATTCACTAGAGTCGGTGCAGCGAAGAATGACAAAAATGATTCAGGGACTTAGAAACCTTCCATATCAGGATAGGTTAAAGAAACTTAACTTGCATTCCCTAGAAAGACGAAGAGTGCGGGGAGATATGATAGAAGTATTTAAGTGGGTGAAAGGAATCAATAAAGGGGATATAGATAAAGTTCTTATAATATCCGAGCAGGATAGGACTCGGAGCAACGGATTCAAGTTGGACAAGTTTAGGTTTAGGAGGGAGATAGGAAGAAACTGGTTCACAAATAGGGTGGTGGACGAGTGGAACAAGCTTAGCAACTTTGTAGTGAGTGCTGGAACTCTGGAAAGTTTCAAAAGGAGGCTAGATAGATTCATGGATGATAGAGAGTGGTAGTAACTCTCGACAGGAGCTGCCATGCACAGGCCAACCGGCCTATTGCAGACTCCTTATTTTCTTATGTTCTTATCCCTTGCTGTGCCAATCAAACGCTGCCGTCCTTGTATATAATGAGTGATAATCTGATAACAACAAGGTCTTTACACACAGTTTATGTTGATAATTCTGTAACTAGAAAATGTCCCCAAAGTTTAATCTGACACAAAGTAAGTATTAATATTTTTTCACTAAACTGCCTCCGAAGTTTATATAAGAACATAAAAAAATAAGGAGTCTGCGATAGGCCGGTTGGCCTGTGCATGGCAGCTCCTGTCGAGAGTTACTACTACTCTCTATCATCCATGAATCTATCTCGCCTCCTTTTGAAACTTTCCAGCGTTCCAGCACTTACTACAAAGTTGGTAAGCTTGTTCCACTCGTCCATCACCCTATTTGTGAACCAGTTTCTTCCTATCTCCCTCCTAAACCTAAATTTCTCCAACTTAAATCCGTTGCTACGAGTCCTATCCTGCTCGGATATTATAAGAACTTTATCTATATCCCCTTTATTGATTCCTTTCACCCACTTAAATACTTCTATCATATCTCCCCGCACTCTTCGTCTTTCTAGGGAATGCAAGTTAAGTTTCTTCAACCTATCTTGATATAGAAGGTTTCTAAGTCCCGGAATCATTTTCGTCATTCTTCGCTGCACCGACTCTAGTGAATTTATATCCATTCTATAATAAGGGCACCAGAACTGAACCGCATAATCGAGGTGCGGCCTGACTAGCGCAAGATATAGTTGCAATAAGACCGCTGCACTCTTGTTACTTACACTGCTAGATATAAAACCCAATACTCTGTTTGCCTTATTTCGAACATTAACGCACTGTTTTCTTGGCCGTAGGTCCGGGCTTACAAGTACCCCTAGGTCTCTTTCACAAGTCGACTTCTCTAGGTTGATGTTGTTAAGGCTGTATACATTGACAGTATTTGTTCTTCCAATATTAAGTACGCTGCACTTGCTGGTGTTGAATTTCATTTGCCATTTTCCTGACCACTCCTGCAATTTATTTAAATCCTCCTGTAGTGCATTTGCATCCTGCCCTGAATTAATCTGCCGCCCTATTTTGGTGTCATCCGCAAACTTACTTATGTCACTGCTGATCCCAGTATCTAGATCGTGTATGTAGATTATGAATAAGAGTGGGCCCAGTACTGACCCCTGGGGAACCCCACTGGTTACATGGCCCCACTCAGACTTAACACCATCTACGCTGACTCTGCGTTCTATCGGTGAGCCTTTCTCTTTTATTTCTTCCCCCCTCTCTCCTTTTTTGTCTTTATCTGTCTTCTGTCTCTCTCTTGTTTTTTCTCTATCTTCTCTTTTTTCCTTCTCCTTTCCCTCTCACGCTCTCTCTTTTTCTTCCACTTTCTTTTTCTACTACCCTCTCTTTTTTTCTTGCCAATCTCTCTTCATCTACATCTCCCTCCCTTTTCTATTTTCACCATTTTCTTTTTCTCTCTCTCTATTTCAATTTCCTTCTCTCTCTCCCTCATCCCGTCTCGCACACAAGGACGGACAACAACACACGAATAATAAACTAAAGATTTACATAGACAATTTAAGGCTTTGTCACAATATAACTCACGATCAAGGGACAAAAAGAAAAACAAAAATTGAAAACAAAATATATATTCGTGGGGGGGGGGGGGGGGAGGAACTATCCAATATGTATGTTTTAATTAAACTGGGAAATAAACTTGATCAATATATACGAGAATCTGATTTTGAGCACAGAATTCCAGTTTATCGGAAGTGTATCTGTACCTGTGTTTATACCCTTAACTGTGTTTGCGCCCTTAACTGTGTTTGTACCCTAACCTGTGTTTGTGCCCTTAACTGTGTTTGTGCCCTTACCTGTGTTTGTGCCCTTACCTGCGTTTGTGCCCTTAACTGTGTTTGTGCCCTTACCTGTGTTTGTGCCCTTAACTGTGTTTGTGCCCTTAACTGTGTTTGTGCCCTTACCTGCGTTTGTGCCCTTAACTGTGTTTGTGCCCTTAACTGTGTTTGTGCCCTTACCTGTGTTTGTGCCCTTACCTGTGTTTGTGCCCTTAACTGTGTTTGTGCCCTTACCTGTGTTTGTACCCTTACCCGTGTTTGTGCCCTTACCTGTGTTTGTACCCTTACCCGTGTTTGTACCCTTACCCGTGTTTGTACCCTTACCCGTGTTTGTACCCTTACCTGTGTTTGTACCCTTACCCGTGTTTGTACCCTTACCCGTGTTTGTACCCTTACCCGTGTTTGTGCCCTTACCTGTGTTTGTACCCTAAACCGTGTTTGTGCCCTTACCTGTGTTTGTGCCCTTACCCGTGTTTGTGCCCTTACCTGTGTTTGTACCCTTACCCGTGTTTGTACCCTTACCTGTGTTTGTACCCTTACCTGTGTTTGTACCCTTACCTGTGTTTGTGCCCTTACCCGTGTTTGCACCCTTACCGGTGTTTGTACCCTTACCTGTGTTTGTACCCTTACCCGTGTTTGTGCCCTTACCTGTGTTTGTACCCTTACCCGTGTTTGTACCCTTACCCGTGTTTGTGCCCTTACCCGTGTTTGTACCCTTACCCGTGTTTGTACCCTTACCTGTGTTTGTACCCTTACCTGTGTTTGTACCCTTACCTGTGTTTGTACCCTTACCCGTGTTTGTACCCAAACCTGTGTTTGTACCCTTACCTGTGTTTGTACCCTTACCTGTGTTTGTACCCTTACCTGTGTTTGTGCCCTTACCCGTGTTTGTACCCTTACCCGTGTTTGTACCCTTACCCGTGTTTGTACCCTTACCCGTGTTTGTGCCCTTACCTGTGTTTGTACCCTTACCCGTGTTTGTACCCTTACCCGTGTTTGTGCCCTTACCCGTGTTTGTGCCCTTACCTGTGTTTGTACCCTTACCCGTGTTTGTACCCTTACCTGTGTTTGTCCCCTTACCTGTGTTTGTACCCTTACCCGTGTTTGTACCCATACCTGTGTTTGTGCCCTTACCTGTGTTTGTGCCCTTACCCGTGTTTGTGCCCTTACCTGTGTTTGTACCCTTACCTGTGCTTGTACCCTAACCCGTGTTTGTACCCTTACCCGTGTTTGTACCCTTACCCGTGTTTGTACCCTTACCCGTGTCTGCACCCTTACCCGTGTTTGTACCCTTACCCGTGTTTGTGCCCTTACCCGTGTTTGTACCCTTACCCGTGTTTGTACCCTTACCTGTGTTTGTACCCTTACCCGTGTTTGTACAGTTACCCGTGTTTGTACCCTTACCCGTGTTTGTACCCATACCTGTGTTTGTACCCTTACCCGTGTTTGTACAGTTACCCGTGTTTGTACCCTTACCCGTGTTTGTACCCTTACCTGTGTTTGTACCCTTTCCCGTGTTTGTACCCTTACCCGTGTTTGTACCCTTACCTGTGTTTGTACCCTTACCTGTGTTTGTACCCTTACCCGTGTTTGTACCCTTACCCGTGTTTGTGCCCTTACCTGTGCTTGTGCCCTTACCTGTGTTTGTACCCTTACCTGTGTTTGTACCCTTACCTGTGTTTGTACCCTTACCTGTGTTTGTACCCTTACCCGTGTTTGTACCCTTACCCGTGTTTGTACCCTTACCCGTGTTTGTACCCTTACCCGTGTTTGTACCCTTACGTGTGTTTGTGCCCTTACCCGTGTTTGTACCCTTACCCGTGTTTGTACCCTTACCCGTGTTTGTGCCCTTACCCGGGTTTGTACCCTTACCCGTGTTTGTACCCTTACCCGTGTTTGTACCCTTACCCGTGTTTGTACCCTTACCTGTGTTTGTACCCTTACCTGTGTTTGTACCCTTACCCGTGTTTGTACCCTTACCCGTGTTTGTACCCTTACCCGTGTTTGTACCCTTACCCGTGTTTGTACCCTTACCCGTGTTTGTACCCTTACCCGTGTTTGCACCCTTACCCGTGTTTGTACCCTTACCGTGTTTGTGCCCTTACCCGTGTTTGTACCCTTACCCGTGTTTGTACCCTTACCTGTGTTTGTACCCTTACCCGTGTTTGTACAGTTACCCGTGTTTGTACCCTTACCCGTGTTTGTACCCATACCTGTGTTTGTACCCTTACCCGTGTTTGTACAGTTACCCGTGTTTGTACCCTTACCCGTGTTTGTACCCTTACCCGTGTTTGTACCCTTACCCGTGTTTGTACCCTTACCCGTGTTTGTACCCTTACCTGTGTTTGTACCCTTACCTGTGTTTGTACCCTTACCTGTGTTTGTACCCTTACCTGTGTTTGTACCCTTACCCGTGTTTGTACCCTTACCCGTGTTTGTACCCTTACCCGTGTTTGTACCCTTACCCGTGATTGTACCCTTACCCGTGTTTGTACCCTTACGTGTGTTTGTGCCCTTACCCGTGTTTGTACCCTTACCCGTGTTTGTACCCTAACCTGTGTTTGTACCCTTACCTGTGTTTGTGCCCTTACCTGTGTTTGTACCCTTACCTGTGTTTGTACCCTTACCCGTGTTTGTACCCTTACCCGTGTTTGTACCCTTACCTGTGTTTGTGCCCTTACCTGTGTTTGTGCCCTTACCTGTGTTTGTACCCTTACCCGTGTTTGTACCCTTACCCGTGTTTGTACCCTTACCCGTGTTTGTGCCCTTACCTGTGTTTGTACCCTTACCCGTGTTTGTACCCTTACCCGTGTTTGTACCCTTACCCGTGTTTGTGCCCTTACCTGTGTTTGTAACCTTACCCGTGTTTGTACCCTTGCCTGTGTTTGTACCCTTAGCCGTGTTTGTACCCTTACCCGTGTTTGTACCCTTACCTGTGTTTGTACCCTTACCTGTGTTTGTGCCCTTACCCGTGTTTGTGCCCTTACCTGTGTTTGTACCCTTACCCGTGCTTGTACCCTTACCCGTGTTTGTACCCTTACCCGTGTTTGTACCCTTACCCGTGTTTGTACCCTTACCCGTGTTTGTACCCTTACCTGTGTTTGTACCCTTACCCGTGTTTGTACCCTTACCCGTGTTTGTGCCCTTACCCGTGTTTGTGCCCTTACCCGTGTTTGTACCCTTACCCGTGTTTGTACCCTTACCTGTGTTTGTACCCTTACCCGTGTTTGTACCCTTACCCGTGTTTGTACCCTTACCCGTGTTTGTACCCTTACCCGTGTTTGTACCCTTACCCGTGTTTGTGCCCTTACCCGTGTTTGTACCCTTACCTGTGTTTGTACCCTTACCTGTGTTTGTACCCTTACCCGTGTTTGTACCCTTACCTGTGTTTGTACCCTTACCCGTGTTTGTACCCTTTCCCGTGTTTGTACCCTTACCTGTGTTTGTACCCTTACCTGTGTTTGTACCCTTACCCGTGTTTGTACCCTTACCCGTGTTTGTACCCTTACCTGTGTTTGTGCCGTTACCTGTGTTTGTACCCTTACCCGTGTTTGTACCCTTTCCCGTGTTTGTACCCTTACCTGTGTTTGTACCCTTACCTGTGTTTGTGCCCTTACCTGTGTTTGTACCCTTACCTGTGTTTGTACCCTTACCCGTGTTTGTACCCTTACCCGTGTTTGTGCCCTTACCCGTGTTTGTGCCCTTACCCGTGTTTGTACCCTTACCTGTGTTTGTACCCTTACCCGTGTTTGTACCCTTACCTCCTGTTTGTACCCTTACCTGTGTTTGTACCCATACCCGTGTTTGTACCCTTACCTGTGTTTGTTCCCTTACCCGTGTTTGTACCCTTACCCGTGTTTGTACCCTTACCTGTGTTTGTACCCTTACCTGTGTTTGTACCCTTACCTGTGTTTGTGCCCTTAACTGTATTTGTGTCCTTAACTGTGTTTGTCCCCTTACCTGTGTTTGTGCCCTTAACTGTGTTTGTGCCCTTAACTGTGTTTTTACCCTTACCTGTGTTTGTACCCTTACCTGTGTTTGTGCCCTTAGCTGTGTTTGTGCCCTTACCTGTGTTTGTGCCCTTAACTGTGTTTGTGCCCTTAACTGTGTTTGTGCCCTTAACTGTGTTTGTGCCCTTAACTGTGTTTGTACCCTTACCCGGGTTTGTACCCATACCCGTGTTTGTACCCTTACCCGTGTTTGTTCCCTTACCCGTGTTTGTACCCTTACCTGTGTTTGTACCCTTACCCGTGTTTGTACCCTTACCCGTGTTTGTACCCTTACCTGTGTTTGTACCCTTACCTGTGTTTGTACCCTTACCCGTGCTTGTACCCTTACCCGTGTTTGTACCCTTACCTGTGTTTGTACCCTTACCTGTGTTTGTACCCTTACCCGTGTTTGTGCCCTTACCCGTGTTTGTACCCTTACCTGTGTTTGTACCCTTACCTGTGTTTGCACCCTTACCTGTGTTTGTACCCTTACCCGTGTTTGTACCCTTACCTGTTTTTGTACCCTTACCCGTGTTTGTACCCTTACCCGTGTTTGTACCCTTACCCGTGTTTGTACCCTTACCTGTGTTTGTACCCTTACCTGTGTTTGTACCCTTACCTGTGTTTGTGCCCTTACCTGTGTTTGTACCCTTACCCGTGTTTGTACCCTTACCCGTGTTTGTGCCCTTACCTGTGTTTGTGCCCTTACCTGTGTTTGTACCCTTACGTGTGTTTGTACCCTTACCTGTGTTTGTACCCTTACCTGTGTTTGTACCCTTACCTGTGTTTGTACCCTTACCCGTGTTTGTACCCTTACCCGTGTTTGTACCCTTACCCGTGTTTGTGCCCTTACCTGTGTTTGTACCCTTACCCGTGTTTGTACCCTTACCCGTGTTTGTACCCTTACCTGTGTTTGTACCCTTACCTGTGTTTGTACCCTTACCCGTGTTTGTACTCTTACCCGTGTTTGTACCCTTACGTGTGTTTGTGCCCTTAACTGTGTTTGTACCCTTACCTGTGTTTGTACCCTTACCTGTGTTTGTACCCTTACCCGTGTTTGTACCCTTACCCGTGTTTGTACCCTTACCCGTGTTTGTACCCTTACGTGTGTTTGTGCCCTTACCCGTGTTTGTACCCTTACCTGTGTTTGTACCCTAACCTGTGTTTGTACTCTTACCTGTGTTTGTGCCCTTACCTGTGTTTGTACCCTTACCTGTGTTTGTACCCTTACCTGTGTTTGTACCCTTACCCGTGTTTGTACCCTTACCTGTGTTTGTACCCTTACCTGTGTTTGTGCCCTTACCTGTGTTTGTACCCTTACCCGTGTTTGGACCCTTTCCCGTGTTTGTACCCTTACCTGTGTTTGTACCCTTACCTGTGTTTGTGCCCCTACCTGTGTTTGTACCCTTACCAGTGTTTGTACCCTTACCCGTGTTTGTACCCTTACCCGTGTTTGTGCCCTTACCTGTGTTTGTACCCTTACCCGTGTTTATACCCTTACCTGTGTTTGTACCCTTACCCGTGTTTGTACCCTTACCTCCTGTTTGTACCCTTACCTGTGTTTGTACCCTTACCCGTGTTTGTACCCTTACCTGTGTTTGTACCCTTACCCGTGTTTGTACCCTTACCCGTGTTTGTACCCTTACCTGTGTTTGTACCCTTACCTGTGTTTGTACCCTTACCCGTGTTTGTACCCTTACCCGTGTTTGTGCCCTTACGTGTGTTTGTGCCCTTAACTGTGTTTGTCCCCTTACCTGTGTTTGTGCCCTTAACTGTGTTTGTGTCCTTAACTGTGTTTGTCCCCTTACCTGTGTTTGTGCCCTTAACTGTGTTTGTGCCCTTAACTGTGTTTTTACCCTTACCTGTGTTTGTACCCTTACCTGTGTTTGTGCCCTTAGCTGTGTTTGTGCCCTTACCTGTGTTTGTGCCCTTAACTGTGTTTGTGCCCTTAACTGTGTTTGTGCCCTTAACTGTGTTTGTGCCCTTAACTGTGTTTGTGCCCTTAACTGTGTTTGTACCCTTACCCGTGTTTGTACCCTTACCCGTGTTTGTACCCTTACCTGTGTTTGTACCCTTACCTGTGTTTGTACCCTTACCTGTGTTTGTACCCTTACCCGTGTTTGTACCCTTACCCGTGTTTGTACCCTTACCTGTGTTTGTACCCTTACCCGTGTTTGTACCCTTACCTGTGTTTGTACCCTTACCTGTGTTTGTACCCTTACCTGTGTTTGTACCCTTACCCGTGTTTGTACCCTTACCCGTGTTTGTACCCTTACCTGTGTTTGTACCCTTACCTGTGTTTGTACCCTTACCTGTGTTTGTACCCTTACCTGTGTTTGTACCCTTACCCGTGTTTGTACCCTTACCCGTGTTTGTACCCTTACCCGTGTTTGTACCCTTGCCTGTGCTTGTACCCTTACCCGTGTTTGTACCCTTACCTGTGTTTGTACCCTTACCTGTGTTTGTACCCTTACCCGTGTTTGTACCCTTACCTGTGTTTGTACCCGTAACTGTGTTTGTACCCTTACCTGTGTTTGTACCCTTACCTGTGTTTGTACCCTTACCCGTGTTTGTACCCTTACCTGTGTTTGTACCCTTACCTGTGTTTGTACCCTTACCCGTGTTTGTACCCTTGCCTGTGTTTGTACCCTTACCTGTGTTTGTACCCTTACCTGTGTTTGTACCCTTACCCGTGTTTGTACCCTTACCCGTGTTTGTACCCTTACCTGTGTTTGTACCCTTACCCGTGTTTGTACCCTTACCTGTGTTTGTACCATTACCTGTGTTTGTACCCTTACCCGTGTTTGTGCCCTTACCCGTGTTTGTACCCTTACCTGTGTTTGTACCCTTACCTGTGTTTGCACCCTTACCTGTGTTTGTACCCTTACCCGTGTTTGTACCCTTACCTGTGTTTGTACCCTTACCCGTGTTTGTACCCTTACCCGTGTTTGTACCCTTACCCGTGTTTGTACCCTTACCCGTGTTTGTACCCTTACCTGTGTTTGTACCCTTACCTGTGTTTGTACCCTTACCTGTGTTTGTGCCCTTACCTGTGTTTGTACCCTTTCCCGTGTTTGTACCCTTACCCGTGTTTGTGCCCTTACCTGTGTTTGTGCCCTTACCTGTGTTTGTACCCTTACGTGTGTTTGTACCCTTACCTGTGTTTGTACCCTTACCTGTGTTTGTACCCTTACCTGTGTTTGTACCCTTACCCGTGTTTGTACCCTTACCCGTGTTTGTGCCCTTACCTGTGTTTGTGCCCTTACCTGTGTTTGTACCCTTACCCGTGTTTGTACCCTTACCCGTGTTTGTACCCTTACCTGTGTTTGTACCCTTACCTGTGTTTGTACCCTTACCCGTGTTTGTACTCTTACCCGTGTTTGTACCCTTACGTGTGTTTGTGCCCTTAACTGTGTTTGTACCCTTACCTGTGTTTGTACCCTTACCTGTGTTTGTACCCTTACCCGTGTTTGTACCCTTACCTGTGTTTGTACCCTTACCCGTGTTTGTTCCCTTACCTGTGTTTGTGCCCTTAACTGTGTTTGTGCCCTTACCCGTGTTTGTACCCTTACCTGTGTTTGTACCCTTACCTGTGTTTGTACCCTTACCCGTGTTTGTACCCTTACCTGTTTTTGTACCCTTACCCGTGTTTGTACCCTTACGTGTGTTTGTGCCCTTAACTGTGTTTGTACCCTTACCTGTGTTTGTACCCTTACCCGTGTTTGTACCCTTACCTGTGTTTGTACCCTTACCTGTGTTTGTGCCCTTACCTGTGTTTGTACCCTTACCCGTGTTTGTACCCTTACCCGTGTTTGTACCCTTACCCGTGTTTGTACCCTTACCTGTGTTTGTACCCTTACCTGTGTTTGCACCCTTTCCCGTGTTTGTACCCTTACCTGTGTTTGTGCCCTTACCTGTGTTTGTGCCCTTACCTGTGTTTGTACCCTTACCTGTGTTTGTACCCTTATCTGTGTTTGTACCCTTACCCGTGTTTGTTCCCTTACCCGTGTTTGTACCCTTACCTGTGTTTGTACCCTTACCCGTGTTTGTTCCCTTACCCGTGTTTGTACCCTTACCCGTGTTTGTACCCTTACCTGTGTTTGTACCCTTACCCGTGTTTGTTCCCTTACCCGTGTTTGTTCCCTTACCCGTGTTTGTACCCTTACCTGTGTTTGTACCCTTACCCGTGTTTGTTCCCTTACCCGTGTTTGTACCCTTACCTGTGTTTGTACCCTTACCCGTGTTTGTTCCCTTACCCGTGTTTGTACCCTTACCTGTGTTTGTACCCTTACCTGTGTTTGTACCCTTACCCGTGTTTGTTCCCTTACCCGTGTTTGTACCCTTACCTGTGTTTGTACCCTTACCCGTGTTTGTTCCCTTACCCGTGTTTGTACCCTTACCCGTGTTTGTTCCCTTACCCGTGTTTGTACCCTTACCTGTGTTTGTACCCTTACCCGTGTTTGTTCCCTTACCCGTGTTTGTGCCCTTACCTGTGTTTGTACCCTTACCTGTGTTTGTACCCTTACCCGTGTTTGTACCCTTACCTGTGTTTGTACCCTTACCCGTGTTTGTGCCCTTACCTGTGTTTGTACCCTTACCTGAGTTTGTACCCTTACCCGTGTTTGTACCCTTACCTGTGTTTGTACCCTTACCCGTGTTTGTACCCTTACCCGTGTTTGTACCCTTACCTGTGTTTGTACCCTTACCCGTGTTTGTACCCTTACCTGTGTTTGTACCCTTACCCGTGTTTGTACCCTTACCCGTGTTTGTACCCTTACCTGTGTTTGTACCCTTACCCGTGTTTGTTCCCTTACCTGTGTTTGTTCCCTTACCCGTGTTTGTTCCCTTACCTGTGTTTGTACCCTTACCTGTGTTTGTACCCTTACCCGTGTTTGTTCCCTTACCTGTGTTTGTTCCCTTACCCGTGTTTGTTCCCTTACCTGTGTTTGTTCCCTTACCTGTGTTTGTACCCTTACCTGTGTTTGTACCCTTACCTGTGTTTGTACCCTTACCTGTGTTTGTTCCCTTACCTGTGTTTGTACCCTTACCTGTGTTTGTACCCTTACCTGTGTTTGTACCCTTACCTGTGTTTGTTCCCTTACCCGTGTTTGTACCCTTACCTGTGTTTGTACCCTTACCTGTTTTTATACTTGTACCAGTAGCTACCTGTGATAGCGACACCATGAGGTACAGACAGACATAGACACACAGACGGACAGATTGGCAGATTGAAAGACACACACACACACACACACACACACACACACACACACACACACACACATATACACACACACACACGGATGAAAAAATGGAAACACGGAGACACAAAGGAAGCTCTTTCTTGCCTTAGGACTTACTCGTTACCGTGGACAAGCGACAGATATAGACAGTTGAGTGAGATCGGGGTGAGAGGGAGGGTAGGGGGTGAGAGAGGGAGGGTAGAGGGGTGAGAGGGAGGGAGGGTGGGAGGGAGGGTGGGAGGGAGGGAAGGGGGGTAAGGACGACTGTGCTGGAAAGCGACCTTCGGAGTCTCCACAGCGCGGCAATTAAATTTCACGAAGGAAGAACTCTGACACTGCCGTCCAAGTTTTGTATCATTATTGACGTAAGTTTTAATGCCAGTGCGATTATTTTGATCTTATTTTGAGTTAGAGAAATTATGGGAAATTATGGGAATTATTGTTTAAGTGTCTTGACCTGAGGATATAACTTACCTCAACATATACAAACACAGGTAAGTTATAAGGCAGAGTAACCCACCTCCTGGCCTCGTCCACCAACAACAACAGCTGCAACATTCCAACCTTTGATGCAACAAAGTACAACCAGACAATAGATGCATTGCAGGCGCCTGAAAGCAACGGCGATCGGCTCCAATGGAATTTACGTTACCACTGTGATATATTTTAGTACCATTGCGATGTTTTCTCATTTCGATTTATTATTTTAACTCAATATTTTCTTCTACGATTTCAGGCTACGTTAGATTCATATTTATTTAAGTTACTTTTATGACGGAATTAACAATTTTTTATATAACATCCACATGAGCAAAATTATTTCCCGAATAATATATGTCATAAATATATTTATTATTGTTATTATTTCTGTGTTTTCCCTTCAATAATTACCACACCATATTATTTTACATCTCTATAAAAACAAGTGAATAATTATATTTTTCCGTATGTGATATTGGGTCAGATTTTAATATATTCCGTGAAAAATTCAGTTCACTTATTTTGGATGTTAAAATAAATGTTTCACTAACTAAATAACGTATTGGTGGTTGGTTAGGTCAGGTTAGGTTTGGCTGGACCGTAATACTAACATTCACAATTAAAAAAAAAATCCAATATCCTAAATACTTATTTCTATTTAGGTCATTACAAATTACTTCTTGTTCTCAGACCTTCATCATTTTGTGCAACTTGATTCCACATGAGGCTAGTCTCTATAAACCAACTGAGGGAAAACTCCTCCTCTGCCTCATTTACACACAATTACAAGGTCTCAATTGTTTCTCTTACTCTGACAGCACAACATACATACATACAGTTTCTCACACTTAATGTGGGGCGGTGACTTGTGCCCGGGTGTGTTAATTCCCGTAAAAATAAAAGTTGGATGGCCTTTAAAGTGGCCCTAATGCCTTACACCCAATTTCAGATCCTGATTTCCTAGGAGGTGGCGTGGAAGGAAGGAAGGAAGCTATGAAAACCACACACACACACACACACACGCACACGCACACGCACACACACACATACACACACGCACACACACACACACACCGTATGTATTTCCCCCAAACTTAATACACACAAATATACCCAAACTGACTCACCTAAGCTACGGCATCAAATTGGATCATTACAACTAAGCTTATAATACTCCACCTAACAAGATACATGTGAAGGTATCTAACTGGATCACTTTAAGCTACGGTATATAGTTGATAGTCAAAATGAACAGGAAACCGAACGGGCGGAGTCTTAAATAAATATCTACTATTTTCTTTTCATTCCCTAACTTCTATTAGCAAAAGAATATGTCAAACTCTGATCATAAGTTGAGGAAAACAAACAAAATATCAATGGACATGGATACTTAGATGGTAAAACACTCGATGCCTTCAAAAGATCTCACTGACAAGCGCCTCCTGATCACCACTCAATATACCACACCAATCCAACCATCACCAATTACCTTCCAGAGTCCACCAAGAGGGAGAATCAAGGGAAGTTAATGGTAAATATTGAGTTGCCTTGAGGTGAGTTGAGTTACGGTGAGGTGAGTTACAGTGAGGTGAGTTACAGTGAGGTGAGTGCGAGTGGTTGGTGTAGTAGAAGGCAACAGAGGGTAGGTGGTCGCTACAGCCACTTCTTGCACTGTGACAATAAGAGGTTCCCAAGGAGGCCGGGGAATATAATCAATTTGGTGACAGTAGTTGTGGCCGTGTTGTGCTGCAGTCAGGACGGAGGAGGAGGAGGAGAAAGAGACCCACTTAGGTGAATCACATTTGTGTCGAAAATTAAGGAATCATACCTGGCAAAGAAAGTACATACATACATACATACATACCATGCATACATAACATACATACCATACATACCATGCATAAGAACATAAGAAAATAAGGAGTCTGCAATAGGCCGGTTGACCTGTGCATGGCAGCTCCTGTCGAGAGTTACTACCACTCTCTATCATCCATGAATCTATCCAGCCTCCTTTTGAAACTTTCCAGAGTTCCCGCACTCACTACAAAGTTGCTAAGCTTGTTCCACTCGTCCACCACCCTATTTGTGAACCAGTTTCTTCCTATCTCCCTCCTAAACCTAAACTTATCCAACTTGAATCCGTTGTTCCGAGTCCTATCCTGCTCGGATATTATAAGAACTTTATCTATATCCCCTTTATTGATTCTTTTCACCCACTTAAATACTTCTATCATATCTCCCCGCACTCTTCGTCTTTCTAGGGAATGCAAGTTAAATTTCTTTAACCTATCCTGATATGGAAGGTTTCTAAGTCCCGGAGTCATTTTTGTCATTCCTCGCTGCACCGACTCTAGTGAATTTATATCCATTCTATAATAAGGGCACCAGAACTGAACCGCATAATCGAGGTGCGGCCTAACTAGCGCAAGATATAGTTGCAATAAGACCTCTGCACTCTTGTTACTTACACTGCTAGATATAAAACCCAATACTCTGTTTGCCTTATTTCGAACATTAACGCACTGTTTTCTAGGCCGTAGGTCCGGGCTTACAAGTACCCCTAGGTCTCTTTCACAAGTCGACTTCTCTAGGTTGATGTTGTTAAGGCTGTATACATTGTCAGTATTTGTTCTTCCAATATTAAGTACATAACATACATACACACACACCGATAGATATAAGAGAGAGAGAGAGAGAGAGAGAGAGAGAGAGAGAGAGAGAGAGAGAGAGAGAGAGAGAGAGAGAGAGAGAGAGAGAGACTTGTCCTCACCGTTTTCACTTGATTTAAACGACCATAAAATCCTTGTCTCCCCTCGTAAACTCCCTCCTGTGAAAACTTTTACCCTCTTTTTATCTGAGGGAACAAATGTGATAATACTAGGAAAGGCCGCACTGAAGAGAGGGGAGAATGACGACAATCAGGTGAGGGGAAGACACACTCAGGTCAAGGGAGAATGACGACAATCAGGTGAGGGGAAACATACACTTAGGTAAGAAGAGAACAACAATAGTAACAACAATCAGATGAGGGGAGGAGAACAACAACAACAACAACAACAATCAGGTGAGGGGAGAACGACAATCAGAAGAGAGTTTAGACAAGAGTCAGGTGAGGGAAACACAACTCTCCCCTCAGGTTACACACACACTAGGAAACCAATTAGCGTGAAGGTGCGTATCTCTACCCTTGATAACGATACCCCTTTAGTGAAAGTAACCCCAGTGAAAGTACTAATTAACTCTCACCTGGTATAATCCTCCCAAACTACCTCCCCTCCCCCCCCCCCTCTCTCTTGGTTCATGAACTCACTGTGGAGGCGAAAGATGGATGACCTCCTTTCGTTTACTTCGACCCAAAAGTTTTCATATTTTATCTCTTAGTGAAAGTTGTGACCGAGAGGAACTTTTTTTTACTCCTTTCTTTTTGGGTGTTTCTCCTGTGCGTGTCACCTTCCAAACACTCATTAGCTCGTGTTTTAGTAAGGTGAGTGAAGGTGCCAAGTCATACTCGTTCTCTGTGGGTCAACTCTATTGCTTTACCCCTGAGTGACTCTCGCCAGTTCCCGAAGTCAAGATCCATACTCGATAGTGAAGATAAGTTGTGGTTATATTAAAGGAACGTTATATAAGGGTACTTTATAAATTGCTAAACTGTACGTGGTTATGTGTGTGTGTGTGTGATAGTGTACGTGGAACTGTATGTGTGTGTGTGTGTGTGTGTGTGTGTGTGAGTGTACGTGGTTCTGTTTGTGTGTGTGCGTGATAGGGCGCGCTCTGTAAAATGACAATCTTTAGGAAAATTGATGCAAGAAATGGCGCAAAAGGTGTTAGTATAATGCCACCATAACTATCAATCTGACGTTAGTTCATCGAAGCACACACACACACACACACGCACACGCACACACACACACACGGATTTATATATAGCCAGGAAATCAGAATTTATCCTTAATCCTAATGGGAATTTTTGCAGCTTTTAATAATCTCAATATCCACCTCCACTGACCTAACTGATAAAGGCTTATAACATATGATTTTTTTTAAAACGTACCAGAACTATGATTGGATTATCTAAACTCGGGTTAATCCATGACCTAACTTTTAATCCAAACTCTAATGGATATTCTTCGTCCGGGTTTAATCTCCACTTAAACCCGCCTTTACTGACCTGATCGACGGACGATTTTACGCTTGAGAGAAATGTTAGAGAAGGCTTATTGTTATTTAATTTACTCAGGTGGGCAGAAAATTCAAGGTAATATATTTAATACTATTTTAGGTTAGGTTAGGTTAGGAGCCCATTAACCTCCTCAACCTAACCTGTACAAACGAGAGAGAGAGAGAGAGAGAGAGAGAGAGAGAGAGAGAGAGAGAGAGAGAGAGAGAGAGAGAGAGAGAGAGTCTAAACAACAAAATTATCTCATTAAAAACTCTGGATTAAACTTCTCGATATTTAAAATTAGTTGTCGTGGCCTCGAGGACAGAAGAATATATATTAACCAAACTAAAGGACATTATATAATACGCCGTGGTTATATAGAAATGGTCATATAGGACTGGAACGTGTCGCCGTATATTATAAACTTGAAATTTATCTAACACGTTTAAATTTAAGCGTGTCTTGGAGTTTTGTAGAGAGCACACGTCAATATATTTTTCTCCGTCAGTGTACGTGTGAGTGAGAGAGTGAGTGAGATATATAGTGATACCATCGAGTTACACAGCATAATTAGATATTTTTTCCAGTACTAATTAATTACCTCAGGTGTACGTATAAAAGATATGTAATAGGTTAGGTTAGGTTTAAAGTTAGGTTAAGTTAGGTAAGGTTAGATTAGGTTAGGGCCTATTAGGACTGGGGCCCATTTAGCCAAAAGCCTCCACGTAATGCATTCTCAACGTCCTCTCTCTCTCTCTCTCTCTCCTAGTAATAAGGTTTCCACTAAGATGGGAAAGCACCACACCTTTCTCCTCCGCTTTCTCCGGCACTTAAGGAGAAAGTGTGAGAGGTAACTTTCACACCTCGTTAATTTCTTACAGGGTCACAGGGTAAGGTCTGGCTGGCTGGCTCGATGGATGGATGGATGGATGGATGGATGGAGGGATGGATGGATGGATGGATGGATGGATGGAGAGAGGAAGGGAAAGAGGGATGGAGGAATAACTGTATAGATGGGTGGATAGAGGGATTTTTTTAGTTTAACAAATTTATTGGCAGAGCTTGTAGTACAGTTTGCCTATTCTGAGTAATTCAGTCAGGTCTTGACACTGAGGGTGGTATCACTTCTCACTGTCACGCAGGACAGAGGTTCATACACAAAGAAATACATCATATTCATTAACAACTATAAATGTATAGAGGTCAGATTCATATGGATAATGTCACTGTTCACTGCCATGCAGGACAGAGGTTCGTACACAAAGATTTGCATCATATTCATTGACAGTACATATACATATATGTAAACACACACACACACACATATACATACATATGCGTATATACATACACATATACATGTACACGTACATATACATGCACACACGCACACATACATACATATACGTCGGTCAGATTCATGAGAGAATAGATGGATGGTTGAGTAGATGGATAATTGAATGAATGAATGAATGAATTGATGGATAAATGGATAGCTGGAAGAACAAAGGAAGTAGAAATGAATTCCAACACACACACACACACACACACACACACACACAGTCAAAATTATTAATATCACAGCAGCGGTCAGTGTCCCCCACCTGGTGACTAATGGACTAACTTCCTGACATCTCCAGCAAGTCTTACGATCTATTACATAATATTCATCTTGTGTTCCTTTGAGACTTCCATAACTTTTCTTCGTTAATTATAAAAAAAAAAAAAACCCAACGATTTAATTTATCTGAATCATTTATCTTACGTGTGTGTGTGTGTGTGTGTGTGTGTGTGTGTGTGTGTGTGTGTGTGTGTGTAAATAAAACCACGATGCTTTTATTCAACACAACATAATTATCAATCTATGTTAGTCAAGTCGCTGCTTCCTAGATCATCCTGTTAATAAAATCTTCCCACAGCTCCCCCGTCACCACGCTAATGAAGGCAGCCTTGACACACAAACATTGTATATTTGTTTTTTTAGTGTAATCTTGGTAAGCCTGAAAATTAGTTCCCCACCTTGTGAATTGATAACATCCAGTGGGGAGGCCTCATTAAGGTACGGCTCTTGAGTTAATTATACTGGGCTTAGGGGTTTAATTACCATCAGTCAGGTGTATTTATGGAGACCAGACCGGGGTAGGAACCAGCTATGGGAGTTCAGGTGTTTATATATACGATACAGTATGGTGGTGGTGGTGGTGGTGGTGGTGGTGATGATGATGATGATGGTGGTGAGGGTGATAGTGATGATGATGATGGTGGTGAGGGTAATAGTGGTGATGATGATGATGACGATGATGATGACGATGATGGTGGTGAGGGTGATAGTGATGATGATGATGATGACGATGATGACGATGATGGTGGTGAGGGTGATAGTGATGATGATGATGACGATGATGATGACGATGATGGTGGTGAGGGTGATAGTGATGATGATGATGACGATGATGATGACGATGATGGTGGTGAGGGTGATAGTGATGATGATGATGACGATGATGATGATGACGATGATGGTGGTGAGGGTGATAGTGATGATGATGATGACGATGATGATGACGATGATGATGACGATGATGGTGGTGAGGGTGATAGTGATGATGATGATGATGGTGGTGAGGGTAATAGTGATGATGATGATAGACTTAAAGAAATATTATATTAACATGTAAAGGTTGCTGGATAATCTCTCTTAAATAAAAGTAAACGAAAATAAATAAATAAATAAAAGACTTCAGCAATATAAGAGAGTAAAAATATCACTACACGGAACAAAAGCAAGAAATTTCATATAAAGCTTTTTGAAACTTGCTTGTGACTGCACCCTGTAAGCAACCCTGTCCCAGCCTCGTCCCTGTCGCCTATGTCATATATACTGTATGTGACTCTATATTTCCATCCGAGTTTCACTTCACATGAGACAGGAAGATCGAGACTTCTACCAATATGGACCCAGATTCTTAAAACTTACTACGTTTAATTGGAACCACGTGAAAATTAGGCACACCCAGGTTATTTAATATAAGACTAAACATCCTAATGCTAACCTAACCTAACCTCTCCTCTCCTCTCCTCCTAAAAAAATTAAAAGGAAGACCAACTATCAATATCAACCTTCTGGCAGCTCTAGGCCAAGCAGGTGTCGGGACAAAACATAAGAACATAAGAACATAAGAATGGAGGAAACTGCAGCGGGCCTATTGGCCCATACTGGGCAGTCCCGTTTACACCCAACCCCTATTGCTCATATGAGCATCCAACCTATGTTTGAAGCAATTCAGCGTATTCGAGTTAATGATGATATTTGGTAACTTGTTCCATTCATCCACTACTCTGTTTCCAAACCAGTGTTTACCTATTTCACGCCTAAATCTAAATTTGTCTAATTAAAAACCATTGTTACGAGTTCGCTCCTGGTTGGATAGTTTGAGTACCTTTGTAATGTCCCCTTTGTTTAGCCCTGCCTTCCATTTATACACCTCTATCAGGTCGCCCCTCGCTCTGCGTCTCTCGAGGGAGTGCAAATTAAGATGCTTTAACCTGTCTCTATACTCAAGGTTCCTAATGCCCGGGATTAGTCTTGTCATTCTCCTCTGAATTCTTTCCAAGGATTCTATATCCATTCTGTAATACGGTGACCAGAACTGAACTGCGTAATCCAGGTGTGGTCTCACAAGAGCAAGATACAGTTTCAGGATGACCTCGCTAGTCTTGTAACTAACACTCCTTTGTAAGAACCCAAGTGAACTAACTGTCTTTGTACCAGGTCATCACTCAGGTGTAACAACAGGGCAACCTTACCCATTAAACACACACACACACACACACACACACACGCACACACACACACACACACACACGCACACGCACACGCCCCGAAGGCGCTCCCGGTTTTAGCAGCCAGGCCGAGTCTGTTTGGCCCTGCCACTCCCCCTGCTATACCCCAACGCCCTACCAGCCTTACTACACCAGGATCGATTCAGCAAAACATTCTAGTGATTAGTGAACGATTGATTACGGAGCAGTGCAATAAGTGATTACCATACAGTGCTCGATAGTGCACCCCAAGGAAAAGTCAGACAGTGGGCACTTTATCGGTCCCCTTTAAAGTGCCAGTGACAAGGACCACCGCGGTGTTTACATATATCGTGAAAACTGTGTCGGCGACCCCAAGCACCAGGGACAAAGACCCACGGTCTTTACGACTGACAAATACTAACAGATGTCTACCAGTGTCAGTGTCCCTCAGTTGTGTTCTGACCTCACTAGGGGAAAGGTCACGGCAGGGTTAGCTCCGGAGGGATAATTATCAGATATGGCCAGAGCAAGGTGCGGTCTTGGGTATGAGAGTTTGGTGACCAAACTGGAGTGGTCCACTGAAGAATTGGCGAAGGTCAAGTTGGAGAACTTGAAATTAAGGGAAGAGCTGGCGATGTTAAAAGGAGAGGCTGGACGAGTAAAGCCAGTGGCTGACGAAAAATCAAGCGAGTGGAAAATTGTGAGTAGTGGGAAGACAAAGCTTTTGGTGAAGAAGCACACCAAGGATACGACAACAACGACAACAACAGCTAAGTGTACCAACCCGTTCAGTCCCTTGATAGACGAATTGGACGTTAGTACAGTCAGGGACAGGGATGACAAGGAAGGTATAAAAACTTTAATTGTTGGTGACTCACAGGTAAGGTACATGGACAGGGCCTTTTGTGGTAAAAACAAAAATAGGATGAGGGTGTGTTTGCCAGGAGCTGGGGTGGGGGATATAATTGACAGGATGGACAATATCTTGTCTGGTAATGGGAACAAACCCATTATCTGCCTCAGTGCAGGAGGCAATGATATTGGCCGGTGTAGGAGCGAGGAGCTTCTTGATAAGTTCAAGGCAGCCATAGATCGTATTAGGACTAAGGGAGGGATCCCTATCATATGCGGTGTCCTGCCTAGAAGGAGAGTTGGCAGTGAATGGTTGTCAAGGGCAGTTGGTGTTAACGACCGTCTTGACAGATATTGCAAGTCAATATCAGTCCCATTCATTGACAACTGGGACAACTTCTATGGCAGAAGGGACCTTTATGCTAGGGATGGGGTGCACCTGTCTAGGGATGGAGTAGCAACCCTGGCTGGGGCTCTAGAGGGGGCAGTTCAAAAGATATCGAAGTCTTTAAACTGCTAAGAGAACATAGGGGCACGGGGGTGGAGGAGACTGCAGTGGGAGCGGGTAAACAAGGCGAAAGATTACAGGGAAATAGTGTTAGGAATGATGACATAACTAAATTAGACAGGGAGTTTAAAACTAAACGCGGTAAGGGAAGGACTCAGAACACGACTAACTTAAATGTATATTACGCGAACAGTAGAAGTATGAGAAACAAAATGGATGATATTAGGGCCTTGGTATGTACAGAAGAAATCGATATAATTGCATTCACTGAAACATGGATCAACCTAGACACACGTGAATTACCAGTCGAATACCAAATTGCGGGTTACAAACTGTTCCATACCGATAGGCAGACCAGGAAAGGAGGCGGAGTAGCAATCTATGTTAGGGATAATCTGAAGTGTGAAATAAATAAGGAAATAAAAACTGAGAGGAATACAGAAACAATTTGGATAGAATTAAGCGACGGTCGGGAAAAATTAATCACAGGAGTAATATATAGACCCCCCAATCTTGACAGAGTCAATGAGCGACTTATCTGGGATGAAATGCGCAGGGCTTCCATACACAACAAAGTCTGTATAGTAGGCGACTTTAACCTTGGCCAAATAGATTGGACCGACCTTACGGGAAACTCAGAATCAGAGGATTTTCTCGAGACGATCCAGGACTGTTTCCTAAGTCAACATATAACCGAACCCACACGGGGTAATAATATATTGGATTTAGTTTTGTCAAACAGAGAAAACCTCATTAGCAATGTCGAGGTAGGGAACGAACTTGCAAACAGCGATCACAAAGAAATTCGATTCCAGTTAGATTTTCAGGGCAGACGTAAGGAAAATTCCACTAAAGTACCAGATTTCAGAAGGGCAAACTTTGACAGTTTAAAGAGGCAGCTAAGAGAGGGGGTGTCCCGCTTGGCCGTGAACCTGACAGATGACACCGACCTGATAACGAGATCTGAGATTGCCGAGTTCCACGACAATTTAAATAGTGAGTTACTTAATGCACAAAGGCAGAACATACCATACAAAAAACTCAGATCAAACAACAATGACCCTAAATGGATAAATAATTATTTAAAGAACATCATTGGCCAAAGGAAGGCTATAGGTAGAAGGATAAATCGTGGCGAAATTCACCTCCGGGACTATTATAGGGTATTGGCGAGTAGGGTTAAAACCGAGATAAGGAAAGCAAAGAGGAATAATGAGGTAAGGATAGCAAGGGAGGCAAAGACAAACCCCAAAGGATTCTACCAAATGTACCAAACTAAAACACGAGAAAAGATTGGACCAATACGGTCAGACTCCGGCGAGCTCACTGATAACGACGGAGAAATGAGCAATAATTTGAATAAATATTTTTCAACAGTTTTCACCAGCGAAAATTTAAACATGATACCCGAGGCACCGACTCTATTCAGAGATAGTGAAGAAAACAAATTAAGTGAGATAGTAGTGACTAGTAACGATGTTAGTAAGCAAATAGACAAACTAAAGCCTAATAAGTCACCTGGTCCCGATGAGATATTTGCCAGAGTATTAAAGGAATGTAAGGAAGAGCTTAGTATGCCCTTAGCAAAGTTGTTTAACATGTCCTTAAAAACAGGTGTAGTACCAGAATCCTGGAGGATAGCGAATGTAATACCGATCTTCAAGAAGGGGGATAGATCACTATCCTCTAACTACCGCCCAATCAGTCTAACATCAATAGTAGGCAAATTACTGGAAGCAATCATTTCAAACTCTATTCGAAATCACCTGGAGAAGCACAGATTGATCAATGATTCCCAGCATGGCTTCACAAGCGGACGTTCTTGCCTAACTAATCTATTAACATTCTTTTCATCAGTTTTCGAATCAGTGGACGAGGGGCACAATTATGATGTGGTATATCTCGACTTTAGCAAAGCCTTCGACAGAGTACCCCACGAAAGACTAATTAGAAAGGTAGAAGCTCATGGCATCAAAGGTGACATCCTTAAATGGATTAGGGCGTGGTTACAGGACAGGAAACAGCGAGTGAGCATTAACGGCACTAAGTCCCATTGGAGCAACGTCACAAGTGGAGTTCCCCAAGGCTCAGTACTTGGACCATTATTGTTTATTATATACATAAACGACATAGATATCGGCATAGACAGCAACATAAGTAAATTTGCTGATGATACTAAAATAGGACGTGTTATCAAATCTGACGAGGACTCGGCAAAACTACAGGAGGATCTAAACAAATTTTTCGAATGGTCTGAAAAATGGCAGATGAAATTCAATGTCGACAAATGTAAAGTACTCAGTATAGGGAATGTAAACAGGGAAACCAGATACCAGATGAACAACGATGCCATAGAGAAATCCGACTGCGAGAGAGATTTAGGAGTAATGATAAGTAGGAACCTTAAGCCAAGTAAACAATGTGTTTTTGCTCGTAACAAGGCTAATAAAGTACTTGGGTTCATACAAAGGAGTGTTAGTTACAAGACTAGCGAGGTCATCCTAAAACTGTATCTTGCTCTAGTGAGACCACACCTGGATTACGCAGTCCAGTTCTGGTCACCGTATTACAGAATGGATATAGAATCCTTGGAAAGAATCCAGAGGAGAATGACAAGACTAATCCCGGGTATCAGGAACCTTGAGTATAGAGACAGGTTAAAGCATCTTAATTTGCACTCCCTTGAGAGACGTAGAGCGAGGGGCGACCTGATAGAGGTGTATAAATGGAAGGCAGGGCTAAACAAAGGGGACATTACAAAGGTACTCAAATTATCCAACCAGGAGCGAACTCGTAACAATGGTTTTAAATTGGACAAATTTAGATTTAGGCGTGAAATAGGTAAACACTGGTTTGGAAACAGAGTAGTGGATGAATGGAACAAGTTACCAAATATCATCATTAACTCGAATACGCTGAATTGCTTCAAACATAGGTTGGATGCTCATATGAGCAATAGGGGTTGGGTGTAAACGGGACTGCCCAGTATGGGCCAATAGGCCCGCTGCAGTTTCCTCCATTCTTATGTTCTTATGTTCTTAAGTGCCGCCAGTGACAAACACTTCCGTCCGCCCACAACAGATTTCAACAGATGGCCACCAATCACTTACTCCCGACGCACTCTGTACCATCTAAAGCGTGGGAACGGTTATCCTGATGGCAGTGTTATCGCGCTACTCAAGTCACTAAACCTATTCCACGCGCGGAGCCGTAGACAAGGCCGTCATGCACATAAGCCCATTAGAACCGTAACCTCCACTAGGAAACCGGAGAAACCCACCCCTGACAGACCATACCACCACACTGAAGTTCCACGGATATGGTATGATCTCCCGTCTTTACTGCTATCCAACGTCACTTCCCTAGCTAACAAGTTCGACGAGCTGGCAACTACAGTCAGGTCAACCGCCGCGAGCGTCGTTGCCATATGTGAGGCCTGGCAAATTGTGCCTGAAACGTGTCATATTGAGGGATATCAACTCTTTCATCACCTTCGTTCACAAAGACGCGGAGGGGGCGTTGCCCTCTTCTGTCAAGATGACCTACGCCCGTCACGCCTGGATGTTCAAGTCCCAGCAGATGTGGAAGCATTATGGGTACGTGTCGTGCTAAGAGCCCACCCACGCAACACTGCTTCCATTATAATCTGTGTGGCATACCATCCGCCTCGATCACCCACCAGAGACACTCTTATCAATCATCTCATCACCACCTCAGACCACCTCAGAGTTAGGTACCCATGTGCCAAGTTAATATTATGTGGGGATTTAAATGAAATTGACACCACTGATATCCAGGACCAGCTATCACTATCACAAGTTGTGACCTTCCCCACACACGGTCAAAATACCCTGGACCTTATCTTAACTGACTTAGCGGACCAGTACCAACCACCTCAACCAATGCCTCCTATCGGGTGTAGCACACACTTATCAGTGCTCTGGTCCCCAGCTGCCACTCCCACTCAAGTACAGAGACCCTACATCAAGACCTACAGGCCGATTACTGACTCTGCAGTGCGCCTCTTCGGGCAGTGGATAGTTCACCATCCCTGGACTGAAGTACTTAGCGTGGATGACGTGGAAACCAAATGGATAAATTATACCAACACCACCACGCAAGCTCACCACCACTTCTTCCCCGAGAAGTCCGTCAGATCTCACCCAGCTGACTTGCCCTGGATCACACCTCGGATCAAAAGACTTATGCAACAGAGAGACAGAGCCTTTCATCTCAATGACCACATCCGCTACAGGTCCCTTCGCAACCGAGTCATCCGCGAAATACGCACTGCAAAGAAGTCCCACTACCCAACCAAATTACAACACCTGAAACAGACCAACATCAGTCAATGGTATGGTAAGCTTAAAGAACTCTGTGGACTAAACAATAAGACACACCCCCTCCCCTTCCTTAGCCATCTCACTAGTGTTGACGCAGCTGAGCAAACAAATAACCATTTCGCTACTATATGCCAGACGCTCCCACGGCTTGACACAACCACTCTCCCTGCTTACCTACCAGCCTCCCTTCCCACTGACTTAGTAGAAGAATTTGACGTAGCAAAACGCCTGGACAAACTAAAATTAAAACGCTCTACCACCCCCATTGACTTACCAATGAAACTCTTCAAGGAGTTCTCCCCGGAGCTTGCTAAACCCCTCTGCTCCATCATCAATGCTTCTCTCAGTCAAGCCAGATGCCCAGCTGACTGGAAGACCTCTTATGTATCACCAGTGCCCAAGTCAACCAGCCCACAATCCTTAAATCAGCTACGACCTATTGCAATCACCCCAATACCCAGCCTAATCTGTGAAAGTTTTGTGTTCGACTGGGCTTATGCTGATATTGCAGGAGTCGTAGACCCTCAGCAATTTGGCAACATGAAAACTTCCTCCACCACTCACTGTCTTGTCAGCTTTCTCGATTACATATACCGCCATCTCGAGAAACGAAAAACGTCTGTAGCTGTCGCCTTCATTGATTTCACTAAAGCGTTCGACCTAGTCGACCACAATATAATCATCAACAAAGCTATTGACCTCGGGCTTCGAAGAAGCCTCATACCATGGCTTACAGACTTCCTCAGTGACCGACGCCAAGCTGTACGCTTCCGAGGGGCTGTCTCCACCTTTCAGTCACTCACCTGTGGCGTCCCCCAAGGCACCAAGATGGGACCACTCTGCTTCCTTATGCTCATCAATGATGCCCTAAGAGAAACCCCTGCTCGCTGGAAATATGTCGACGACTCCACCATTGGGATCAGCGTCAACAATTCTGCTCCCAACTATACCGCCCTTCAGGATTTATTGAACAGTCTCCAAAACTGGGCTACCAACAACCATGTCACCATCAACCATACCAAGACCATGGTTATGCACATCAACCTCTCCTCCGACATTGTCCCACCTCCTTCCATTACTCTAGGTCCGAACACACTCCAGGTCGTAGATTCCACGAAGCTCCTCGGCGTCACCATAGACAACAAACTAAATTGGAAACCACACGTCAATGAAGTTGTCAAATCCTCCAGTTTCCGTCTCCACCTCCTCCGCCGACTCAAGTCCCTCGGAGTTCCTGCACACGAGCTCCTCAGTGTTTACACAACATTCATACTTCCCAAGCTCACCTATGCCTCCCCCACCTGGTCTTCCTCCCTAAATGCCACACAACGTAAACACCTAGAAAAAGTGCAAAAGAGGGCATGCAAGATTATTCTCTCCTCCTCCTACTCCACATATCAAGAAGCGCTCAACACACTGACCCTTTCGACTCTCACTGACCATCACCACGACCTCATCTGCAAATTTGGTAAGAAGCTTCTACACCATCCCCGACACCGGCTCCTGCTACCACCCGAGGTCCCTTGTCCGAGAATTGCTGTTCGACACCACAACCGCATCCAGCCCATACGTGCACGAACTGATCGCTATAAGAACAGCCCAGTCCCAACCATTGTAAAAATTATCAATAACTTGTAATACTGTAACACTGTCACTATGTTGAATTGAACTGTAGTTTGAGCTTTTCCCCATCTAAGTTATTATATGTCTTATTTGTGTCACTTATGTTACTTGTATATTATTTGTAATTCGTAACCCACTCCCCAAATATGTAACTGTATATTTTCAGCCTTCTGGCTGCCAAGCTCTTTCAATAAACCGTTAATTATTATTATTATTATTATTATTACACACACACGCGCACACACGCATACACTTGGTTTTCGGTGGTGACTTCCTCGAGAGGTTTCAGGTCAAGTGGTCCCCTTTCCTAATAGACTCATGTCTTAATGGGCCCCTGTCTTAATGAGCCCCTGTCTTAATGAGCCTTTGTGGACAATTAAGATTCGGTCTCATTTAGTTGATCACCTTAACCTAACCTAATCTCAGTTGACCAGTGAAGCAGTCAATCAGTTAGTCAGTTAGGAGAGGCATTCATAAGGATGGCCGACGCAAAATACCCACAAGGCCGGTCACGTCTCGGGCTAGTGACCCCGTTGCCTCGATCTGCCAGGAGGAACAAACAAACACTCGACGAAATGAAAATATTCCCAATTTTTACCAGATTACTGAAGATTCCCCTGCCCCCCCCCCTTGATACCCCCTGCCACAGACCTACCTACCCCTTTAACCCCTAGACCCTCTCCCCCTTGAACCCCCTTTGTCCCCCTGACCCCCCCTCCCTAATCCCTGGTTCAAGGTATTTATCCTGGTTAAGTCAGATATCTATCCTCCCTGCTGCTGCCTATCCTCTCATCCTAACATTTATTTTAACTTCTGGAATTATCCTTTTGTTATATTCCCAGTCATTCGTCTGCTCTTATCTTCTCTTTCTGTATGTAATTTTAGCTATTCTCTCATCCACTTGTTTATCCCTCCCCTTACTACACATCTTTACTCTCTGTCTCTCTATGTCGTAATCCGTTGAGTCATCTTCTTCAACGTCTATCTATCAATCTATTCTATCTCAAGTCGTTCACCTTTGTACCTGTCTGTGTATATCCAAGCTTAATCGATCGGTTCCTACGTCCAGCAGTGTATTAATGTGTAAGAAAAACGAGGCGAAAAAAATGATAACAATGGTCCAGAATTTTCCACCTATTATAAACAACCTAACCTCTGTGTGTGTGTGTGTGTGTGTGTGTGTGTGTGTGTGTGTGTGTGTGTAGACGGTGATGCTGCTGACTCCCTGCCAGTCCTCAAATCATGTTTGCTATTGAGCAGCTTCGTGTTGACTGGGTGAAGTGAAGTGAGGTGAGGTGAGGTGAAGCTAGGTTAGGATAGGCTAGGAGAGGCAGTACACCAGGAAGAGGGACAGGATACCAGGGAGAGGGGGCAGTACACCAGAGAGAGGGGCAGTACACCAGAGAGAGGGGCAGTACACCAGAGAGAGGGGCAGTACACCAAGGAGAGGGGCAGTACACCAGAGAGAGGGGCAGTACACCAAGGAGAGGGGCAGTACACCAGGGAGAGGGGCAGTACACCAGGGAGAGGGACAGGATACCAGGGAGAGGGGCAGTACACCAGAGAGAGGGGCAGTACACCAGAGAGAGGGGCAGTACACCAATGAGAGGGGCAGTACACCAGAGAGAGGGACAGGATACCAGGGAGAGGGACAGGATACCAGAGAGAGGGGCAGTACACCAGGGAGAGGGGCAGGATACCAGGGAGAGGGGCAGTACACCAGAGAGAGGGGCAGTACACCAGAGAGAGGGGCAGTACACCAGAGAGAGGGACAGGATACCAGAGAGAGGGGCAGTACACCAGAGAGAGGGGCAGGATACCAGGGGGAGGGACAGGATGCCAGGGAGAGGGGCAGGATACCAGGGGGAGGGGCAGGATACCAGGGAGAGGGACAGGATACCAGGGGGGGGGGGACAGGATGCCAGGGGGAGGGGCAGTATACCAGGGAGAGGGACAGGATACCAGGGGGAGGGGCAGGATACCAGGGGGAGGGGCACTCACGGACCACGAAGGAGAAACAACACGGCTAAGACACAACTGTTGTCTCGACATAACACAGACTCACAGCTGGTATCAAGAACCAATACATTAGGCCATGAAAGCTAGGCGTGACACTGTCTTTAATCCTTAGTTAAGCCCAGATTGAAATGTTCTTCGTGAAAGCACACACACACACACACACTCCTTCCTCCCTCCCACACACACACACACTTGCAATGTACAAGGATGGCCGACCCTAGGGTCGCCAACACAACAACCACACCCTGAGTTAACGAGTTGCATGACCCAGTGTCAAGGAATAGTCCGAGAAGACCGGACAACCTGCCAACTGCACTGGCTAACCATTACCCCGGAACACGATCCGCAAATCTGTTAACACACACATTAACTGGGAGCCAAGGCTGTGCACCTTGGTATTACTATTGACCACAGACCCCCGGGTGGTCCGGGCAAGAACCATAAATCTCCCCTGACTGAGATATCACCACAGTGACCGTGGGAGCTGGTGACCCGTGTCAGGGAGGGCAAACGGTTACAGGTAAGCTTATACAGTAAACCAACCCCGAGCCAAGCCGGGCAATCTTGTTAGTAATAATATTTTTTTAGTAGTAATAATAATAACAACATCCTCTGTAAATAAAACACTACTTTACCCGATACATTCAGATAGCCCACAGCTGCTACACCATAATGGACGTAGGCCGCTGCTGCTCTCACAAAAAAAAAAAAAAAATCAGATAATGGAACAAATTTTTCTCCAATAAGTAACCTTTTTTGCCAATATTCGATTCTGGGTCGGTTATTGCCAAAGGACTTTCATTATTTGTTCCTGCCCCCACTGTATGTGTGTGTGTGTGTGTGTGTGTGTGTGTGTGTGTAAGGGGGGGTTGATTTCTCTTGTCTATCTGTCTGTCTGTCTATATGGCTATCTATCTACCTGTCTCTCTGTCTGTCTGTCTATATGGCTATCTATCTACCTGTCTCTGTCTGTCTGAATGGTATTTTGCAATTTTGTTTCGTGTAAGATTATTTAAAATTTGTACACATCTTCTCTCCACCTAGTGTGTGTAACTAACACATCTTTGTTATTCTTATCTTTGCTCTCGTCTATATTACAGGTATATAAACACTACCTGTAACCCATGATAGATAGATAGATAGATAGATAGACGGGTGGAAAGAAAGGAATAAAAAAGGAAAGAGATGAAAGAATTGCCAAACAAATTTTGTTTTCACAGTGTGTTGCTTTTGTTAACTGTACTGGTAAAAGGCCTCAACTCCATCCCCCCCCCCCCTCTCTCTCTCTCTCTCTCTTTCCTTATTTCTGTCTGTGTTTCTCTAGCTCTCTCCCTCTATATCTGTCTGCGTGTCTCTGTTTTTCTCTGTGTCTCTCTCCCTCTTTCTGTCTTTCCCCCTCCCTCCTCCACCCTCTTCTCTCTTTCAAATAGTAAAAACACTGTAGCAAAAAGGGTGAGGATTACAGTATACGAGAAACAGTGTAGTATAAAACAGAGGTTTGTATGTGACTCAGTGTTACTACGACGAATATATTCCTCAAACTTTCTCACTGTATTTCACACCACTCAGAACAACAACAAAAAAGGTTAGTTCGTCCAATTTAGACAAAAAAGCGTTCTTAGTGGTGGAGTATGTATATGTACAGTCCCCTTCACTAGTGGGTTTACAGGGGCTCGTCATATAGCCTTGGTACAGTCCACTTCACTAGTGCGTTTACAGGGGCTCGTCATATAGCCTTGGCACAGTCCCCTTCACTAGTGCGTTTACAGGGGCTCGTCATATAGCCTTGGTACAGTCCCCTTCACTAGTGCGTTTACAGGGGCTCGTCATATAAACGTTCCACAAATTATTATCTAGTATTGCTAGTTTCCTGCTGACGAATGTAAAGAAACACAGCGCTGCCACACTGCACAAAACCTGATGAGCCCCTGTAAACGCACTAGTGAAGGGGACTGTACCAAGGCTATATGACGAGCCCCTGTAAACGCACTAGTGAAGGGGACTGTACCAAGGCTATATGACGAGTCCCTGTAAACGCACGAGTGAAGGGGACTGTACATTGTCCGTTAGTTACTTCATAGAGGCATGTGTATATGTACTGTATACCTCTTACATATCTCAACGGCAGCCGAAGACCTCAGCCACGTTAATCATTCTGTTATTTATTAATATGAATGTCTGTTTCTCTCACTATACTTGATTATGGAATTAGGTCGGGGACACATCGCCCTGTGCGGCTCTCTGAATCCGGCAATAATTGATGCTTCGATGATCTTGATAATTATAGGAAGTAGAGAGGAGGAGAGGTTGTCAGAACTGTGTGTGTGTGTGTGTGTGATTTTTGTTATCAGAGTATTACCAAGGATAACACACACACACACACACACACACACACACACACACACACACACACACATATTGTCGAATGGCAACCCAAACGCAATAATGGTTTTGAGTTAGAACAAAAAACAACAGATTAAGGAGGGAATAACAGAAAATTGGTTTGGAAATAACTTAGGGGATGAGCGGAACATGTTACCAGACGCCATTATTAACTCGAACTCGCTGGGGTGGGTGTTAACAGCACTGGCAATAGACCCGCTGTAGCTGTCTTCTCTAAAATTAGGTCAGGTTAAGTTAGCTTAGTTTAGGTTAGGTCATGTCTGGTCAGGTTGGATCTGATGGTACTTGACCTGCTACCTGGCGGAGACTATCGTTAATCCCCCAGCCCTATCAGTGTAAGCTGGCCCAGGTGTCCGACCCAGTTAGTGTGTGTGTGTGTGTGTGTGTGTGTGTGTGTGTGTGTGTGTGTGTGTGTGTGTGTTTCTCGTATATATGTTACTTGGGCAGTATTTAGAAACCAGGAAATTGCAGTCATATTAATAATAATGGTTGTGTGTGTGTGTGTGTGTGTGTGTGTGTGTGTGTGTGTGTGTGTGTGTAGCCCAGGTGGCAGAAAGCTCCAGCTGACTCCAGTGACTCATTGTTTAGATGATTTCCTCCACCTTCTCTTCCGTAAACACACACACACACTAAAGGGGTTTAACCTTCAGTAAGTCAGACGTCGGAGAAAAGAAGACACCCCCAAGACGGGGCTGTGTTTGTTTATGTGTCGGGAGATATTATCAAGTTGTTGTCCATAACTGGTTAACACGGGAAAACTTAATCCTTAATCGATGGCTTAAGTCTTAATCCTTAATAGTTACGAGGTGATTTTACACAGGATACACAGATTTTGCTGGGAAGTTTATTTCTTAATCCTCTTGTCGTCATCATCATCATCATCATTATTATTATTATTATTATTATTATTATTATAGAGCGAGCATTTGTCCTGCTTATAAGCTATGTGAAGGAAGCAGAATTAACCGGAGTATTTCTTATTTCTCACTAGTAGGGAGAGAAAGGGAAGGGGTGAGGGGGAACAGGGGAGAAGGGAAGTGGGAGGGGAAGGGAGAGGAAGGGGGAAACGGGGAGGGGAGGTTGGCACGACGCCCCTCGTATACCCAATAGCCGTTTTCTACGCCCCTGGAGACACAACAGCCACGTGGGGGGACTTAAAAGAAAATAACCCCGTGAGCTGAAGGCCACTTAACCAGGAATTACGGCGTGATTGTAAGAGTTCCTTGTTGTGTAGGAGTAATACACGCTTACTGGTAGGCTCCGATGAGGTGTTTTACCTGTCTCGGCGTGAGGGGGAGGAGAGGAGAAGGGGGAGTGAAGAAGGGAGAAAGGAAGGAAAGGGTGAAGGGGGAGAAGAGGAGGAGGTGGAAACGAAAGGGGGAGAGGGAAAAGGGGGATTATGGATGGGTGGGTAGAAGGAGGGACCAGGGGAAAAGGGAACATAAGAAGAGTGTAAGAACATAAGAAGTCTGCAATAGGCCGGTTGGCCTGTGCATGGCAGCTCCTGTCGAGAGTTACTACCACTCTCTATCATCCATGAATCTATCTAGCCTCCTTTTAAAACTTTCCAGCGTTCCAGCACTTACTACAAAGTTGCTAAGCTTGTTCCACTCGTCCACCACCCTATTTGTGAACCAGTTCCTTCCTATCTCCCTCCTAAACCCAAGCTTATCCAACTTGAATCCGTTGCTACGAGTCCTATCCTGCTCGGATATTATAAGAACTTTATCTATATCCCCTTTATTGATTCCTTTCACCCACTTGAATACTTCTATCATATCTCCCCGCACTCTTCGTCTTTCTAGGGAATGCAAGTTTAGTGGGAAGAAAGGGGAGGGGGGGAGAAGGGGGAGAAAGAGTAATAGAATAAAGGGTGAAAAGAGGCACTAAAGGTCGAAGAGAGAAAGAGAGGAAGAGAAATGAGAGGGATAGAAGGAGAGGTAAAGCAAAGTGGGAAAGAAGGAGGAAAGAAAATGGTAAGCTGGAGAGGGATAAGGGGTAAGTGGTGAAAGAAAGGGATAAAAGAAGAGAGAAGAAAAAAGAGGGAAGTGAGAGGATGGATAGGGGAGGAAAGAGGGAGAGGATAGATGAAAGGGGGATGAGGGAAAGCGGGAGAAGGGGTGGTCAGCTCAGTCTGTGTTTTTCAGGGTGAGTATTTTAAGACCAGAGTTCGTTTTCTTCCACAGTGGCCGTGTTGTGGGCCTCTACTGTACTTAAATGGACCAAGAAATATAAAAATAAGAGTTTGTGATGCTGTGACGTCATGACACAACAATATATCCCATGTGTCTTGAGGTCGTGACAACAATATATCCCATGTGTCTTGAGGTCATGACACAACAATATATCCCATGTGTCTTGAGGTCATGACACAACAATATATCCCATGTGTCTTAACTTCACAACACAACAATATTTCACCAGTGTCTTAACCTCACGACACAGAATATATCCCCTGTGTCTTAACCTCACAACACAACAATATAACCCCAGTGTCTTAAGCTTACCATACAGCAATATCACCCTTCGTGTATAAAGTTTACCACACAGCCTCAAAACATACTGCTTAAACTTTCAATTATAAAGAAATATAGTTTACGATATTCTGTATAGGGTTTTTCTGTCAAAATTTACAACATAACAAATGAGTCTGACAGCCGGGGGACTTCTGGATTATTGTAGTGAGGATAGACTAAGCTTTCTGAGGCAGCTTGACCGGCACTACCCTCGACCATCTTCACTTCCCCAACAGTATAGCCCAGTACCTGTTTACAATTAAGGCGAAAAATTTCATAATATACCAAAAAAGAAACAATATGTCATGTGTATAATAATATAAAATGTCAATATAATATGTCAAATGTTGGAACACTATACCATATACAATAACAATATGTCAAACGTTATAACACTATCAAAAACTAATATTTCAACACGAGACCCAAATTGGTTAACAATGACAGAACGACATTTAACAGGACACACATGAAATATTCCCGGACTCTCATCAACGCATTGTCTCGTTAACACCTAAATTACGTGACCAAATAATTGTCAGTTATCCGCACCGCCCCATAGCTCTCAACACCAGGTGATCTCATACAACTTTGTGTCATTAATTAATTTGTGTGTAAGTTAATCACTAATATGGTAATCGTTTCAACAGTCAAGGTGTAGTAGATTTGGGGTGGGCTTCAAACTCGTGTACTGGATGACCTCCTGCGTGTGTGTGTGTGTGTGTGTGTGCAGGGCTTCACCAGGTCACAATACAAACCTTCACACAACACGACCGTCCAGTTCACATTGTATTCACCCCTCTCACTCCCACCTCTATCCTCGCCTCCACTATCCCTCCCCCTTCACTCTCTACTCCACTCTGTCTGATTGGCTAAACCAATTTTTTTCGTTGTTCAAACTTTCGGGGATAAGGTTCACTACATAGCTCATATTCCACTTTCTTTATTTTTCTTCAATAACATTTTGACAGACTGAGGTAACTTACGGGTAATGATAAATTTCTCTGAATAAAGTGAAAGTTTTCTAAATATATTTAATCTCATTTAGATTCCTTCCAAACAGAACCGTATTATTATGTCTGTAAGCACTATAACTTTCCTTCCTCCCGGTCAGGTCAACACCGAGATGATGCCCTTGATAAAGTTAAGTCTATCTCTATTTACCTTTCTTCAAGAGTTTTATTTTCCGGGATACAAGAACAAGTTTTACGGCACCCAATACTGAGACCAACACTGACCTGTGATGGCTGCCGATACTGACCCTAGGCGATCCGTCATTCACCATATCACACAAAACACACACGCAGAAAAAGTTTTAAATGGGATAATATCAACAGTTTCACATTATTTCCCCCCACAGAGTTTCTTCAGCCTGTGACGCGCATCTTGAAGCAAAAAAACATTATCTCATTCTGAATCAGAGAATTTTCCACCAGATTGAGACTAAAATCAACATTTGAACATATCTATTGAAGATTTCGTAAGACTTCTGCACGGGGGGAGGGGGAGGAGGAGGGGATGGGGGATGGGGGGGAGGCGTGTCTTGACTGTTCTGGGGGTAAGGCAACGTTCACCCTCATCCTGCAACACAGGATCGATTTAACGAGAGAAAATAAGGAGTAATTTACAGACTTGTTCGGCAGAGTTGGAGACATCAAAGGACACACCACCATGGAACCTTCTCCCTAGTCACGTCACACTCCTTCACAACACCACACCTGCAGTCCTTCACAACACCACACCTGCAATCCTTCACAACACCACACCTGCAGTCCTTCACAACACCACACCTGCAATCCTTCACAACACCACACCTGCAGTCCTTCACAACACCACACCTGCAGTCCTTCACAACACCACACCTGCAATCCTTCACAACACCACACCTGCAATCCCTCACAACACCACACCTGCAGTTCCGTAATATAACACACCTGCAGTCCTTCTCAATACCACACCTGCAGTCCCTCCCAACACCACACCTGTAGTCCCTCACAACACCACACCTGCAGTCCCTCCCAACACCACACTTGTAGTTCCTTACAATAACACACGTGCAGCCCTTCACAATAACACACCTGTAGTCCCTCACCGCACCATACCTGCAATCGTAGGGTTTCATTTGTGTCTCTTACTTTGACAACACAACAACATACGTATAATGTCTCTCACTATTGATTTTTGCATTTCTTTATGGTTTATTATTATTATTATTATTATTATTATTATTATTACACACACACACACACACACACACACACACACACACACACACACACACACACGCGCGTCCCCAATAAAGTGACCTCAGCATTACGTACAGTGCAGTAAGAGAAAGAGGTCTTGTGGCTCGGTATACCATGTGAACTGTCCCACCACATAAGAACTTAAGAACATAAGAATGGAGGAAACTGCAGCGGGCCTATTGGCCCATACTGGGCAGTCCCGTTTACACCCAACCCCTATTGCTCATATAAGCATCCAACCTATGTTTGAAGCAATTCATCGTATTCGAGTTAATGATGATATTTGGTAACTTGTTCCATTCATCCACTACTCTGTTTCCAAACCAGTGTTTACCTATTTCACGCCTAAATCTAAATTTGTCTAATTTAAAACCATTGTTACGAGTTCGCTCCTGGTTGGATAATTTGAGTACCTTTGTAATGTCCCCTTTGTTTAGCCCTGCCTTCCACTTATACACCTCTATCAGGTCGCCCCTCGCCCCTCTATTGTATCTTAAACTTTGTAATTACTACATTGAATCAGGGGTGCTTGAGGACATTCTTGCTGTTTATCCCAAATTTGCTAGCCCACACTGATTAGTCTTCAATTAGAATATGACGTCCAATGCATGTGAACCACTGACCTATATATACTGCCAATGAATATGATGTATTTCCTTGTGTACGAACCTCTGTCCTGCATGGCAGTGAACAGTGACATTACCCACATGAATCTTACCTCTCTATATAGCTGTTAATGAATATGTTGTAGTTCTTTGTGTATGAACCTCTGTCCTGCGTGGCAGTGAGAAGTGATACTACCCTCAGTGTCAAGACTTGACTGAATTACTCAGAATAGGCAAACTGTACTACAAGCTTTGTCAATAAATTTTTTAAGCTAACTAAGCAGGGTAGAAGGGTAAGGAGAGGAGTGAAAGGGAGAGGGAGAAGGAGAGGGAGAGGGAGAAGGAGAGGGGTTGAGGGGAGGACAGAAACACTACTGTGCATTGTCTCAAGAACACTTCGACTCTTTCGCTTCACATTTAGTACACAGGTTCCTTAATAAACTACTATGTTGCTTCAGATGATAGTTTTAGTTGGAACGAATTTTCAGCAACTATTATTATATTTATATATATTAACCCTCACAAAACCCATACACCTCACCCACCCACATACCACACCCACCCACATACCACACCCACCCACATACCACACCCACCCACACACCACACATAACATAAGAACATAAGAACATAAGAATGGAGGAAACTGCAGCGGGCCTATTGGCCCATACTGGGCAGTCCCGTTTACACCCAACCCCTATTGCTCATATGAGCATCCAACCTATGTTTGAAGCAATTCAGCGTATTCGAGTTAATGATGATATTTGGTAACTTGTTCCATTCATCCACTACTCTGTTTCCAAACCAGTGTTTACCTATTTCACGCCTAAATCTAAATTTGTCCAATTTAAAACCATTGTTACGAGTTCGCTCCTGGTTGGATAATTTGAGTACCTTTGTAATGTCCCCTTTGTTTAGCCCTGCCTTCCATTTATACACCTCTATCAGGTCGCCCCTCGCTCTACGTCTCTCAAGGGAGTGCAAATTAAGATGCTTTAACCTGTCTCTATACTCAAGGTTCCTGATACCCGGGATTAGTCTTGTCATTCTCCTCTGGATTCTTTCCAAGGATTCTATATCCATTCTGTAATACGGTGACCAGAACTGGACTGCGTAATCCAGGTGTGGTCTCACAAGAGCAAGATACAGTTTTAGGATGACCTCGCTAGTCTTGTAACTAACACTCCTTTGTATGAACCCAAGTACTTTATTAGCCTTGTTACGAGCAAAAACACATTGTTTACTTGGCTTAAGGTTCCTACTTATCATTACTCCTAAATCTCTCTCGCAGTCGGATTTCTCTATGGCATCGTTGTTCATCTGGTATCTGGTTTCCCTGTTTACATTCCCTATACTGAGTACTTTACATTTGTCAATGTTGAATTTCATCTGCCATTTTTCAGACCATTCGAAAAATTTGTTTAGATCCTCCTGTAGTTTTGCCGAGTCCTCGTCAGATTTGATAACACGTCCTATTTTAGTATCATCAGCAAATTTACTTATGTTGCTGTCTATGCCGATATCTATGTCGTTTATGTATATAATAAACAATAATGGTCCAAGTACTGAGCCTTGGGGAACTCCACTTGTGACGTTGCTCCAATGGGACTTAGTGCCGTTAATGCTCACTCGCTGTTTCCTGTCCTGTAACCACGCCCTAATCCATTTAAGGATGTCACCTTTGATGCCATGAGCTTCTACCTTTCTAATTAGTCTTTCGTGGGGTACTCTGTCGAAGGCTTTGCTAAAGTCGAGATATACCACATCATAATTGTGCCCCTCGTCCACTGATTCGAAAACTGATGAAAAGAATGTTAATAGATTAGTTAGGCAAGAACGTCCGCTTGTGAAGCCATGCTGGGAATCATTGATCAATCTGTGCTTCTCCAGGTGATTTCGAATAGAGTTTGAAATGATTGCTTCCAGTAATTTGCCTACTATTGATGTTAGACTGATTGGGCGGTAGTTAGAGGATAGTGATCTATCCCCCTTCTTGAAGATCGGTATTACATTCGCTATCCTCCAGGATTCTGGTACTACACCTGTTTTTAAGGACATGTTAAACAACTTTGCTAAGGGCATACTAAGCTCTTCCTTACATTCCTTTAATACTCTGGCAAATATCTCATCGGGACCAGGTGACTTATTAGGCTTTAGTTTGTCTATTTGCTTACTAACATCGTTACTAGTCACTACTATCTCACTTAATTTGTTTTCTTCACTATCTCTGAATAGAGTCGGTGCCTCGGGTATCATGTTTAAATTTTCGCTGGTGAAAACTGTTGAAAAATATTTATTCAAATTATTGCTCATTTCTCCGTCGTTATCAGTGAGCTCGCCGGAGTCTGACCGTATTGGTCCAATCTTTTCTCGTGTTTTAGTTTGGTACATTTGGTAGAATCCTTTGGGGTTTGTCTTTGCTTCCCTTGCTATCCTTACCTCATTATTCCTCTTTGCTTTCCTTATCTCGGTTTTAACCCTACTCGCCAATACCCTATAATAGTCCCGGAGGTGAATTTCGCCACGATTTATCCTTCTACCTATAGCCTTCCTTTGGCCAATGATGTTCTTTAAATAATTATTTATCCATTTAGGGTCATTGTTGTTTGATCTGAGTTTTTTGTATGGTATGTTCTGCTTAGTTACGAAAGACATGAGTTACGAAACCCTGTGAGATATATGGTTGTGGTTTGTTACTAGGAGCAAGGGTTAATGTGTGTTGTAAACATGGGAGGAGAGAGAGAGAGAGAGAGAGAGAGAGAGAGAGAGAGAGAGAGAGAGAGAGAGAGAGAGAGAGAGAGAGAGAGATGATCTACATATGGGCACCACAAACTTAGCAAGGTTATCTAAATGACACGTGATAAATCCCTTCTATTTCAGGAATAGCCCCACATTTTCTAGCAAGTTTCTCCGTCACACTGGCAAAGTTTACAAACAGTGGGTGTGTGTGTGTGTAGGAGGGGGGGAAGAATGGGTAGTAGGAGGAGGAGGAGGAGGAGGGGGGGTGGGGGGAGGGGAGGGGAGGAGGAAAGGGAGAGAGGGAGGGGGGGGTTCACATGTTAAAAATAACCAGTAGTAGAGTAGTAAGGAGGACTAGGAAGTAAATAAGGATGCATGTTGACGGGGTGTTGGAGTTAGTGTTGGTGATAATGGTGGTGGTGGTGGTGGTGATAGTGGTGATGGGTGATTAGTGGTGGTGTGTGGTGATGGGTGATTAGTGGTGGTGTGTGGTGATGGGTGATTAGTGGTGGTGTGTGGTGATGGGTGATTAGTGGTGGTGTGTGGTGATTAGTGGTGGTGTGTGGTGATGGGTGGTAGTGGTGGTGTGTGGTGATGGTTGGTAGTGGTGATGTGTGGTGATGGTTGGTAGTGGTGGTGTGTGGTGATGGTGGTTGGTAGTGGTGGTGTGTGGTGATGGTTGGTAGTGGTGGTGTGTGGTGATGGGTGATTAGTGGTGGTGTGTGGTGATGGGTGATTAGTGGTGGTGTGTGGTGATGGGTGGTGGTGGTGGTGATAGTGGTGATGGGTGATTAGTGGTGGTGTGTGGTGATGGTTGGTAGTGGTGGTGTGTGGTGATGGTTGGTAGTGGTTGTGTGTGGTGATGGGTGGTGGTGGTGGTGATAGTGGTGATGGGTGATTAGTGGTGGTGTGTGGTGATGGTTGGTAGTGGTGGTGTGTGGTGATGGTTTGTAGTGGTGGTGTGTGGTGATGGGTGATTAGTGGTGGTGCGTGGTGATGGGTGGTAGTGGTGGTGTGTGGTGATGGGTGATTAGTGGTGGTGTGTGGTGATGGGTGATTAGTGGTGGTGTGTGGTGATGGGTGATTAGTGGTGGTGTGTGGTGATGGGTGATTAGTGGTGGTGTGTGGTGATGGGTGGTAGTGGTGGTGTGTGGTGATGGGTGGTAATGGTGGTGTGTGGTGATGGGTGGTAATGGTGGTGTGTGGTGATGGGTGATTAGTGGTGGTGTGTGGTGATGGGTGATTAGTGGTGGTGTGTGGTAATGGTTGGTAGTGGTGGTGTGTGGTGATGGGTGATTAGTGGTGGTGTGTGGTAATGGTTGGTAGTGGTGGTGTGTGGTGATGGGTGATTAGTGGTGGTGTGTGGTGATGGGTGGTAGTGGTGGTGTGTGGTGATGGGTGGTAGTGGTGGTGTGTGGTGATGGTTGGTAGTGGTGGTGTGTGGTGATGGTGGTTGGTAGTGGTGGTGTGTGGTGATGGTTGGTAGTGGTGGTGTGTGGTGATGGTTGGTAGTGGTGGTGTGTGGTGATGGTTGGTAGTGGTGGTGTGTGGTGATGGTTGGTAGTGGTGGTGGTGGTGATAGTGGTGATCATGGTGATGGTTGGTAGTGGTGGTGTGTGGTGATGGTTGGTAGTGGTGGTGTGTGGTGATGGGTGGTAGTGGTGGTGTGTGGTGATGGTTGGTAGTGGTGGTGTGTGGTGATGGTTGGTAGTGGTGGTGTGTGGTGATGGTTGGTAGTGGTGGTGTGTGGTGATGGTTGGTAGTGATGGTGTGTGGTGATGGGTGGTAGTGGTGGTGTGTGGTAGTGGTGGTGTGTGGTGATGGTTGGTAGTGGTGGTGTGTGGTGATGGTTGGTAGTGGTGGTGTGTGGTGATGGTTGGTAGTGGTGGTGTGTGGTGATGGGTGGTAGTGGTGGTGTGTGGTGATGGGTGGTAGTGGTGGTGTGTGGTGATGGTTGGTAGTGGTGGTGTGTGGTGATGGTTGGTAGTGGTAGTGTGTGGTGATGGGTGGTAGTGGTGGTGTGTGGTGATGGTTGGTAGTGGTGGTGTGTGGTGATGGTTGGTAGTGGTGGTGTGTGGTGATGGTTGGTAGTGGTGGTGTGTGGTGATGGGTGGTAGTGGTGGTGTGTGGTGATGGTTGGTAGTGGTGGTGTGTGGTGATGGTTGGTAGTGGTGGTGTGTGGTGATTGTTGGTAATGGTGGTGTGTGGTGATGGGTGGTAGTGGTGGTGTGTGGTGATGGGTGGTAGTGGTGGTGTGTGGTGATGGTGGTAGTGGTGTGTGGTGATGGTTGGTAGTGGTGTGTGGTGATGGTTGGTAGTGGTGGTGTGTGGTGATGGTTGGTAATGGTGGTGGTGGTGATGGGTGGTGATCATGGTGATGGTTGGTAGTGGTGGTGTGTGGTGGTGGTTGGTAATGGTGGTGGTGGTGATAGTGGTGATCATGGTGATGGTTGGTAGTGGTGGTGTGTGGTGATGGTTGATAATGGTGGTGGTGGTGATAGTGGTGATCATGGTGATGGTTGGTAGTGGTGGTGTGTGGTGATGGTTGGTAATGGTGGTGGTGGTGATAGTGGTGATCATGGTGATGGTTGGTAGTGGTGGTGTGTGGTGATGGTTGGTAATGGTGGTGGTGGTGATAGTGGTGATCATGGTGATGGTTGGTAGTGGTGGTGTGTGGTGATGGTTGGTAATGGTGGTGGTGGTGATAGTGGTGATCATGGTGATGGTTGGTAGTGGTGGTGTGTGGTGATGGTTGGTAATGGTGGTGGTGGTGATAGTGGTGATCATGGTGATGGTTGGTAGTGGTGGTGTGTGGTGATGGTTGGTAATGGTGGTGGTGGTGATAGTGGTGATCATGGTGATGGTTGGTAGTGGTGGTGTGTGGTGATGGTTGGTAATGGTGGTGGTGGTGATAGTGGTGATCATGGTGATGGTTGGTAGTGGTGGTGTGTCGTAAAAACAATTTATAACAGTGTTTTGTTGTTGTGGCCTCACCCTTGTAAACACGACCTCACATCCACCTGCTAGTCGCTTCTCCCTGCTGGGGGTGGGGGTCGGCGGGGGGGTGGGGGTCGGCGGGGGGGGGGGGGGTCGGCGGGGGGGCGGAGGTCGGCGGGGGGGTCTACTATATGTGTACGTGTGTGTCTAAATATATAGCCTCAGACACACGAAATTAACGACGTCTACATATTATCTTGTTTGGGGGCCACACACACACACACACACACACACACACATATACCGGTACATAAAAATACTGTGTGTGTGTGTGGTTACTATTGATTTACAATTCTCTCTCTCTCTCTCTCTCTCTCTCTCTCTCTCTCTCTCTCTCTCTCTCTCAGAGACAGAGACCCTTGGTGGTGAGTAAACTCGGTGAAAGAGTTATATTTTTGCATAGCTCCAATAGGTATAGGTCAACAGTAATTAGTGAGTCATTATTACCATAAACAATTGTGATGGAGAGCAAATGACAGCTCCGGTTTAATTGGTAATAGTGGGAGAGGTGGAGGTAATGTATGATGGAATACAGGATGGCAGGTATGTATGGATGTATGTATGTATGTATGTATGTATGTATGTATGCATGCATGTATGTATGTATGTACGGATGGATGGATGTATGTATCTCGTTTATTTACCTGTGGGTCTCATTAATTAATCCTAGACTGGCCTGTCTCTCAACCTTCTGTATAAAAGTACAGAACAAAACCCTAGAAATTATTGTTGTTTCATTTTACCCTCTAACAGTTTACCCTGTCTCTCGTTAACCCTATCTCATCAACACATATGACCTCTGACCTTTTGACCTCCCCGTACATTCCTACCTTTTTCCAATAACCAATGACCTTCTCTACGGTGGGCGGGTCGCGTGGGAAATAAGATTACCTGGTGGTTACTTCTCACCCGCCAAGAAGTGACCATCTTACCTGAAGGGCACTAATCACCTTGTACACCTGGGTGGGGGGTGGGGGGGCGTCCGGTACTCCGTGACCCAAGAGAACCTTCGGCTGCCAGATAATACTGTAAGGGCTTATAAAGATAGAGGAATGAAGGGCGCTAAGCTGATACGTATTAATGTGGGGAACAGAAACAAAAATCACAGAAAATATCATACTTCGTAAATACCGTCAACAACTATAGTAATAAAACCGAAAGTATGTTAAATTGGTCGATAATTGGCAATATTTGACTAGCACAATATATCACGGCATTATAGGTATATTTCCACAAGTAATGAAGCACATATAGTTTGTCGTCGTACTGGTACAGGCAATAGCGACCACTGGGTCTTTTCACACATTTCCGCGGCAATTTGATACACATTGTGGCAGACTTTTTAGACCAAGCTAATTACTGTCCCCCCGCCCCCCCGTCATCCCCTCAACAGTACCGACCTCACAACTTTCCAATAATTGTTATGCTCTTTTGTTCATTGATGACTAATAATTTTTTACGAATTTTATATAGTGATTGTAATTATGTGTCGTATTGTACTGGACAAATTGTGCAGTTAGCCAAATGTCATGTTAGTTATGACAAATGTAAAATAATTGTACTGTCATAATTAGTTCAGTTACGTTACACCTCGCTGCAGATTGACGTAGTTGGGTTAAATTTTGGTTAACAGAAACATCAGTTAAGAGAGATGTTAATTGATCACCTGAAGATTAGACCTTAACGCTGCCTCGATGAGTTAATTAAGTTAGGTTGCCACACACACACACACACACACACACACCAGCTGACACAGGGGCTCCGGAAAGAGCTTATTCTACCCTGACGTCATATGTGTGTTACGTATTATTACAGATGTGAATGTATAAGAACATAAGGAGTCTGCAATAGGCCGGTTGGCCTGTGCATGGCAGTTCCTGTCGAGAGTCGCTTGTAGGTGTCCAGTGTGTATGTGTGTGTGTGTGTGTGTGTGTGTGTGTGTGAAACCAGTTAAGTCACTAAAAACTTACACTTAACTCTCTTTAGTAGTGTTCTTTTCGCCACCGTTTTATCACCCAATTATGTCTGTCTCCTATTATGTACACCTTTACTGTGTACATCTTTACTGTGTACACCTTTTATTATGTACACCTTTACTGTGTACATCTTTACTGTGTACACCTTTTATTAAGTACAACCACTCACAAAACTATCTGTACTTGGGGTGATCGACTAACCCCACTTTCTTATCTCCTCCTCCTCCTCATTTATCTCCTCCCCCTCCTCCTATATCCTTAACACCCCCCCCCCCCCCCAGGCTTACATTCCTCCGGCGCCACAAGGACTTTGTTGTCTCAGGGCAAGAATGGTTTAATTTCTTATCATGATTTTTATCTATTTTGTACGTGATTAATTATATACGTCTTCTTATTGTGTTGGTACGTGATTATGTTTTCTTTATTATATCGGTACGTGATTAACTATGTTCACTCTCTTGTTATGTTCGTACGTGACTCATTAAACCCCAACGTCTCATCTTTTCCAACAGAGATAATGAACAATATATCTCATTCTTTGTGTCACATGAGTATAATTAAGTTTCCCTCTTTATCTCGTCACGACAAAATTAACTATCCTTACCCTTAATTCACGTACATAAACAATTAACCGAACTTACCCTCAAATTCTGTTCCTAGATAAAATTATAACTCACCTCTCACCTTTCTTGTAATTAACCTCACCTCTTACCTGCCCAAACATTATGTATCACCTTTAATAAACAATAAGGTAGAACAACACGCGAGTCATAACAGGTACATAAATAATACAATAGTTTCATTTTAAATTAATTTCCCCCATTAGATTGTTTATAAGATCAGGGTAGGTTAATGCTTGTGTGTGTGTGTGTGATCAAAAAACCAACCCGAAGGCTGTTTTTGTGGTAAGTCAAAATTAAACAAAGGGTCTTAAACAATGACAACCAATATAATACATACAAAAATACATGAAATACTGGGAATACATAGAATAAATGATGTATGATTAATTATGTAATCTTAAGAAATACACAAACAAATCTAAGCTATAAAAGTATTACTGTAATATTTCATTTCCCATTTTCTTTGGTATGAGAAGGAACACTGTGACGTCAAGGTTAAGTGACGTCATGAAGCAAGGTGGTCAGGTCCCAGGAGTCAGCTGACGAGGTGTGTAAGATCAGGTGATATTATCTTTTACTTAACCGACTGCGAGAGAGATTAAGGAGTTATGATAAGTAGGAACCTTAAACCAAGTAAACAATGTGTTTTTGCTCGTAACAAGGCTAATAAAGTACTTGGGTTCATACAAAGGAGTGTTAGTTACAAGACTAGCGAGGTCATCCTAAAACTGTATCTTGCTCTTGTGAGACCACACCTGGACTACGCAGTTCAGTTCTGGTCACCGTATTACAGAATGGATATAGAATCCTTGGAAAGAATTCAGAGGAGAATGACAAGACTAATCCCGGGCATTAGGAACCTTGAGTATAGAGACAGGTTAAAGCATCTTAATTTGCACTCCCTCGAGAGACGTAGAGGGAGGGGCGACCTGATAGAGGTGTATAAGTGGAAGTCAGGGCTAAACAAAGGGGACATTACAAAGGTATTCAAACTATCCAACCAGGAGCGAACTCGTAACAATGGTTTTAAATTAGAGAAATTTAGATTTAGGCGCGAAATAGGTAAACACTGGTTTGGAAACAGAGTAGTGGATGAATGGAACAAGTTACCAAATATCATCATTAACTCGAATAAGCTGAATAGCTTCAAACATAGGTTGGATGCTTATATGAGCAATAGGGGTTGGGTGTAAACTGGACTGCCCAGTATGGGCCAATTGTTCTGACCTCACTAGGGGAAAGGTCACGGCAGGGTTAGCTCCAGAGGGATAATTATCAGATATGGCCAGAGCAAGGTGCGGTCTTGGGTATGAGAGTTTGGTGACCAAACTGGAGTGGTCCACTGAAGAATTGGCGAAGGTCAAGTTGGAGAACTTGAAATTAAGGGAAGAGCTGGCGATGCTAAAAGGAGAGGCTGGACGAGTAAAGCCAGTGGCTGACGAAAAATCAAGCGAGTGGAAAATTGTGAGTAGTGGGAAGACAAAGCTTTTGGTGAAGAAGCACACCAAGGATACGACAACAACGACAACAACAGCTAAGTGTACCAACCCGTTCAGTCCCTTGATAGACGAATTGGACGTTAGTACAGTCAGGGACAGGGATGACAAGGAAGGTATAAAAACTTTAATTGTTGGTGACTCACAGGTAAGGTACATGGACAGGGCCTTTTGTGGTAAAAACAAAAATAGGATGAGGGTGTGTTTGCCAGGAGCTGGGGTGGGGGATATAATTGAGAGGATGGACAATATCTTGTCTGGTAATGGGAACAAACCCATTATCTGCCTCAGTGCAGGAGGCAATGATATTGGCCGGTGTAGGAGCGAGGAGCTTCTTGATAAGTTCAAGGCAGCCATAGATCGTATTAGGACTAAGGGAGGGATCCCTATCATATGCGGTGTCCTGCCTAGAAGGAGAGTTGGCAGTGAATGGTTGTCAAGGGCGGTTGGTGTTAACGACCGTCTTGACAGATATTGCAAGTCAATATCAGTCCCATTCATTGACAACTGGGACAACTTCTATGGCAGAAGGGACCTTTATGCTAGGGATGGGGTGCACCTGTCTAGGGATGGAGTAGCAACCCTGGCTGGGGCTCTAGAGGGGGCAGTTCAAAAGATATCGAAGTCTTTAAACTGCTAAGAGAACATAGGGGCACGGGGGTGGAGGAGACTGCAGTGGGAGCGGGTAAACAAGGCGAAAGATTACAGGGAAATAGTGTTAGGAATGATGACATAACTAAATTAGACAGGGAGTTTAAAAATAAACGCGGTAAGGGAAGGACTCAGAACACGACTAACTTAAATGTATATTACGCGAACAGTAGAAGTATGAGAAACAAAATGGATGATATTAGGGCCTTGGTATGTACAGAAGAAATCGATATAATTGCATTCACTGAAACATGGATCAACCTAGACACACGTGAATTACCAGTCGAATACCAAATTGCGGGTTACAAACTGTTCCATACCAATAGGCAGACCAGGAAAGGAGGCGGAGTAGCAATCTATGTTAGGGATAATCTGAAGTGTGAAATAAATAAGGAAATAAAAACTGAGAGGAATACAGAAACAATTTGGATAGAATTAAGCGACGGTCGGGAAAAATTAATCACAGGAGTAATATATAGACCCCCCAATCTTGACAGAGTCAATGAGCGACTTATCTGGGATGAAATGCGCAGGGCTTCCATACACAACAAAGTCTGTATAGTAGGCGACTTTAACCTTGGCCAAATAGATTGGACCGACCTTACGGGAAACTCAGAATCAGAGGATTTTCTCGAGACGATCCAGGACTGTTTCCTAAGTCAACATATAACCGAACCCACACGGGGTAATAATATATTGGATTTAGTTTTGTCAAACAGAGAAAACCTCATTAGCAATGTCGAGGTAGGGAACGAACTTGCAAACAGCGATCACAAAGAAATTCGATTCCAGTTAGATTTTCAGGGCAGACGTAAGGAAAATTCCACTAAAGTACCAGATTTCAGAAGGGCAAACTTTGACAGTTTAAAGAGGCAGCTAAGAGAGGGGGTGTCGCGCTTGGCCGTGAACCTGACAGATGACACCGACCTGATAACGAGATCTGAGATTGCCGAGTTCCACGACAATTTAAATAGTGAGTTACTTAATGCACAAAGGCAGAACATACCATACAAAAAACTCAGATCAAACAACAATGACCCTAAATGGATAAATAATTATTTAAAGAACATCATTGGCCAAAGGAAGGCTATAGGTAGAAGGATAAATCGTGGCGAAATTCACCTCCGGGACTATTATAGGGTATTGGCGAGTAGGGTTAAAACCGAGATAAGGAAAGCAAAGAGGAATAATGAGGTAAGGATAGCAAGGGAGGCAAAGACAAACCCCAAAGGATTCTACCAAATGTACCAAACTAAAACACGAGAAAAGATTGGACCAATACGGTCAGACTCCGGCGAGCTCACTGATAACGACGGAGAAATGAGCAATAATTTGAATAAATATTTTTCAACAGTTTTCACCAGCGAAAATTTAAACATGATACCCGAGGCACCGACTCTATTCAGAGATAGTGAAGAAAACAAATTAAGTGAGATAGTAGTGACTAGTAACGATGTTAGTAAGCAAATAGACAAACTAAAGCCTAATAAATCACCTGGTCCCGATGAGATATTTGCCAGAGTATTAAAGGAATGTAAGGAAGAGCTTAGTATGCCCTTAGCAAAGTTGTTTAACATGTCCTTAAAAACAGGTGTAGTACCAGAATCCTGGAGGATAGCGAATGTAATACCGATCTTCAAGAAGGGGGATAGATCACTATCCTCTAACTACCGCCCAATCAGTCTAACATCAATAGTAGGCAAATTACTGGAAGAAATCATTTCAAACTCTATTCGAAATCACCTGGAGAAGCACAGATTGATCAATGATTCCCAGCATGGCTTCACAAGCGGACGTTCTTGCCTAACTAATCTATTAACATTCTTTTCATCAGTTTTCGAATCAGTGGACGAGGGGCACAATTATGATGTGGTATATCTCGACTTTAGCAAAGCCTTCGACAGAGTACCCCACGAAAGACTAATTAGAAAGGTAGAAGCTCATGGCATCAAAGGTGACATCCTTAAATGGATTAGGGCGTGGTTACAGGACAGGAAACAGCGAGTGAGCATTAACGGCACTAAGTCCCATTGGAGCAACGTCACAAGTGGAGTTCCCCAAGGCTCAGTACTTGGACCATTATTGTTTATTATATACATAAACGACATAGATATCGGCATAGACAGCAACATAAGTAAATTTGCTGATGATACTAAAATAGGACGTGTTATCAAATCTGACGAGGACTCGGCAAAACTACAGGAGGATCTAAACAAATTTTTCGAATGGTCTGAAAAATGGCAGATGAAATTCAACATTGACAAATGTAAAGTACTCAGTATAGGGAATGTAAACAGGGAAACCAGATACCAGATGAACAACGATGCCATAGAGAAATCCGACTGCGAGAGAGATTTAGGAGTAATGATAAGTAGGAACCTTAAGCCAAGTAAACAATGTGTTTTTGCTCGTAACAAGGCTAATAAAGTACTTGGGTTCATACAAAGGAGTGTTAGTTACAAGACTAGCGAGGTCATCCTAAAACTGTATCTTGCTCTTGTGAGACCACGCCTGGATTACACAGTCCAGTTCTGGTCACCGTATTACAGAATGGATATAGAATCCTTGGAAAGAATTCAGAGGAGAATGACAAGACTAATCCCGGGTATCAGGAACCTTGAGTATAGAGACAGGTTAAAGCATCTTAATTTGCACTCCCTTGAGAGACGTAGAGCGAGGGGCGACCTGATAGAGGTGTATAAATGGAAGGCAGGGCTAAACAAAGGGGACATTACAAAGGTACTCAAATTATCCAACCAGGAGCGAACTCGTAACAATGGTTTTAAATTGGACAAATTTAGATTTAGGCGTGAAATAGGTAAACACTGGTTTGGAAACAGAGTAGTGGATGAATGGAACAAGTTACCAAATATCATCATTAACTCGAATACGCTGAATTGCTTCAAACATAGGTTGGATGCTCATATGAGCAATAGGGGTTGGGTGTAAACGGGACTGCCCAGTATGGGCCAATAGGCCCGCTGCAGTTTCCTCCATTCTTATGTTCTTATGTTAATAGGCCCGCTGCAGTTTCCTCCATTCTTATTTTCTTATGTTCTTATTACATTAGACCAACTAACACCGAGTCTTCCTGCTGGCTACACAAAGGCAGGAAGGTTTATTTTTACGGAGAAAATTATATTCTCAAACACGTTCTGTATGTATATTATGTATACTGGATTATATATTATGTATGCATATTATGTATGTGCTCCATTTATGTAGCTAGCAGCGTGTGGCAATGTTATTACCATATCCCACACGCTTAATTAATGTGCCTGGCGACGTATGGAAGCTGCTAATGTATCACTTGCCATACGTCGCCTATAGCAGTTGACAAAGGAGCTTAGCCGGGGAGAGTGCTGCTTCCCTCTGTGTACATACTCTTATCCAGTAAACCGAACCTACAAAACTATACAGGTGTTTGTGTTCTCTCCTGTATATAGAACTTATTATTCAGAACCTAACAAGGCGCAGTGATCCGATCTTACTGGATAATTACGAGTGATAGCGCAAAGTCTGTGGAAAGCCGGATGGACTCCTCCTCGCCTTGGGTCAACTCCCACGCGTCAGCTCTCCTCGAAGAATCTCAGCAACTTTGAGCAGTGTCAGTGACAGTGATTTTCTGTGAAGTGTTTAGTGCATTGTGTGTTTCGTGCCATTCATGTGTGACCTTGTTCTAAAGGATTCCCAAGGTATACGGCACGTTCTGGGCATTTGTAAGGAGTAGAGTTCAGTGCACCCGTCTCTGACCGCGTCCTGAGGGTAACTAGACTGACTGGGAGTCGCCGCGCCTCTCCCTCCACCCCCTCACAGCGCCGCCTCCACCCCCCCCTCACAGCTGGGGCGAGACGCTTTGCCGGCCCGGGACACACACTCACACGCACACATACACGTACTAACACTCGCTGACCGCGCGGCTTCCTTATATATATAACCTACTTATCTGTGTATTTAATTAATTTTTTGTCTGAAATCTTGTTGATACGACGGGCTGACCGGTCAACACTGATTTAAGACATAGTACACAGAGGAAGTAGTTATGTCTCACGCCTTACGTAGCCGTGGACCCAGCGTCTGGATGACTCAGGCGGGTGATAGCCCCGCAGAGATGGATGACCAGGCCGGCCACGACGCTCCAGCCCCCACATCGCGCAGTCCCTCACCTCAATATTCAGCGTTGTCTCCAGAGATAATTGCTTTACTGAAGTTTATGAGAGATGAGAAACGCGAGGATGAAGCCCACAGACGTTTGGCGGATGAGCACAGAAGGCAAGCAGAGGCAGAACGAGACAACCAACGGAGATTGGAAGACAGTGAACGGTTTGAAGCCTTGATATCTCGCCTCACTGTTAACCAAGCCCCTGGCTCTAACACTGCCTCGGTACTGACTGGTTCAGATACCTCATCCATGCTTCCTTCACACCCCCCAGCCCCACCTAAAGCAGCAGCTCAAACACCGCCCATCTTGAAGCCTGATGTGAATTTCCAGACTTTTCGTGAATGGCGGCGACGGTGGACTGATTACTCTACAATGGTGGATCTCCAGAGTTTGTCACAGCCTAAACAACTCATCCAACTGCATATGTGCCTGTCCTTGGAAATTCAGCGTGTCTTGGAACATACGTTGCAGGTACCCCCAACCTCTTCGCTGTCTGTAGAGGAGGTACTGGACGTTCTATAACGGCACATCAAAGGACAGCAGAATGAAGCTCTGCGCAGGAGGGAATTGTTTAGCTGCAGACAGTTGGAGGGTGAGTCTTTTGATGCCTTTTACGTGCGTCTTAAGAGAGCCTCGGAAGAGGTAGATATATGTCCAGGCCACCACCAGCAGTGCGAGGAGACCCAGTTGAAGCAGGTGATCCTGATGGGTGTTAAGGACGAGGAACTTGTCCAACGCCTCACCTCCCTCGACTCTTCCTCTTCTCTTAAGGATGTGTTGACGATATGTCGCTCCTATGAGGCTGCCAGGTGTGCCACCTCTGCCATCCGTGCTCCCCCTACAGCTGTACGCGCTGTGTCCCGGTACAAGAAGGACAAGAAGTCTGTTCCTACGCCTTCGCCCACCACGTCCACGCCCGGTTTATTTTGCAACAACTGTGGTAAGCAGCACGGAACACAGGTGTGTCCAGCTGCTCAGTCTACCTGCAACAGTTGTGACCGTAAGGGCCACTGGTCACTCACAGTACGGTGCCCAGCCAAACGCGTCCAGTGCAATGTGTGCGGTCGTCTGGGCCACTATGACAAGTGTTGCCCTTCCAACATACCCAAGGGACCGCGTCGGCGGAAGCTTCAGCCCCCCTCCACCAGAGAGGGCCGCCCACAGTCTTCCAATCAGAGGTACGACGACTCTTGACAACGCTCGAGCCACATTAGGAATGTGTGCTCCCCCCCGCGTCCCAGGACCAAAGTCCCCCAGTACATCAGCGTCATCGTGACCTACGGCGGTGTGTCATCCCGTCTTCAGATGTTGCCCGACACCGGCGCTGATGCTACAGTCATCGGTCCCCAGCATTTGCAATGCTTGGGGCTCTCTCCAAGTGATCTAGGACCGCCCCCCAAGGATCTCCGCTTTATGGCAGATGGTTCACAGATGACCCCGACCCTAGGTTCACTCTATGCACACGTCACCTTTGGCAACAGGTCGTGTCAAGCCTGGATTGATGTGCATAATGGCGCCCCGACTCCTCTGCTGTCCTACAGACATTGCCAAGAGTTGGCCATCATCTCCCAGGACTTCCCAACACCGATTCTCGAGGTAAAACACGCCAACAGGGTGCACGAAGGGAGCAGCAACTACCCTGCTGCCGCCCTACCCCTACCTCTGGCCAGTGACACCTCCCCTTCGGTAGTTGTCCCTGCTGCTTCAAGTCTCCACGCCTTGGCTCGCCTCCACGACAGTCACTGTGGAGCCGAGGCCACCAAACGGCGTGCAAGACAGACTGTGTTCCGGCCTGGCATCGACCCCGACATCTCCAATGCTGTCCAGGTGTGCAAGCCCCGCCGCGTATTACAACCCAGCCAGCAGCAGGAATCCTTTATGAGCGACGACAACCCCACCCGCCCCTTTGAGTCTGTGTCGGCCGACTTTTTCTGTGTGTCAGGAAAGTCCTTCCTCGTTATCGTCGACCGTCTCTCTGGTTGGCCGGTTGTCATCAAGTGCGGTAATGACACGACGTCTGCCGCCACCATCAGCAAGTTCCGCCACTACTTCCGTGACGTGGGCGTTCCTGCACGCCTGCGAACCGACGGAGGGCCTCAGTTCACAAGCCGGGACTTTGCTGTGTTCCTCGACCGATGGGGAGTCCGGCATGTGTTGTCATCGCCCCATTACCCGCAGTCCAACGGCCACGCTGAGGCTGCTGTCAAATCCCTGAAGCACCTCATCCTTAAGGTGGCCCCTTCTGGGAACATTGACTGCGAGGCCTTCGACAGGGGTCTTCTTGAACTCCGCAACACACCTAACTACACCGGACGCTCCCCGGCCCAGGTTTTGTATGGACGCCCCCTTCGTTCTTGTGTCCCTGCTCACCCTCAATCCTTCTCCAAGGAGTGGCAGGCCAAGACAGAGGATTGTGATCGCCGAGCCGCCGAACGTGTTCAGGACGTCGTCGCCCGCTACAATGACCACGCCCGTTCTCTCCCCAGGTTGAGTGTCGGCACCCAAGTCCGTGTTCAGGACCCGACCTCCCTACGTTGGGACAAAGTAGGCGTAGTCATGGGTCTCGGCAGGTCACGGGACTACCAGGTGCGGTTACCCAGTGGTCGTGTGTGGTGGAGGAACCGCCATTTTCTCCGCCCCGTAACAATGCCTTCTGCTGGCCCCGCCACCAGTGTTGAGTCCCATACCCTTCCCAGTGATGAAGTCCCTCGACGCTCAGAACGGATCCAAAAGAAAAGGTCCGCTCAAGACTTTGCTATGAGCGTATAGGGGGGAGGGAGGTGTATGTACATTATGTATACTGGATTATATATTATGTATGCATATTATGTATGTGCTCCATTTATGTAGCTAGCAGCGTGTGGCAATGTTATTACCATATCCCACACGCTTAATTAATGTGCCTGGCGACGTATGGAAGCTGCTAATGTATCACTTGCCATACGTCGCCTATAGCAGTTGACAAAGGAGCTTAGCCGGGGAGAGTGCTGCTTCCCTCTGTGTACATACTCTTATCCAGTAAACCGAACCTACAAAACTATACAGGTGTTTGTGTTCTCTCCTGTATATAGAACTTATTATTCAGAACCTAACACGTTCCAGGAAATCTCTCTTGTAGTGCTAGGTTACTCACGCCCCTAGTCCCGCTAACACCTTCTTCTACTAGGTAATTTGTTCCTTGCCTCACATTACAGAGCTACAATAGACTCAATTTGAGTAAAATACCAAAAAAGATATTTATAAAGTTTCCTAGTATTTCCACTCGTCTAAAACGTTCTCTATTATTTATTGCTGTCTAAAAAACGTTCCCTGTCGTTTATAATTAACTATCATCAATGTTTCCTGTCATTAAAAACTGTCCAAACTCTTCCCTGTTATTTACACGTGTTTAAAATGGTGCCTGTCATTACCATTTGACTTAAAACCCCCTACATTATAATTTCAAATTCAAGCTTCATGAATAATGGAACTCCGTCAGTGAATTAGTGAGTTGGTGAAGAAGAGGAGAGGCAAAGTGGAAGATGGAGAGTAAAGGGGTCGCGTGTAGACTGGTCGGACCTTAGTTTATTTTCCCTGATGAGTTAACACCTTAAAGCTACCTGGAAGGGAAAGGATGGGATAGGCTCGGCTAGGCTTGGTTTCAATTATGTTAGGGTGGGTTAGGTTAGTGAGACAGGGTTGATAAGGGTTGGTTATGTGGTATGACGAGGGGGAGGAGGAGCCGATCAGGAGATGTTGCGGTTAGCTGATCAGAACAGGTTGGAGTGAGAGTGAACCGATCAGAAGAAATTGGAGTAAGAGGAACCGATCAGGAGAGGTTGGAGTGAGCCGACCAGAGTAAACATATCAAGAGGAAGACAGGAGTAACGTGGTTGAGAAAAAAAACATTGGAAACATTGGGTTAAGTGAGAACAATAGCCTTAAAGTTGATGGACATAGCGGCGGCGTCAGATTCGAAAAGTCTTCAAAAATGTCCCCCCCCCAAAAAAAAACAAACAAAGGAAAGGTTTTTGCTTACTTTAATTTTGATAATGAACTTCCTTTTAAAATGACGTACACTCGCTACAAAACGTATCTGCATTACTCCCTATTTATGTGGAACGCCTTGTACGAGTGCCTCCACAACACCACAACGCAGAGAGTACAACACCACAACATAGCCACTACAACACCATAATAGCCACTACAACACATCCACTACGTGACTACAACACCACAACACAGCCACTACAACACAGCCACCACAACACAGCTTGACCTTGAGTTGTGGGTAGCGACCACCAGCGAGGGAGGCAGCAGGGGTGAGTCAGGCAGCCTGGCACCTACCTCACCCAGACTCAGACACCGGGAAGCAGCGTCCTACAGATCTTCACGTAACCTAACATAACCTAACTCAGACACCGGGCAGCAGCGTCCTACAGATCTTCACGTAACCTAACATAACCTAACTCAGACACCGGGCAGCAGCGTCCTACAGATCTTCACGTAACCTAACATAACCTAACTCAGACACCGGGCAGCAGCGTCCTACAGATCTTCACGTAACCTAACATAACCTAACTCAGACACCGGGCAGCAGCGTCTTACAGATCTACACGCAACCAATCCTGCCATAAATGACCTGGTTAATCTAACACACAACGGAGAGATCGCCGTCAAAATAACGTCGACATTGTGCCGACACGGAGTAACCAGATGTGTTGCCTCCTCAGGTGAGTAGGCGTCAGACTTCACCATCTCTGAGGATCTGGCCCGCTGAGGAACAGAACGTTGAATGGTTTGTACATTAAATTTTCATCGTAAGTGAAATAACGTTTATTTATTTATCTGGGCGACTTAAGCTGAAGGCATAAAATAATGTCCAACTTGGCGCTGTTGTTTTTGAGAGATGAACCATAATCATTTTAACCCTCATATTCACGTACCACTTGAGCGCCAGTGTAGGCAGAGAATCGGACTATCGCTCATCTGGCGTACGTTTAGCACACTGAAACTTGTTATTGTGTTAAGGGGGGTGTAATCTCTTGATAGATTTGCTCAGTGCCGAGGAAATACTCTCCTGGCAGCGTCCGGTACTGAATTCTAGGAAAAGCTGACCGCAAGGTAGTAGGGGTGGAGCTCACAGGTAAATATACACCTGTCTTAGTCCACTGTTCCGTGTACCTGTGCTGTTGTTACCCAGTGGTGGTGGTTGTGCTGTGGTGAAGGGGGGTGGGTCGGGTGAAGGGGGGTGGGTAGGGTGAAGGGGGGTGGGTCGGGTGAAGGGGGGTGGGTAGGGTGAAGGAGGGTGGGTAGGGTGAAGGAGGGTGGGTAGGGTGAAGGGGGGTGGGTAGGGTGAAGGGGGTGGGTAGGGTGAAGGGGGGTGGGTAGGATAAGCTCTGTAGTGATTGGCCCTCAGTGAAACGAGCTCTCTTATCGTAGTACCTCCAGGGTCCTTGGCCTCTGCTCTCAACCTAGAGTAAAAGGGACTCGTTCGTAGTGAACCATTCCTCGCTCTCTCTTGTGGGTGGTGGTGGTGGTGGGGGGTGAAGAGGCACATGGCAGTAAGCATTGAAAGACTAACTAGGTTGTGGTAACGTTATTGGCCCCCCCCCCCCCCCAGCTGGTATAATTTCAGAAGGCGATTTTTTTAATTAATCTTACGAAATGTCTCTTTGAGGTGGCTCGTCAAACAGGCCCCAGTCCTAATAGGCCCCAATTTAACCTGACAAACAAAAATTGGGGTCCATTCCTAATAGGCCACAATCATTAAAAAAGAACAAAAACAACATAAGGATCCTATTAGCACTGAGACATATTTGACCATGGCTGTGTGTGTGTGTGTGTGTGTGTGTGTGTGAGGCAACTTGACCTTGTAGCGTGAGCCAGGGATCACCACACATTACCTAGTACACGTATTTACCTGTGTGAGTCAGCCATACCTCGCCCCGCTGTCAGAGTCCAGTGCCAGTAATATTTTAACCTGTTGTCCAAAATACAAGATGGAGGTATTTGTCCCACCTACAACCAGTCCCCCTCCCCCCCAACCACCTCATCCCTTCTCCTCATTTCAGACTCTATCTCCTTCTTCCAT
>CAUDMG010004078.1:240000-255000 GCA_958450375.1 Homarus gammarus | reverse complement strand
ATCCGGAGCTTAATACAAACAAAAACGAAACAATAAAAACTTCTAAACACTTGGCATCACTACACGAAACAATTATGTCCTTCACTACTTTAATACAAAATATTAATAATAAAAATAATGATATAATAATAATAATAATAATAGTGATCATTTTGTATCTCTGCCACAAAACAGTCTCCCAATCTTCCCAGAATATATCGCTTTTGTTTACGCTCGAACACATCTTGGCAAGCGTTCGTAGAAACAAGGCAGACTCTGAGTAAACACCTCGCCTTTGTTTACAAGCAGTAAATAGTATAGCGAACCAATGTTTCCTATTTGTTTCGTCAATTTCCAGAGGTTTATCATTGTTCCGCTGTTCCAGGAAGAAAATCTTGCTTGTTGTCGTCTTAACACACACACGCACGCCAGTAGAGTACACAACGTTAAGAGAAATCATTTTATGAATCTTAAAATAAGACACCAATAGGATCTTGTCAAGGCCTTCTTACGAGTGAGACAGAGGCAGACAGACACGTGGATGGATATATATATATATATATATATATATATATATATATATATATATACATACATACATACATACATACATATATATATATATATATATTTTATGAAAATCCACAATGAAAACGTGGATAAGATAAATCTTGATAAAATCACACGGGAAAATGGAAACAACGGAGTACCTTAGCTTTCGTCTTTATTCAAGACATCTTCAGAGGCAACTGGATTACATGGACAGAGAGAGGCTTAAATATACAGGGTGACCTAAAAACATGAGGTCAGGTCAAAATGATGACATCCACTAATCCCCACACCAACACACACGTAGAGGAGTTTAAGAGAAGGGTGGTGACGTGACTAGTCAAGTCAGGTCAGAAAAAAGGGGGACCCACAAAATAACTATCATACATCTAGATCAAAGGTTTTTAAAGCATTTTTAACCTTGGGCCACTGACAAATAAATTTATGTAACATATTATCAGTTTTGAACTGACCATCACTAAGGTTTATTGATTTTAATTCCTTAATCAAACTAGCTTCAACAAGAAGTCTTTCTGTGACACAAGATGATTTGAAAACTTCTAAGCTTTTTTCCAAGCAATGGGGTGATTATTATTCCTAACATGAACGAACAAGGCACTGCTTTCAGATGCAGTTCTAATATTATACTTATGTTGTTTGATTCTAAGCTGCAGTGTTTTTCCTGTCTGACCTACATAATTACAATTACATTTGCTACATGGAATACAATAAACACTACCATTTACATTCAAACTTGGGCTATTCCTTATTAACATATTAGTAATGGTTGAGTCATACTTGAAAACAACATTAATATTTAGAAGCTTGAGGGACCGAACTAATGGGACAAATTCATTACGATAGGGCAGTCAAAATATTCTTAAGAGTAGGAACTTGTCTGGTTTGAGAGGAATGAAAGGATTTTTTAGCCCTATTAAAACAACGATCAACAAACACAGAAGGGTACCCAAGTTTATGTGCAATAGAACGAATGTGTTTCAATTCATCGTCAATAAATTCAGAGTCACAAATACGCAGACATCTTAAGAACATAACAGAAAAAACTGACATTTTGGTAGACTCAAGGTGATTCGATAAAAAGTGAATGAAACTGTCTACCTGTGTGGGCTTTCTATATACCTTGAATTTATAGTTTTGGCCATTTCTCATGATAAGCATATCAAGAAATGGAAGGGATTCATTTATTTCTCTTTCAATATTGAACGTGATACTAGGGACAATATTATTAAGTTTGTCTAAAAATTCAAATGGGTCACTGTTCTTTGGCCTAAAAACAGTGACCCATTTGAATTTTTAGACAAACTTATTTTGTGGGTCCCCCTTTTTTCTGACCTGACTTGACTAGTCACGTCACCACCCTTCTCTTAAACTCCTCTACGTGTGTGTTGGTGTGGGGATTAGTGGATGTCATCATTTTGACCTGACCTCATGTTTTTAGGTCACCCTGTATATTTAAGCCTCTCTCTGTCCATGTAATCCAGTTGCCTCTGAAGATGTCTTGAATAAAGACGAAAGCTAAGGTACTCCGTTGTTTCCATTTTCCCGTGTGATTTTATCAATATATATATATATATATATATATATATATATATATATATATATATATATATATATATATATATATATATATATATATATATACTTCATTTTTAGTCGTTGATTGTATATATATATATATATATATATATATATATATATATATATATATATATATATATATATATATATATATATTTAGAGAGAGAGAGAGAGTATTAAGCTACCGTACAGCCTATGAATTTAACACAAAGGCAGGAGAAAGATTTACAACAGCCTCACGTACAGGTGTTTCTCGTCTCTTATGTTCATCCGTTAGACGCCAACTTCCGCTCTTTCTATTTCTTCTCACAATATCGGGTTCAGTATCTTAGAACCAACATCTGTTTCCCCTTCTAACCTAACCTAACCTAACCTAGCCTAGCCTCTCTCTTTTTCTCTCTCTCTCTTTCTCTCTCTCTCTCTCTCTCTCTCTCTCTCTCTCTCTCTAAACAAAACAATATCACTACTCCACCACGCCTTACCCTCAGTAATACAAGGAAGGTTCTGCCCGGGAAACTCATCTGCCTTACACACCACAACACCAACGGACAAATATATATCACTTTTATTAGGGGTTTCCGCTCACCTGGACCTAAATTGCACTTTCTAAATTTCCCTAAAAAGAAAAACAGGAGAGATAGTAAGCATGCAAGATGGCTGTGTTTTGAAGCCGCTGACCAATCGGAGGCCAGAATTTAGGTGGAAATCCTGACGTCACGGGGAACTATACAATCTGCTTGCACGAACAGGTGTTTGGCGAACGATCATCTGTCATGCTATCTCCTTTCAGCCACCTGCTAGGATCTTTCCCTTCGGTTTCTTCGTCGTGATATTCGTAGAAAGGTATAAATTTTCTAATTTTCTTTTCACTTTTTCGCCCGGGAGTTTGATGAAATTTTAGGAACGCTGAACAAGACTGGTCGAGGTTGTTGGATGATATGTGGTCCTTGGAGAGAATCAAGATGGTTATTGTTAGAAAAGTACCACAAACGAACTGTAACTACCACCACCATAACCTACCCAACCTTAACCTACCCACCTCCAAACCCAACGTAAACCTAGCCTAACCCATCCAACGCTAACCTAACCCAACCAAACCTAACCAACCCCAACCTAACGTAACCAAACTCCAAATAGTTAACAGTAAAGCTGGACTCCATTTCCTGGTCTGGCCACTATACTATACTCCTAAACACTTAACAGGCCAAGATGGACGATCGTACCCTGAACCCTACACCGAGGAAGACCAATAAGGAACCCTTTTAATGCACCCAGGAACTCTTAAGGGGAAAAATAAGAGTTTCCTAAGAGTTTCCTATTGCACTTGAGATGTGGCCAAGTTCCCTCACAAGACGATATGTTTATAAGCGTGACGTCACTAGCCCAGCGCCCAGATAAACAGAAGGGGGCGGGTGATGTTTCCCAGGTGGGTGATGTTCTTGGCCTCAGCTGGGGTGGTGTGAGGCACATTGGGCTGGGGAGGGGTTATGTAGGGCTGGGGAGGGGTTATGTAGGGCTGGGGAGGGGTTATGTAGGGCTGGGCAGGGGTTATGTAGGGCTGGGGAGGGGTTATGTAGGGCTGGGCAGGGGTTATGTAGGGCTGGGGAGGGGTTATGTAGGGCTGGGGAGGGGTTATGTAGGGCTGGGGAGGGGTTATGTAGGGATTTGATCAACAGATTCGACTGAGAAGAGTAATATAGATAATAGTGTCCAGTAGGTGTACATAACCTAACCTAAACAAACATAACCTAACCTAACCTAACCTAATGTAACATAACCTAACCTAATGTAACCTAACCTAACCTAACGTAACAAATCCAAACCCTAACTTAACCAAACCTGAGCTAAACATAATCTAATACTAACATAACCAAAGCCTAACCAAACCCTAACCAAACTCTAACCAAACCTAACCTAAATCGCAAAGAAAATTCTGGTACGGGAATTAATTTGGAGCCAGGTGGAAGTAGTGTACACCAAGACCTCGTTTAATCTTGTTTACACTCCTCATTTACACAGGTGCAGGTGAGGAAACTGTAGCTGTTCCGCCTACCTGTTTTACCCCCCCTCCCCTCCCCTCCTCCCCTCCCATGTTGAAAAGTAAACAAGAGAGACGAGATAAATGTTGCGTACCTCACTCGTCACAAGTTCAAGGGCTGGTGTATCCTCGTAGCTGGTGTATCCTCGTAGCTGGTGTATCCTCGTAGCTGGTGTATCCCCGTAGCTGGTGTATCCTCGTAGCTGGTGTATCCTCGTAGTTGGTGTATCCTCGTAGTTGGTGTATCCTCGTAGCTGGTGTAACCTCTTTATGATTGTAGAGTATTTTCAAGAACTCCGCCTATGAAGCACGTTAAATTACTTCTGTCATCTGATCATCTCAAGCCTATTCCCTGGCCATGGTCGTCCCTAGTCCTTCCACAGCATTAAATATACACATCAGTGAAGAAAACTTCCACTTTGAAGACATGAAATAGAGAACAGTGATGAAAACTTCCTTGTTGGAGTTATCGGTCTTTTGCATCATTGTGGCAGCCAGCAAGTATACACACACGATGATACTTGAGCAGTAATTTATTTTAACCATCTCTTTCTTATCGTCTTATCTTTCGGTATTGTGATGAATATTATGCCTGGTGAGGATTTGCCGGTACTCTTGTACATTGGCACGAGGCACCAACGACACTTTGTCCTTTCCTTGAAGATTGTATATGGTCACAAGTCCTGTATATCTGCTGGTAACAACACACACCTGGCTGCCTCCAGGCTCCCTCTCAGTGGCTCGAGCCAGTCTGTGACGTAACAACCAGTCACAAAGTTTTTCGCAGTCACGTGAGTTTTTAGCTTCTTCAACCCTTATTTTTTACACTTTTTTGTCCAATTTATTTAAAAATATAATTACCATAGTGAATTTAACCGTTTTATTTACCCATTGTTTCTCTTATTATCATCACATAACAATAACACACACACACACAAGACATTAAAAAGACGACCTGTACTGTAGTTCCATCGACCCAGGAAGACACAGGTGAGAATGTTACCACCACCTCACACCCACAATGATCCCAAACAACAACAACACCTCTTCACGAATCATTATTTATTTGTAGCTGCGTTTACCCCCCCCCCCCCTCCCCCAAACCCAGTACAGCATCCTTACTGACCTGACGGATGAATGATCTTCGCGAGGATTGACGCTGGCAAACACCAATACAATGTCGACACTGTTATTTGCTCACTACTGTATTATCTTCGTATTCCTGTTTGAATGGGTTGATGTGAATAATCTAATAATGCACTTCAACGAATGAGAATCTCTAAATCAGTATACAGTACATTATTTATTAGAGAGACGCATGGAACGAGTCGAGGTGACGAGACACACAGATTAAGCTGGTTTGTGACGGCCCGTGTTAAGCTGCTGGAGTAATGTGTAGTGCTGGGGAAATGTTGGTAAGGAATTGGAAGATGAGAGAGAGAGAGAGAGAGAGAGAGAGAGAGAGAGAGAGAGAGAGAGAGAGAGAGAGAGAGACTGTTGTATTGATAACACGTATGGTTCATTTACAGGTGGGAGGTGTGAAAGAGAGAGACAAGACTGACAAGGTAAACAAATTCATTTCGCCATAGCCTGTACAGGTAAAATAAAAACAGCAAAAGATTTTACACCTGAAATCATTAAAAAAAAAAAAAAAAAAAATTAAAATGTATCATTTTTATCTACCGGTCATGACATTAAACGACACTCAACTGTAATTCTTCCTCACACTCAGACAAACATTTATACACCCTAAAGTCATGATATAAGTAAACATTATCATTCTTCCTTGTTATATTCACACACACACACACACACACACACAGTGACATTGCTCCTCAGTGTCTCAACACCTTGTATGACTAAGACGACTCATTAGTATAGATGACCAGGTTTTTTCTTGGTGTTGGCTGATGACGTTGTTAACCCTCTATATAGTAATGACGTATCGAAGCCTCTGATTGGCTCACTCAAGTTATATACAGTATCTTAGTCCCATGATAACAGCGTAAATATCCACCATTCAGAGGCCAGGACACACTTTGCAATAGAGGGAAAGCGAGGAGCGTCTGGGGGGAAAAAATCCACCTAGGAGCCCTTCAGAGTCAGTACCAGGGTCTTGGAGATGTGTGTGTGTGTGTGTGTGTGTGTAATAATAATAATAATAATAATAATTGACGGTTTATTTAAAAAGTTCTGCAGCCCGAAGGCTGAAAATATACATTGGACATAAATGACTTATTACATACATTGGTGGTTTAACAAAAGTCTTCATTAGAGAAAGGTGAAGGAACATACAGTGAACATACAGATTAATGTAGGTGTTGAACAGCAAACACGTAGTGTAGTAACTCCCTCCCAGATGGTGTTAGGAGGGACCTCACGTGGTGTAGTAGTTCCCTCACAGATGGTGTTATGAGGGGCCTCACGTGGTGTAGTAATTCCCTCACAGATGGTGTTATGCGGGGCCTCACGTGGTGTAGTAATTCCCTCACAGATGGTGTTATGAGGGGCCTCACGTGGTGTAGTAATTCCCTCACAGATGGTGTTATGAGGGGCCTCACGTGGTGTAGTAATTCCCTCACAGATGGTGTTATGAGGGGCCTCACGTGGTGTAGTAATTCCCTCACAGATGGTGTTATGAGGGGCCTCACGTGGTGTAGTAATTCCCTCACAGATGGTGTTATGAGGGGCCTCACGTGGTGTAGTAATTCCCTCACAGATGGTGTTATGAGGGGCCTCACGTGGTGTAGTAATTCCCTCACAGATGGTGTTTTGAGGGGCCTCACGTGGTGTAGTAGTTCCCTCACAGACGGTGTTCTATGAGTGAGGTGTGGTCCCAGGCCTTCCTATCGTAGACGGATTAACACATCGCTGGTTGTTGGGTTGGGCCGTTATCACTGGGTACCTGGGACCTCACTGTGTGAAGGTCAACTTGGGTACCACTGTTACTGTTGAGTTGTTCTCACTGACTTAAGCACTGTTCACCACTGTTCACCTCTGTTTAACACTGGTTCCATTCCTTTCCTAAATGAAATAGTAACTTCTGGCGTGAACTTGTTGATATTCCGGTGGGGAGGAGGGTTCAGGGGAGGGAGTTGGTATGGGCCAACTTAACAGTTGACCTGGCTGCTCCTAGAGGAGCGCCAGGTACGTCTTGACCCTTCGGTGGTCAAGGATGAAGTGTGTGTGTGTGTGTGTGTGTGTGTGTGTGTGTGTGAGTGTGTGAGTGAGTGTGTGTGTGTGTGTGTGTGTGTGTGGTGACCAGGAAGGCTGATTAGCACTACAAAGGCGCTAGTCACTACTTCCGGGAAAGGACCAGATGGGGACAAAGTGAGTGTGTTCTCCAGATCTGTTTTGAACACTGCTTCATGGCTGCTCCCTGTGACGCATTCAGGTGCTGGTGACGTGACGAGGACAAAACTTACATTTACACAAGTCATTTACACTTGTTTACACTTGTGGTTTACTTATTTACATAGGTAATTTACTTATTTACATCGGTGGTTTACTTAATTATACAGTTACTTATTTACACACCTAATTATCGTATTTACACATAATTTAATAATTTAGACAGATAATTTACTCATATCCAGGTATTTTATTTACTTACACATAAAATTTACTTATTTACACAAATACTCGTTTCTTTACACAGCTAGTTTACTTATTTACACTAATTATTTGCGTATTTACAGCACAATTATTCGTGTAAATCGGTTACGGAGGAGTACTTACCCATTGTATCTCAGATTACAATGTGTACAGTGGGCCTACGACACCTTAAGCCCTTGAATACGATGACTTAAACCCTTGAGTACGATGATTTAACCCCTTGAATACGATGGCTTAAACCCTTGAGTACGATGATTTAATCCTTTGAGTTCAATGATTTTACCCCTTGAATACGATGTCTCAACCCCCTTGAGTACGATGGCATAACCCCTTGATTACGATGACTTAACCCCTTGAGTACGATGATTTAACCCCTTGAGTACGATGGCTTAACCCTTGATTACGATGACTTAACCCCTCGATTACGATGATTTAACCCCTTGAGTACGATGGCTTAACCCCTTGATTACGATGACTTAGCCCCTCGATTACGATGATTTAACCCCTTGAGTACGATGATTTCACCCATTGAGTACGATGACTTACGATTTTAAATATGCTAACAACATACTCAAGGGGTTAAATCATCGTACTCAAGGGGTTTAGGACTAGTGTGAGTACAGCAGACTTATATCTCAATACCTTCAGTACACTTGGTAATGATACAGTAGTGTTATAGGCATTGCACTCTAACACCTTCCATTTCCTCAACTGTAACGTCAGGCACATTTTTATCAACAAAGTCATTACAAAATACAATAACAAAAGACCTGTAATTCTTATTTTCTGTAAGATTTTTGTTTCCCTTTTTTATATCACTTTAATTAAACCACCGTAACACTAACCTAAATTTAACCTAATCTATTCTAACCTAACTCACACACTAACTCTTAAGTCAATATTGTGCTGGAAAATAAAAACAATAAAAAAAAATAATTTATTATCGTTCAAAATAAGTGACATTATGTTATACTGGGAACTGAAGGACTATAATGAGTTCCCTAAGGTCGTGTTGTGAGTTACTTGTGAGTTACCTGTGTTTTGAGTTATCTGTGAGGTACCTGAGTTGTGAATTACCTGTGTTTGAGTTATTTGTGGTATATGTGTTGTGAGTTACTTGTGAGTTACCTTTCTTGTGAGTTACTCGTGTTGTGCTGTAAGTGAGTTAGCTGTGAGTTACGAATTATTGATGTTGTGAGCTCTTTAAGACGCTACAAGGAGAGCTCTTTAAGACGCTACAAGGAGAGCTCTTTAGGACGCTACAAGGAGAGCTCTTTAAGACGCTACAAGGAGAGCTCTTTAAGACGCTACAAGGAGAGCTCTTTAAGACGCTACAAGGAGAGCTCTTTAAGACGCTACAAGGAGAGCTCTTTAAGACGCTACAAGGAGAGCTCTTTAAGACGCTGTGAGAGGTGACACACTGACGACCGCTGCCACCTCCTAATATTATCTTTCTTCTCTCCAAGGGAAAATTACACCAATAGCGTAGAGATTAGTGGAGCTGACTGACGAAGTTTTCACATGACTGACATAACGAGTTTGTTCGCTTAATACTGTGTAGTTTGGACACTCCAGTCGCATGATTCGTTTATAACGGGGGTTTGGCTAGGAGTTGTTAATTAGGTATTTCAATGTTAATTTCGTATTTTGATAATAAACAGAATATTGTGGATATTCCTAGGATTTTGATTTATTTTATACTTTTTTTGTTTGCTTTTAGAGTCTAAGGTAAGTTTATATATAATGTATTGTTTACAGAATGTGGATTTCACTACAGTTTTGTGATTACGTCTTGGCACTGTGATATGTTTCATGGACGGAGCCAAGACGACGAAGGTGTGAGGTTCAACGGAAGATAAATCCACCAAGTAGAATTTCAAGGTCTCTCTGTCTCTCTCTCTGTCTCTCTCTGTGCCATGGCAGGATGCCTTGTGTGAGGGTACAGAGCGTCAAGGTCGTGCTAGTGAACATAATAGCTACTCGAGTCACCTGCAGCCAGATAACACCACCTCCTGTCAATACACTGTACACCTGTCCTCCTCCCGTCTAACCTCACTACTCTGTGTATTTTGGACGGTGGACAAGCTGGCTGGGGATGACGTCAGGGTATTGTCTGAGAGGATAGTGGGTAAAAATATACCTATCCTATACCTACCTCCTTCAGTACATGGTTATTTTGGTGGGTTAGTGCGTGTTGTTGGTGGGGTATGGATGGGTTATGGAACCCTACTAGAACTGGGGCCTACTAGAACTGGGCCCTGCAAAAACTGGGCCCTACTAGAACTGGGCCCTACTAGAACTGGGGCCTACTAGAACTGTGCTCTGCAAAAACTGGGGCCCATTTGACAGATCAACTCCGTAATGATGACTATCCCAAGTTTTCTCATTACAAGACTGGAGGGGGGGGGGGGCTGGAGGAGAAGGGAGAATACTGGGGGGGGGGGGGGGATTACTGTGGTATAACAAGATGTCATTACGGTTAAAAGTTTTCATGTAAGGACGAAACTTTCACCTTTCCAGTGTTTATTGTTATGTCCTCGTCACATCTACTGTAGAGAGAAAGTGATTCACATTATGTATTTATTTAACAGTCAATCTATCCTTTTATATTTATCTAACTATATATTGCTATGTCTACCCCTCAATGTCAATATCTATTTCTAATTGTCTAATTTTCTATTAATTTGACATTTTTTTAAAGATTTACCTTCCTATTTACTTATATACTTACCTAACTCTCCATCTACCTATGTAACACTCTACCTGTTTATTAATATATACCTGTGCACCTTCATATACTCTCACCACACTAAAGTTAACACCGGGAGGAATTTTTCAGCCTCACCCACAAATCCTAGCCAGATGCCGCAACTACCATCTATATTTACCAAACTTTGGGAGGGGAACCATAACACCACTTCAGCCGGGCGAGAACTGAACGAGAACGAGAGAACCTTACCTCATCTCGCCCAAGTGTTTGTGTATGCTGTGTACGTCTAAGGGGCTGTTCTTTGTATCTGGGCAATATTTGTGTTTTTTCTGATTTGGCTGATATTGTCTTTACCCGAGCGTGAGGGAGCATATTATTATGTTTTTCCTCTTCGTTTGTTTTGGTTTACGGTAGCCAATGAGCGGTTCTTTTCGTGGTCTTTGTTTGGCTGGGAAGATGTGTGTATGTGTGTGTGTGTGTGTGTGTGTGTGTGTGTGTGTATGTGTGTGTGTGTGTGTGTGTGTGTGTGTGTGTATAGGGGGAGGGAGGGGTGTTTCCTCGTCTGATGTTTCATATTCTTTCGGACATCTGGAGTCTCGATACTTTTTGGATTGGCTGTACCTACATTTCTACCTGTAACCTCAACTTGAACCTGCATTTCTACCTGTAACCTCAACTTGTAACTGTAACTAAGTTTGTACCTGTAATTCTACCTATATTAGTACCTGTATTAGCATTCGTAAATGTACCTGTACTGTTGTTTATGATTTATTTAACTGTCTTCTCCGTGTTGAGTCTGCATCACTCACCGGCAGCTGACTCACACTCAGGTTTTGCAACATCACATTCACACACGACACATGAGTTGGACTGTCACAGGTGAGGATCTATCAACAGGTATTACGACAACACTCTTTACTACGACATCAACAACACAACACAACACAACGCAACACATAGTAGACCTATGAACGGTTACAAGTCAGAGAGGCCCCATTCTGGATGGGCCCCAATGCTATTCGGTAACAATTCAAATACATATCATATTAATCTAGATAGCCTCATCATTAGGATTGAGGTGGTCCATTAAGATTAGGGGCTATTATGATTGGGGTCCATTAAGATTGAGGGCCATTAAGAACAGGCTCCATTAGAACTGGGGCCCATTTGTCCAGTGACCTGTTAAACTGTTTGGAGAGTTTCCCGGGCATATTCCTCGTCATAGATGCTCTCTCTTTGTCTCTTCGTGTGTGTGTGTGTGTGTGTGTGTAACCAGGCTACACATTATATATTACCACATCATCCCTTTTCATGCACAGTTACTCACTATCAGTCAGCTAGACATCTTAGCCCCACTCATAGTTCTGCCAGCCGTCCCGTTGTACCTGTACCCCAAAAAACGTCTAATATCAGCTGATGTTTATTATTGTTATGGTCGATAAGCTGACTTGGTTAACTATAGACACGTGTTATATCAGCTGACTTGGTTAATGAAACACGTGTTATATCAGCTGACTTGGTTATTGAAACACGTGTTATATCAGCTGACTTGGTTATTGAAACACGTGTTATATCAGCTGACTTGGTTATTGAAACACGTGTTATATCAGCTGACTTGGTTATTGAAACACGTGTTATATCAGCTGACTTGGTTAATGAAACACGTGTTATATCAGCTGACTTGGTTATTGAAACACGTGTTATATCAGCTGACTTGGTTATTGAAACACGTGTTATATCAGCTGACTTGGTTATTGAAACACGTGTTATATCAGCTGACTTGGTTAATGAAACACGTGTTATATCAGCTGACTTGGTTATTGAAACACGTGTTATATCAGCTGACTTGGTTAATGAAACACGTGTTATATCAGCGGACTTGGTTATTGAAACACGTGTTATATCAGCTGACTTGGTTTATGAAACACGTGTTATATCAGCTGACTTGGTTATTGAAACACGTGTTATATCAGCTGACTTGGTTATTGAAACACGTGTTATATCAGCTGACTTGGTTATTGAAACACGTGTTATATCAGCTGACTTGGTTATTGAAACACGTGTTATATCAGCTGACTTGGTTATTGAAACACGTGTTATATCAGCTGACTTGGTTATTGAAACACGTGTTATATCAGCTGACTTGGTTAATGAAACACGTGTTATATCAGCTGACTTGGTTATTGAAACACGTGTTATATCAGCTGACTTGGTTATTGAAACACGTGTTATATCAGCTGACTTGGTTATTGAAACACGTGTTATATCAGCTGACTTGGTTAATGAAACACGTGTTATATCAGCTGACTTGGTTATTGAAACACGTGTTATATCAGCTGACTTGGTTATTGAAACACGTGTTATATCAGCTGACTTGGTTATTGAAACACGTGTTATATCAGCTGACTTGGTTATTGAAACACGTGTTATATCAGCTGACTTGGTTAATGAAACACGTGTTATATCAGCTGACTTGGTTATTGAAACACGTGTTATATCAGCTGACTTGGTTATTGAAACACGTGTTATATCAGCTGACTTGGTTATTGAAACACGTGTTATATCAGCTGACTTGGTTAATGAAACACGTGTTATATCAGCTGATCTTTGTTATTGTTATGGTCGATCAGCTGACGAGACTTGCATCCTGTTTGGGAACCTCAACTTTAAAAGACCCTGACCGCGATGCTCACACTCGATTCCATGTGAGTGAAAATACGGTCGAGAATTTAATACACTGACATATCTCTTTAAATGTAAACAGGAAGTACAATGAGAGAGAGAGAGAGAGAGAGAGAGAGAGAGAGAGAGAGAGAGAGAGAGAGTCATCCTATTGATACACCCACCACAGAATGATATATAGTATCGTTTATATGCCAATAACAGTTGAACAGTTAATTTCATGGGTCATATACGAGCGTTATCTCTCTCTCTCTCTCTCTCTCTCTCTCTCTCTCTCTCTCTCTCTCTCTTTTTTGCTCTCTCTTTTTCTCTCCATTTATAAATACATTTTTCTTCCTATATATTTCTCACCAGGTACACAGACTTGTACCGTAAGACTAGAGTACTGTACCAAGTTCACTGCCCCTCGCTACAAGCAATGAGGAAACACCGTCTTCGTTGCTCTCACCAAAGCCAGAAGCAAACTACTCCGACACGCCGCACCAATACCTCACACCCTATTACGTATGCACAGGCTCTTAGCGACAACGTTTACAGGTAGCAGTGTGTGTGTGTGTGTGACGAAAGCTTTCCAAAATGGTAAAAGTAATTATTAACTAACTTTCCTCCTAACTAGCAACAACGCTAAATACACATTCTTCTAACTGGTACTATACTGTACTCAAGTCAACGCAGCCAACCAAGGTCAAATCTCAGGTCAAACCTTAATACTAGTTTGGTCAGAGTTGATATTTTATCGTAAGTTAGATCGATAGTAAGTTATCGTATTTTCACTTATGAGGAACTTTCGACGTAAAAATCTTTGAGAATCTGTGATCAGAAATTTATAGGGGAGAAGGAATGGTTTAGTTGTGTTTGGTGCTTAGGATGGGATAGGGAGGAGGAGGGATAAGCAAAGAAGAGGATAAAAAAGGAGAAGGAGGGAAAAAGATAAGCAACGAGGAGAAGGAAGGGAAAGCAACGAATGGAAGAAGGAAGGAGGAAGAGGAAGAAGGAGGAGGAGGAAGAAGAGAAACGAGGAAGGATGAAGAGGAATAAAGAAGAGGAAGAAGGAGGAAGTGGAAGAAGAAGAAACAGGAAGAAAGAGGAGGAAGGAGAAAGAGGAAGAAGGAAGAGGAGGAAGGAGGAGGAGGAGGAAGAAAGAGGAAGAAGAAACAGGAAGGGATACATTACTTCTTTATCACCTGCGTCAGTAGATAGAAAATATCGGCCCTTGGAGACACCGGCAGGAGGGAAGAGTCTGGTGTCCCCTGACGCTGATAAACACCTGTGTGTATGTGTGTCTGTCGGGTGTTACCTCATGTGTACGTGTCTGTCGGGTGTTACCTCATGTGTACGTGTCTGTCGGGTGTTACCTCATGTGTACGTGTATCTGTCGGGGCCACCACACACACACACACTGGAAGAGGAAGGTGGGAGAGGAAGGTGGGAGAGGAAGGTGGGAGAGGAAGGTGGGAGAGGAAGGTGGGAGAGGAAGGTGGGAGAGGAGGGTGGGAGAGGAAGGTGGGAGAGGAGGGTGGGAGAGGAAGGTGGGAGAGGAAGGTGGGAGAGGAAGGTGGGAGAGGAGGGTGGGAGAGGAGGGTGGGAGAGGAAGGTGGGAGAGGAGGGTGGGAGAGGAGGGTGGGAGAGGAAGGTGAGAGAGGAAGGTGGGAGAGGAAGGTGGGAGAGGAGGGTGGACGAGGAGGGTGGGAGAGGAAGGTGAGAGAGGAAGGTGGGAGAGGAAGGTGGGAGAGGAGGGTGGGAGAAGAAGGCGGGAGAGGAAGGTGGGAGAGGAAGGTGGGAGAGGAGGGTGGGAGAGGAAGGTGGGAGAGGAAGGTGGGAGAGGAAG
>CAUDMG010004078.1:212500-235000 GCA_958450375.1 Homarus gammarus | reverse complement strand
GAGACGCCATGGACCATGACTCCGGTTGCGACCTGATGAGCTCCTTCTGGGGGTCGTTCTTCACCACGGAGACCGACAACAGCATCTTGGGGGTCGAGCGCGTCAACACTCTATACGCCAGCTTGCCCCTCCGACACGCCCGTCTAGCCGTGCCCTCCCTGGAGGCGGTGGCACGGAACCCCATCAAGCATCAGTACGAAGCCTTCAGTCAGGACACGTCTGGCTTCTTTCCTGGTGATCCGGTCATCCTTCACTTCTAAGGGCTGTGTGCGCACTTGTCCTGTACATCATTATCTGTAAACAGATTGATGTGTTGTCAGTGTGTTGGAAGCCGTCCGTCTCCCCATACACCTGCCAACTGCTTCACATCTCGTGCGTGTTGTCACTCGTCAGGGTAGAGGAGCCTCTTGTATATTATAAACAAAACATTCATACATTTGGCAGAGCTTCAACAGCCGTTAACTTGTTTATGTACCGGAAATAAGTTTACTTGTTTACTTATTACAGCATTAATAGGCTCCAATATATATATATATATATATATATATATATATATATATATATAATATATATATATATATATATATATATATATATATATATATATATATATAATTAATTCGACAAAACGCAGTGACCTAATTACAGTAGTGTGGAAGAAAATGCAGCTGGTGATGACGAGAGAGAGAAAACGGAGAGTGACTCCGCGGGCGTAACGGTCCACCAGAAACAGAGCAAAATAAACATCGAGAACTGACATTGACTTCGTGTTAGTGTTGATATATAGTCATTCTTAAGTGTCTGTTGATTCACATAATGATAAGGTTCTTTATCGATATTTTCTTTTAGTTTGGTTATATTAACCACGATATATAGTTATATCTGTTATACTTAGATTTACATGACATGCTATCAAACTTACGTAGAAAATTATCTCATTATATGTAACGTTTTTATTCAGAATGGCGTAACAGAGGATAAGAATATATACAGAGTGTCCAAATGCCTTGACCAGTGAAAAATACATTTGAGTTGGGACACATTTGGACACCCAACTGTATAAAGGCTTACGTCGTGCTTAGACACACACAAGTCCCATCTTTTCTGGCAAGAGATGGTGCCCACATGTAGCTCAAGCATAGGTAAACAAGAGGGCTAAGTTGATCTCCCTCGTAGACTGTCTTAAACTAGTGTAAGCTGGTCAGTGGAGAGCCTTAGCTGCCAAGTAGACAAGGTTGGGAGCCAAATGGGCCCTCAGTCCTACTGGGCCCCAGGTCTAACCTTACCCCTTTGAGGACGAGAAGTTTAAACCATCATCCTCAAGGGTTTACACCATCCTCAAGGGGTTAAACCATGATAATTTACACCAACCTCAAGGGGTTAAACCATTATCCTCAAAGGGTGAATCGTTACAACTGGGTGGCCTCCTGTTTGACTAGACAACATGAGAGTTATTTTCAGTGGACCTTTAGAGACGTTATTCAGGATGTTATATCACATTACGTCGTGTTCTTGTTACGCCAATAGGCCAACACTATGAAGTAAGAGAGGAGAGTGTTATGAAGTCATCCACGTGTAACCTAAAGTTTTTTAAGTGTCATTTAAGTGTGTATGGTGTACTGTACGACTAGTCATTAACTCACAAGTATACTTTTTTGAGTTTTAAGTGTATTTTCGTGTATGTGTTTATTTTTCAAGCATATTTCTGCATACTCCTTGTGAATTAATATTTATATGTATACTATTATACTCTTTGTGTGTATATTTATATGTAAACCAGTATACTCTGTATATTTCTTATGAATATTCATGTTTACAAGTGGTTCTTCACAGGTATACTCAGATATCTGTAAGCTGTTTTAAGCCATTACTCATGTGTGGTGTGCAAACACTGTAAACCATTAGTATACTGTACATACACTCAATGGTGTAAACTGTCACTGATTATGTAAACCGTTGTACTTAGCTGCGAGGAAATTGTTACTAAGTGTGTAAACTACGTGTAAACTTGTCACTGTGTAAACCATAACTCATCCGTAAACCACATAACTCATATTCACGGTTAACCCTGATCTCGAACTGTCTCCTCAGCCACATTCCCTTTGAGTCTCCCCTTATAATTGACCCTTAAATAAGAGTCTCTTCTCAGGGTCGAGTCTTTCTCCTCTTGGTTGAGTCTCACCTTCACCTCTCGAGTCTTTTTTTTTTTTAGTCTTTTTCCTTCCTGGTTCAAGTCTTTACCTCGAGTCTTTGCCCCTCAAGTTTCTTCTTCTTCCTCCTCCTGTGATAAGCTGCCCTGGGCCCAGAAAATCTCTTATCATCCCTCTTTAACCCTCCCCCCTACCCTTACAACCACCTTTACCCCTTCATCCTACTCTTACCACCCCCTTTACCCGTTCCCCCTACCCTTACCACCCCCCTTTAACCCTTCCCTCTACCCTTACCCCCTGGACAGAGTCAATATTAGGCCTGTCTGCGTCTGTCTCTGATCTCCAAATGTTTCTGTACTGCTACATTATTTGGTTAAGTTTCAAATGTTATGGATTAATAAGTTTATATTTTTATACAGCATAAAAGTAAATCGAAGTAGCTTAAGAGTATATATTTTATTGTCCCTATTTTATTTATATTATCTTTACGATGTGATTAGAAAATGGACTTGATGAAGAAACTAAAGTCCCTGTTTACTGATAATGATGATGATATTGAAGGAATGATAAGAATAATGAAAAAAATATAAATAAACATCACAAGAAACAGAAGAAGAATTAAACAAATACGACAACAGCAACAACAACAACAATAATAATAATAACAATAATAATAATAATAATAATAAATATAATGTTATCGTATTATGGAAGATAAAGGTAAGAATCCAATATATTAGTGTATATAATTAAAGGAGAATTTATAGGTGTGGAAATAATTCAAATGAAATATAGTATTAAAATAACTGGTAAAAGGTACACTAACTACCCCACACTCCTGATAGCTGTTAATCATCTAGACCCTCAACCACTGTGTACACTCTGCCACTCCACACAGAACACACCTGCACCTACAGATACTGACACCTGACTGATATGGACTCTCTGGCCTTTACCTGTAGAAGATAATTAAGCCACAGTACTCAGCGATATCACATACAGGTGTGTCTCTCAAGGTAACTCGAAAGAGCATATTTTGGCCCAGGAGTATGTGTGTGTGTGTGACAGGTGACGTGTGAACCCCTACAGGTGACCTTAGCTACGGAGAGGTGAGACAGCTGACCTTCTCTACTATGACCACCAAGTAATAAGACGTGTCCTGAACAAACTCTCCTGTGTCCACTAAGAATCATCCTCACTCCTCGGGGCAAGACAGAGCTAGACTCTATAAAGGAATTGGGCTCCTGCAGACTAACTAAATAAACCAGGAACTTGGGAACTAAATCCCTATTGTTTCAGCATCTTAGAATCACAGTTCAATTCCCTGGAGGAGGAGAACTACAGTACATACATACATACATACATACATACACACACACACACACACACATATACATACATACATACATAGTCTCCTGGTCTCTTATTTCATATTGTCTCATTCTTGTCTCTCTCGTTGTGTATCTCCCATTAACTCACTCTCTCTCCCTCCATTATCTCACTCTCTCTCCCTTGTCACTATTCATTATGCTAATCTTGTTGATGCACTGGGTAACTAACAGACAGACAGACAGACAGACAGACAGACAGAGAGACAGACAAGGAGACAGAGAGGTGGGAAGATGACAGACATACATATTAATAAACAGATAATAAACAGACAGACAGACATATCGACACGTGACAGATATATAGACAGATCCAATCAACTAGACTCATCACCTGTCATTAGATGCACTCAGGTAACACACACACACACACACACACACACACACACACACAGCACTGATGGTCACTGAGTCACATGGAGAACGGAGGTGTAAAATTCACTTGACGTCAGTTAGTGGGCGCATTTGTTTAACCCTGTGTGACTTAAAACTCTACCCGAACCACCTGTGAGAGAGAGAGAGAGAGAGAGAGAGAGAGAGAGAGAGAGAGAGAGGAGGAGGAGGGTGAGGCCACATCTGACATACTTGGTTCTCTCCCCTTCATGCTAACCACCCAAGCGTCCAACTCATCAAAGGGAGGGTGGATGAGTAAATGCCCTAATAGCTACTACCTTGAGTGAACCGGATTGTATATACACACACACACGCTATAAGACCTTAGCTGTTGGAGTACAATTTTAATGTAAGACTGTACTGGGGACAGACGGACGGACGGACGGTCGGACGGACGGACGATCAGCAATATATCACAGATTTTCATAGCATATAAGGATGAAAGGATGTTATTAGTGCATCGTGACCTAACCTAACCTAACCTAACCTAACCTAACCTAACCTTACCAAAATAAATATTCAAATAAAAGTTATATAAAAATTAAATCTGATACCTGGGAAAAACATTCGATATTTCAAGATACTAAGTTCCCCAGTGGAGTTTTCAATTCACCCATAAACTTCTCCTAAAGCTGATTAAAAGAATATCAATATGGATCAGTAAGGTTTCTAATACAGTTCACCGAATTTACATACTGATGCCCATAAACGTCGCGTCGCGGTATACAATGAGGCAGATACCGGGGAGAGAACTGGACTTTAGAATTTCTCGAGTCGTATAACTTTCTGGGTCTGTGAGTTGTCTTGTATGTGGGTCAGAGGTCTTTATTGTTGTCATTGTTGGGTTATAACTAGACATTTAGCCTCGGAGACAAGTTGTAAGAAACGAGAACTCAATTTTGTAGGGTGTGTGTGTGTGTGTGTGTATGTGTGTGTTACAGAGTCGTATCCCCGCGTGGTTCAGTTGTGTTACTACTTTTCGTATTTTCTCTCAAAACAATAACAAAAGTGTCTCAAGAATTAGTCACTGGTTATAGTAAAACTTTACTTGAAAACAAACTCCATCAGTTAGGTCATAAAGGTGTAAATGATGACGAGATACAGCCTTAAACTACACGTTGTATAGCACTCTCTGACCCTTGCCCGCGTCCGTCCAAGTTAAAGACCCTGGGCCAGTATACACAAAACATTTCTGCTAATGACATAATAGTTCTGTTAGATAGCAGTAAAATTTTAAAGTTACACACAAAGCTTAACAAACTTTTACCGCACAAATAGTTGTTTATTAAGTACCGCTAAACAGCGCTAAAGATAGCAAGAGTTCATCATATAAAATGGTCTTATGGCTGAATAACCTCAATAAAATTATGAAGATTAATTTCAATATTTACATTTATTTACATTTTGATCATTAAAATAAAAATCTAATCTATGCCACTTGAAGGAGGCTTCATTAACCCAGGATAATGATCAGTGGCTTGTCCTTGCCTTGGTGCAAACATGTTATTGAGGACCGGGCAAGATGAACAACACGGAGATGGAAGCCTCAACCCCACGAAAGAAAAGGAAGCCCAACTGGACAATAGACCAGACTTTATTATTGGTGAATGCTTGGTAGCGTTTCCTGTTAACATATAAATGCTCACTTACACGAGGAGCCACAATTTTTATGTGTGTGCCATTAATCGCACACACAACACCAGGAACCCACCAATTTCAATGAATTCAGCTGCTTTCTTTGAATTTCTCTCTGGGTGAGTGGGACCTTCACAAACAGACACAAAATGTTTGGTTCAGTTTGTGCATTCAGTGTCTGAGTTATAGTACGGGTGATAGTAGACTGAGTAGTTCCAAAATCATCACAGCTATACAGTTGCGTTCTTCCAGTCGCTAAATAACATAAGGTCATGGTCACTTTCATCTCTGGGGGTTAAAGCCCTATTCCCTCACTGCCATGATTCCTGCACGGCCCGGTAGTTATCGCATGGTGAGTTCAGAATCACTGTATTCATTAAACATATCTCACCTTTCCCGATAAAAGCATTGCCGCCGCTGATGAGGATGGTTCGGCTTCGTATCAACTAAGACGACTATTACGGGACAGTACTCCAGGGGTCTCTTAACTTAACAGTACTATTAAGGCCTTTAAAAGTTCTGTGCATGTACTATTAGTGCTTAACAGGAAAGTGTCAGCCTTAACAAATGTTTGCTAGCACTTATACATTTCGTGTTTACCGGCCATGATAACTTTACCGAAGTTTGACAAATATGTATCACACAAAACTATCTAAGACGATGTCGACAGTTAGTGTTATTTCTCCATATCTTAAAGATTTACGGCCATAGTGAGTCGTGTAGAGGTACTTGTGTATACTACTCAACACAACAGCTGAGGTATCTGCTGCCGCTCAACTTATGAGTCAAATTAAACTTGCCTTAAATAATAATTCTTGATACTTCATAACGATAACCATTTTATATTTGGTCGTTTTACACATTGAACTATTCTCTGTATATAAATAAAAGCACATTGATCTAATTTACACCAGTTTCCAGTAAAGAGGAAGACCCTTATGCTAACTTGTCCCTCAGGTCGGTCATGACAGCCGCCTACGGCGTCCCAAAGTGGTTGTTGATAAATAGACAAGATCTGAAAACAAGACAGTAAGAGGCGTTGTGAAGTGGCAGGTGATAACAGACCCCTAATAAAGGTCCCTCTTGTCCCCAGGTGATGAGCGGCGACGCTAATGTGTTCCTTTAACTTCATCATTACTGTCGGCTCTAGTTTAGTGTGTGTGTGTGTGTGTGTGTTCCCCATGACGGAGGGCGCCAGCTCGGGGCCAACTAGTTGAGATTATGCATAAATTTTGGCAGTTATGGTCGTCCTATCATAGAGAGACAAACGACAGCCGGCACGGGGAGAGACAGGAGAGACGCTGAGGTCAAGGTCAAACATCGACTGACAGAAACCTTGACAGAGAGGAATGTAAAGGTCAACGTTAAATAAAAATACTGATTTATGTTGAGGTCACACAACACCCTAGAGACCTGCAAGGGGAGACTTAACGTGAAGTAAACACCAGGTAACATAAGAACATAAGAATGGAGGAAACTGCAGCGGGCCTATTGGCCCATACTGGGCAGTCCCGTTTACACCCAACCCCTATTGCTCATATGAGCATCCAACCTATGTTTGAAGCAATTCAGCGTATTCGAGTTAATGATGATATTTGGTAACTTGTTCCATTCATCCACTACTCTGTTTCCAAACCAGTGTTTACCTATTTCACGCCTAAATCTAAATTTGTCCAATTTAAAACCATTGTTACGAGTTCGCTCCTGGTTGGATAATTTGAGTACCTTTGTAATGTCCCCTTTGTTTAGCCCTGCCTTCCATTTATACACCTCTATCAGGTCGCCCCTCGCTCTACGTCTCTCAAGGGAGTGCAAATTAAGATGCTTTAACCTGTCTCTATACTCAAGGTTCCTGATACCCGGGATTAGTCTTGTCATTCTCCTCTGAATTCTTTCCAAGGATTCTATATCCATTCTGTAATACGGTGACCAGAACTGGACTGCGTAATCCAGGTGTGGTCTCACAAGAGCAAGATACAGTTTTAGGATGACCTCGCTAGTCTTGTAACTAACACTCCTTTGTATGAACCCAAGTACTTTATTAGCCTTGTTTCGAGCAAAAACACATTGTTTACTTGGCTTAAGGTTCCTACTTATCATTACTCCTAAATCTCTCTCGCAGTCGGATTTCTCTATGGCATCGTTGTTCATCTGGTATCTGGTTTCCCTGTTTACATTTCCTATACTGAGTACTTTACATTTGTCAATGTTGAATTTCATCTGCCATTTTTCAGACCATTCGAAAAATTTGTTTAGATCCTCCTGTAGTTTTGCCGAGTCCTCGTCAGATTTGATAACACGTCCTATTTTAGTATCATCAGCAAATTTACTTATGTTGCTGTCTATGCCGATATCTATGTCGTTTATGTATATAATAAACAATAATGGTCCAAGTACTGAGCCTTGGGGAACTCCACTTGTGACGTTGCTCCAATGGGACTTAGTGCCGTTAATGCTCACTCGCTGTTTCCTGTCCTGTAACCACGCCCTAATCCATTTAAGGATGTCACCTTTGATGCCATGAGCTTCTACCTTTCTAATTAGTCTTTCGTGGGGTACTCTGTCGAAGGCTTTGCTAAAGTCGAGATATACCACATCATAATTGTGCCCCTCGTCCACTGATTCGAAAACTGATGAAAAGAATGTTAATAGATTAGTTAGGCAAGAACGTCCGCTTGTGAAGCCATGCTGGGAATCATTGATCAATCTGTGCTTCTCCAGGTGATTTCGAATAGAGTTTGAAATGATTGCTTCCAGTAATTTGCCTACTATTGATGTTAGACTGATTGGGCGGTAGTTAGAGGATAGTGATCTATCCCCCTTCTTGAAGATCGGTATTACATTCGCTATCCTCCAGGATTCTGGTACTACACCTGTTTTTAAGGACATGTTAAACAACTTTGCTAAGGGCATACTAAGCTCTTCCTTACATTCCTTTAATACTCTGGCAAATATCTCATCGGGACCAGGTGACTTATTAGGCTTTAGTTTGTCTATTTGCTTACTAACATCGTTACTAGTCACTACTATCTCACTTAATTTGTTTTCTTCACTATCTCTGAATAGAGTCGGTGCCTCGGGTATCATGTTTAAATTTTCGCTGGTGAAAACTGTTGAAAAATATTTATTCAAATTATTGCTCATTTCTCCGTCGTTATCAGTGAGCTCGCCGGAGTCTGACCGTATTGGTCCAATCTTTTCTCGTGTTTTAGTTTGATACATTTGGTAGAATCCTTTGGGGTTTGTCTTTGCCTCCCTTGCTATCCTTACCTCATTATTCCTCTTTGCTTTCCTTATCTCGGTTTTAACCCTACTCGCCAATACCCTATAATAGTCCCGGAGGTGAATTTCGCCACGATTTATCCTTCTACCTATAGCCTTCCTTTGGCCAATGATGTTCTTTAAATAATTATTTATCCATTTAGGGTCATTGTTGTTTGATCTGAGTTTTTTGTATGGTATGTTCTGCCTTTGTGCATTAAGTAACTCACTATTTAAATTGTCGTGGAACTCGGCAATCTCAGATCTCGTTATCAGGTCGGTGTCATCTGTCAGGTTCACGGCCAAGCGCGACACCCCCTCTCTCAGCTGCCTCTTTAAACTGTCAAAGTTTGCCCTTCTGAAATCTGGTACTTTAGTGGAATTTTCCTTACGTCTGCCCTGAAAATCTAACTGGAATCGAATTTCTTTGTGATCGCTGTTTGCAAGTTCGTTCCCTACCTCGACATTGCTAATGAGGTTTTCTCTGTTTGACAAAACTAAATCCAATATATTATTACCCCGTGTGGGTTCGGTTATATGTTGACTTAGGAAACAGTCCTGGATCGTCTCGAGAAAATCCTCTGATTCTGAGTTTCCCGTAAGGTCGGTCCAATCTATTTGGCCAAGGTTAAAGTCGCCTACTATACAGACTTTGTTGTGTATGGAAGCCCTGCGCATTTCATCCCAGATAAGTCGCTCATTGACTCTGTCAAGATTGGGGGGTCTATATATTACTCCTGTGATTAATTTTTCCCGACCGTCGCTTAATTCTATCCAAATTGTTTCTGTATTCCTCTCAGTTTTTATTTCCTTATTTATTTCACACTTCAGGTTATCCCTAACATAGATTGCTACTCCGCCTCCTTTCCTGGTCTGCCTATCGGTATGGAACAGTTTGTAACCCGCAATTTGGTATTCGACTGGTAATTCACGTGTGTCTAGGTTGATCCATGTTTCAGTGAATGCAATTATATCGATTTCTTCGGTACATACCAAGGCCCTAATATCATCCATTTTGTTTCTCATACTTCTACTGTTCGCGTAATATACATTTAAGTTAGTCGTGTTCTGAGTCCTTCCCTTACCGCGTTTAGTTTTAAACTCCCTGTCTAATTTAGTTATGTCATCATTCCTAACACTATTTCCCTGTAATCTTTCGCCTTGTTTACCCGCTCCCACTGCAGTCTCCTCCACCCCCGTGCCCCTATGTTCTCTTAGCAGTTTAAAGACTTCGATATCTTTTGAACTGCCCCCTCTAGAGCCCCAGCCAGGGTTGCTACTCCATCCCTAGACAGGTGCACCCCATCCCTAGCATAAAGGTCCCTTCTGCCATAGAAGTTGTCCCAGTTGTCAATGAATGGGACTGATATTGACTTGCAATATCTGTCAAGACGGTCGTTAACACCAACTGCCCTTGACAACCATTCACTGCCAACTCTCCTTCTAGGCAGGACACCGCATATGATAGGGATCCCTCCCTTAGTCCTAATACGATCTATGGCTGCCTTGAACTTATCAAGAAGCTCCTCGCTCCTACACCGGCCAATATCATTGCCTCCTGCACTAAGGCAGATAATGGGTTTGTTCCCATTACCAGACAAGATATTGTCCATCCTGTCAATTATATCCCCCACCCCAGCTCCTGGCAAACACACCCTCATCCTATTTTTGTTTTTACCACAAAAGGCCCTGTCCATGTACCTTACCTGTGAGTCACCAACAATTAAAGTTTTTATACCTTCCTTGTCATCCCTTTCCCTGACTGTACTAACGTCCAATTCGTCTATCAAGGGACTGAACGGGTTGGTACACTTAGCTGTTGTTGTCGTTGTTGTCGTATCCTTGGTGTGCTTCTTCACCAAAAGCTTTGTCTTCCCACTACTCACAATTTTCCACTCGCTTGATTTTTCGTCAGCCACTGGCTTTACTCGTCCAGCCTCTCCTTTTAACATCGCCATCTCTTCCCTTAATTTCAAGTTCTCCAACGTGGCCCTCTCAATTTCTAACTTGGCCTTCGCCAATTCTTCAGTGGACCACTCCAGTTTGGTCAACAAACTCTCATACCCAAGACCGCACCTTGCTCTGGCCATATCTGATAATTATCCCTCCGGAGCTAACCCTGCCGTGACCTTTCCCCTAGTGAGGTCAGAACACAACATTGTCTACGGTCGTGATTACATGTGACACACCTGTAAGTAACGAGGTGTAGCAGGTAAGGCAGCCAGAGAGGAGTGAGAGCTGGTGTTAATTATGTTGTGATTTCATGATTAAGATTCTAGTAGTGTGTGTGTGTGTGTGTGTGTGTGTGTGTGTGCCATGAAAGGAAAGATCCAAAGAACGTGTCGACAGCAAAACACTAAAAAAATAAATAAATAAAAAGTCGGTTCACGGAAAAATTAAAAAGTCACATGTTTTTCTGCAATATTCGACATCAGTGTAGGAGACAAGAAGCTTCCTCATCTTACTGTGTGAATAAAAGTGAAGCTGAGGGAGGCGGCGGTAATCAAGAGCTAGGAGGTGTAAAGAAGACTTGACCTCTCTCTGTGCTTCCTTCACTGAGGCGATAAGAGTGGCTTCAGTCCTTCCCACTCGTCCACTAACATAAAGGTTATAAAGATCTCGAACTGGACCACCTGGAGTGAGTGTTTTGCTCCTCGTTGAAGGATCTAATAATCTTTGTCAACATAGATGGTCTGCCTTGACTTCTTGTCCTTGAACTAACCCGCTCCCCGCTCCACTCAACACGGAATCTTCACTCCGACTTCCTTCGTCAAACATGGTAAGTTTGCTCACTCTGGCCTACTTCCAAGCTTGCCCACACACGTTACTCCTTGAGCAAATCTTTCACCAAGACCTGTGTTGCCTCCTCTAAGTGACATTATTTATTTATACCTTTGTACAACAAGTCCACGGAAAGTTATATAACTGGGACGTTACACAACACTACTCTAATCAAGAGGAGCTTTTCTCACCTAAAAATACCTGATACACGAAAGACGTCTAGAGCATAAAACACTTTTCATAACATCTCAGAACCCAACATTTATGAATCGAGGAAATAATGAATAGAATCGACTTTCCTATCCTGCTTGTACCTTGAAACTATATCATGTCCCCTGAATCTGGGTATCACCTTACCTGGAAATCACGCTTTTATTTTTCATATGTAAAGGACTGCCTCTATATCTTTGTAGACCCGAGGAAAAACAAAAATCGTAAGGCGGGTTTTATATACGGTCACCCAAAATATTTCTGTGGGGACCTGAGCGTGGTAAGAGGAACCAGTGAGTGGACAAACTTGCCTTATACGTGTAAAACCTAGAGAGTATTACTCGAGTTTGTACATACAGTTGTGCAAGGAATTTTTTTTCTTATTAACATTCAAGTATTCAAGAATAATTTAACATCCTACTTCTCATTAATTTTCTGTTTCTTTACATTCTTATGGACATTTATTTAACTATGGTAAGCCAAAGGTGAACAGGACTCTTAATACGACGTTTTCTCAACCTTACCTGAACTAATTAAAGGCCAAGACCGAAGGATGTTAGAGAAGACAGGTGTTAAGACTCAGATACAGTAAGAGGGGCTACTGTATTAGTACAGGGGCTCACTGAGGTTGTGGTCCCAAGATCAATAATGACTGGAGCCCATTTCACACACACACACACACACACACACACACACACACACACACACACACACACACAATCCATATTTTTCGATACACACATTTTCTTTCACCTGAGAAACTTGTCAATTTCTGATATTGTTCAAAGTTATTTATAGTGCAAGTCACTCAGTCAGAACTTAAGATACAGCAACCACCAGTCAGCCAGCACCTCAGTCAATTATCACATCAGTCGGAGAACACACCAGTAAGTCAAAACATCAGTCAATTAGCACATCAATCAGTCAACAATTAAAACACTACCTTATTCAGTCTACAATTAAAACAGCCAAAAGTCAGTCAGTCAGTCTCCAAAACTGGGCCACCAACAACCATGTCACCATCAACCATACCAAGACCATGGTTATGCACATCAACCTCTCCTCCGACATTGTCCCACCTCCTTCCATTACTCTAGGTCCGAACACACTCCAGGTTGTAGATTCCACGAAGCTCCTCGGCGTCACCATAGACAACAAACTAAATTGGAAACCACACGTCAATGAAGTTGTCAAATCCTCCAGTTTCCGTCTCCACCTCCTCCGCCGACTCAAGTCCCTCGGAGTTCCTGCACACGAGCTCCTCAGTGTTTACACAACATTCATACTTCCCAAGCTCACCTATGCCTCCCCCACCTGGTCTTCCTCCCTAAATGCCACACAACGTAAACACCTAGAAAAAGTCCAAAAGAGGGCATGCAAGATTATTCTCTCCCCCTCCTACTCCACATATCAAGAAGCGCTCAACACACTGACCCTTTCGACTCTCACTGACCATCACCACGACCTCATCTGCAAATTTGGTAAGAAGCTTCTACACCATCCCCGACACCGGCTCCTACTACCACCTGAGATCCCTTGTCCGAGAATTGCTGTTCGACACCACAACCGCATCCAGCCCATACGTGCACGAACTGATCGCTATAAGAACAGCCCAGTCCCAACCATTGTAAAAATTATCAACAACTTGTAATACTGTAACACTGTCACTATGTTGAATTGAACTGTAGTTTGAGCTTTTCCCCATCTAAGTTATTATATGTCTTATTTGTGTCACTTATGTTACTTGTATATTATTTGTAATTCGTAACCCATTCCCCAAATATGTAACTGCATATTTTCAGCCTTCTGGCTGCCAAGCTCCTTCAATAAACCGTTAATTATTATTATTATTATTATTACTTAAGATTCAGCATCCTTGAGTCAACCAACACATAAATCAATCAAACAGTTACGACCCATTAGTCAGTCAACCATTAAAACAGATATCAGTCAGTCAGCACATAGGAGGCAAGTGACAGGTGACCTCAGTCGACCAGAAGCCAACTAAAGGGTGTTTATCTTGGAGGTGTTAAAGACAGGTTTATTATTTCCGGCAGTTTTTGTCTTTATGTCTGTCAGGTAGGGTCTTTACGTCACCCCGCCACCTGCATCTTCTTGGCACTGTAATCATGAAGTGATTTTATAATGTTACTGAATTATTGTTATTGTTGTAGTTATTATTATTATTAGTAGTAGTATTCTTACAGGTGTGTATGTGTGTGTGTATTCCTAAAACACACACACACACACACACACACACACATAAAACAGTAAATGGCACGAGACAAAGAATATCATGCAAATAAACCTTATGAAACAGGCAAACACTTCACCTGGACGGCCGGCGCAAAAGAACACTTACACCAAAACTCCTGACGAAGGTAATCAAGACTCAACAGTAATCTATTTAAATCCCATCAAAGTCTACAGCAGCGCCCACGTGTTATAGCGGATGGGGCATAATGAGGCAATTAACTCACAGTCCAGAAAGTTAATGTGATTAGCCTTTAAGATATCGAGAGAAGTATCGGTGTTATGAGGTAAGTGTTTTCTTAAATAACTGTAACTTCCCAGGACATCTTAGAGACAGACAGACATGTAAGAGACAGACAGACAGACAGACAGACAGACAGACAGACAGACACACAGAGAGACAGACAGACAGACAGACAGACAGATAGGCAGAGACAGACAGACAGACAGACACACAGATAGACAGACAGAGAGACAGACAGACAGACACACAGATAGACAGACAGAGAGACAGACAGACAGACAGACAGACAGACAGACAGACAGACAGAAAAACAATAAAAATAAATACATAAATAAATAAAAAAAATATCCCCTCTACAGTGTTCCCCAGTTTAGCGAGACACACACACACACACACACACACACACACACACATACACACACACACACACACACACACACACACACACACACACACACATACACACACACCTGTTTCTTCTACCCCAATCTTCAGTAACTACGAGTATATAAACACCCATCAGAAACAGCTATACTCTCTTTAAAGCCCAAAATCCTTATTCCTTGTCGAGGGTTTTCCACCTTACGGGAGTGTCTTTTATTCATCCTCCCATGATCAAGGCTTTTTGTTTTTTTGTCAACCGTCTCTCTTACTTCCCTGTTCCCAGTTGGTGTCTTGGCAAGGATTGTCTTAGAGGGGAGAGGAAAAAACCCACAACAACAACTTTCTTCGCGATAGGAAGGTGAGAGAGAGAGAGAGAGAGAGAGAGACACTGATCTGTTCATTATTTTTTTGTCATCAAGAGAAAAACAAAATGGTTGTTTTTCTGTCTTTAGTGACTAGTTAACACCAGGACCTCAGAATGGTGCTTAATCTAACCTTATCCCTAAGCTAACCTAACTTAACTCAAATTAACTTTAAACCAACATAAACTAAACTTAACCTTATCTTAAACGAACGTCAGATGAAGTAACATTACCTTGATTTTACCTCACCTAAACTAACTCAAATTAACCTAAACTAACCTAAACTAACCCAACTTAAACTAAATTAAAGTAACCTAAACTAACTTTGACTTAAAATCTCTCTCTCTCTCTCTCTCTCTCTCTCTCTCTCTCTCCCTCTCTCTCTCTCTCTCTCAGGCCTCAACTCTATATATACACCCCAGTACACTTATGTCCTGGCTTCCCCCCCATCAGCCTTGTCCTGTACTGCTGTTTTTGTTCTGTCCTAGTGTAGGGTGTAGGTTGGGTGTAGATTGGGTGTAGGTTGGGTATAGGGTGTGGTGTAGGTTGGGTGTGAGCGGAGTAGTGGTGGTAGTAGTAGTAGTAGTATAACCCTCCTTCCATTGGACGGTGAGATCTTCCAACACAGGACTTCAAACACATCCAACGAAGCCCGTGTTGACGTCAGTGATCGAAGATTCTGGACGCGGGGGCAGCGAGCCTTCTTCGACATCAGGATTTTTTATCCCATGGCCGCTTGTCACCGTAACTTAGCTCTCGATGCTGCACACAGGAGGAACGAGAACGACAAGAGAAGGGCATACGGAGAGAGACTTCAGAACGTTGATCAAGGCAGCTTCATTCCTCCAGTGTTCACAACCTCTGGTGGGATGGGACCAAGTCCAAGATGTTTCTACGCCAGACTCGCGGAGGTGATCTCCGAACAGAAGCAGCAGCCCAGAAGTTATGTTACAGCCTGGATGAGATGTCGACTGTCCTTCTCTCTCCTTCGGTCGGTCGGCTTTGCTCTGCCTCAGGGGAACGAGAGCTTCGGCTCCAAAGCCGACAACAGCTGCAGATATTGACTAGGAGGCTACAGTCACTGAATGCCGCATAGATCTCGGCTCAACTAATTCAACACAGCTAGGATAGCTACTTATGTATTAAGGTAATAAAATGGCGGCGAAGGTGTGGCTATTGGGAGAGGCAGGAGAGACTAAAATTTACGGGTGACGGAAAGCAAAACACCGATGACGTGGCAAGAAAATTTGGAAACAAAATGCGTGTGGGAAAAGTGTCTCTTGCGGTAAGATCTCTCACACAGGAATCCTCCGGTGGGGTGATGCCAATAAACAGAGAGACATTAAGACTATTGAAAGAGAAACATCCCTCTGCAAGTGAAGTTGAAGGCATCAGGCTCCAGGGTGCCTATATCCCACCAAATGCTGTCCTGTTCGAGAAAATAACAGGAGAGATGGTGTGGAGAAAGGCACTGAAGACTCGAGGAGGTGCCGGCCCTTCAGGTCTGGATGCAAACGGTTGGAGAGTCATCCTCAGCACAAACAAGTTTGGCCCTGTAGCAAGCGATCTCTGCACTGCCATTGCCGCCCTTGCAAGAAAGCTTGCATCCTCTTGCTGCCATCACCTCCAGGCTCTGACGGCCTGCCGCCTTATTCCTCTGGAAAAGAAACCAGGATGTAGACCTATAGGGGTGGGGGAAGTGCTGAGGCGGATCATCGGAAAGTGTATAATGGAGGTGGTAAAGGATGATGTCAGGGCAGCAGCAGGGAACCTACAAGTGTGTGCTGGCCACCAGGCTGGTGGGGAGGCGGCCATTCACGCCATGAGATTGATATTTGAGCAGCGTGATTGTGAGGCCGTTCTCCTGGTGGATGCTTCAAACGCATTCAACATACTTAACCGCAAGGCGGCACTGCACAACATCAAGATCAAGTGTCCTAGCTTTGCGATGTATGTTGAAAATTCGTATAGGAATCCTTCAGACCTCTACATAGTAAACAACAAGGCTCTACGAGGTGATACCATCCTACAGTCGACCGAGGGAACAACACAGGGGGACCCCGTTGCAATGGCAATGTATGCAATAGGCCTATCAGTGCTCCAACAAGAAATAAAGTATGAAACAACTGGGGTCAAACAAGTGGCATATGCTGATGACCTCACAGGAGCAGGAAAAGTGGAGGACATCAAAAAGTGGTGGGACCTGGTAACATCGCGAGGTCCACAAATAGGGTACCACCCAAACGCCAACAAATCCTTCCTCATCGTGAAGCCAGATCATTATGATCGGGCTGTGGAGGTTTTCGGCGAAAGTGAGGTCAAAATAACTAAGGACGGCCAAAGACATCTAGGCGCAGTAATTGGCACTACGGACTTCAAGACCCAGTACGTAGGGGGAAAGGTGAATGAGTGGGTTAGCGAAATCCATGCTCTATCGGAGATTGCTAACACAGAGCCACATGCGGCCTTTGCAGCATTCACACATGGAGTCAAGCATCGTTGGAACTACCTGATGCGTACCATCCCTGAGATCCGACCCCTCCTCCACCCTTTGGAAGAAGCAATCAGTGTCAAGCTCATTCCCACACTAGTGAAACACCACGACTTAACCCCAGTAGAAAGAACACTTCTTGCACTTCCACCAAGACTGGGAGGGATGGGACTAACTAATCCAGAGGAGATTGCTGACTCTGAACATCAAAATTCACTTAAGCTCACGGCAGCCCTCACTGACCACATAATAGCCCAGAATGCAACAGGGGAAGTGGACACCAGCGAAGTTAATAAGATCCGTAGGTCCATTACAACAGATCGGCAGCACTGCCAAAATGACATGTTGCAGCAACTATTGCTGCAGGTTCCAGAAAAGTTGACAAAAAAAGTAGCTATAGCGCAGGAGGTGGGCGCCTCGAACTGGTTAACTACGTTACCGATAAGGGCAAATGGTTTCAGCCTTAACAAACAAGAATTTACAGATGCCATTGCTCTAAGGTACGGTTGGCCAGTAGATGGTTTGCCCTCCCAATGCGTGTGTGGCTATTCCTATGATGGCGATCACGCCATGGTTTGCAAGAAGGGGGGCTTCATATGCATGAGGCATGACGAGGTAAGGGATCTCACAGCAAATATGTTGAAGGAAATCTGCCGGGACGTCATGGTAGAACCGACCCTCCTTCCACTGGATGGCGAGATCCTCCAACACAGGACTTCAAACACATCTAACGAAGCCCGTGTGGACGTCAGTGCTCGAGGATTCTGGACGCGGGGACAGCGAGCTTTCTTCGACATCAGGATTTTTGATCCCATGGCCGCTTGTCACCGTAACCTAGCTCTCGATGCTGCGCATAGGAGGAACGAGAACGACAAGAGAAGGGCATATGGGGAGAGAATTCAAAATGTTGATCAAGGCAGCTTCACTCCTCTAGTGTTCACAACCTCTGGTGGGATGGGCCCAAGTGCAAGATGTTTCTACGCCAGACTCGCGGAGCTGATCTCCGAACAGAAGCAGCAGCCCAGAAGTTATGTCACAGCCTGGATGAGATGTCGACTGTCCTTCTCTCTCCTTCGGTCGGCTTTGCTCTGCCTCAGGGGAACGAGAGCTTCTGCCCCTACTCCGACAACTGCTGCAGATATTGACTATGAGGCTACAGTCACTGAATGCCGCATGGATCTGCGGCTCAACTAATTTAACACAGATAGGATAGCTTCTTATGTATTAGGATATTTAATATTAAGGTAAATAAATGGTGGCGAAGGTGTGGCTATTGGGGGAGGCTGGAGGCCACGTTAAAAAAAAAAAAAAAAAAAGTAGTAGTAGTAGTAGTAAACACCACCATCAATCTCACTTCACACAATACCTTTTCCACACAAACAAACAAACTCAACAGTCACACCACACAATTTGCCAGCACATAATATAATCTCCACACAAAACCGTAACTCAATCTACGCGTGTGTACAGTATATAAAGCAGATGGCTGTGGGGGAAAGCGAGAAGCCAGACAGTAAATCCCACGAACCAGAGTGAAAATGAAATCGAGTTACTTGCATTGAAACCTCGACTTGTACAGCTGAATGGTCTGGAGGTAAGAGTCGAGGGTTATTAGGGATATTGACGCGTGTTTGAGTTGAAATTGAAAGGATGGGGGGTGATGGGGGGGTGATGGGTGATTAAAAGCAGCAGTGGGAATGAAGGGAAGAGGGGGGTTTGGTGAATTGATAGGGGGAGACAGATTAATGGATTGACAATAGGAGAGGAATTGATGTGAGGAAGAGATTGATGATTTAAAAGGAAAAGGGGAGGGATAATGGACTGGTATGGGTTTTATGAGCACAGTAGGGACGGGGAAGTATTAGAAGTAGTAGTAGTAGTAGCAGTAGTTACTAGTGTATTCCAGTATGAAGAATGACAGAATTTAACAGTACAACCGTCACTATACCTTTATCATCAGAACCACTACTACCACCACACACCCACACCACTACCACCACCACCACCCCACACAGCCACACCACTACACACCTTCCCCACCACCACACACCCACACCACTACCACCACCACCACACAGCCACATCACTACACACCTTCCCCACCACCACACACCCACACCACCACACCACTACACACCTTCCCCACCACCACACACCCACACCACCACACACCCACATCACCACACACCCACACCACCACACACCCACACCACCACACAGCCACACCACTACACACCTTCCCCACCACCACACACCCACACCACCACACACCCACACCACCACCACCACCACACACCCACACCACCACATACCCACACCACCACACACCCACACACCCACACCACCACACACCCACACCACTACCACCACCACCACACAGCCACACTACTACACACCTTCCCCACCACCACACACCCACACCACCACACACCCACACCACCACACACCCACACCACCACACACCCACACCACCACACAGCCACACCACTACACACCTTCCCCACCACCACACACCCACACCACCACACACCCACACCACCACATACCCACACCACCACACACCCACACCACTACCACCACCACCACACAGCCACACTACTACACACCTTCCCCACCACCACACACCCACACCACCACACACCCACACCACCACACGCCTTCCCCACCACCACACACCCACACCACCACACACCCACACCACCACACCACCACACACTCACACCAAGACACACCCACACCACCACACACCCACATCACCACACACCCACACCACTACCACCACCACACACCCACACCACCACCACCACACACCCACACCACCACCACCACACACCCACACCACCACCACCACACACCCACACCACCACACCACTACCACCACCACCACACACCACCACCACCACACACCCACACCACCACCACACACCCACACCACCACACCACCACATACCCAAATCACCACACACCCACACCACTACCACCACCACACACCCACACCACCACACACCCACACCACCACCACCACACACCCACACCCACACCACCACACACCCACACCACCACACACCCACATCACCCCCCACCGCCCTGTTATCACAAATTTCTAGTGACCCATAAACTACACATCGGTCAGGGGCACCGACACCATGAACCACCAAAGGTCCTCGCCTCCAGCTTTATCACCTCGTCCTCCACCACCTCGTCCTCCACCACCTCGTCCTCCACCACCACACGGCATCACCACTATGTTTTTTCTAGCTACTGGTAGTGGATATTGTGTAGGTCGGGAGGTGGATAACATTCCCTTCTGGCAGATGGATAGCAAATTTACTGGCAGACACGAAGCCTTGCAGGTGCCTGTAGTGGCCACGAGAGGAGATATATTATAGCTGTGAAGGCATATAAACAGGTTTATTTTAGAGCCGTGTACTTGGGGTATGTGGGAGTCTTTGGGTTGTTTGTTCCTACATGTTTGTGTCCTTGTGTGTGTGTGTGTGTGTGTGTGCGTGTGTGTGTGCGTGTGTGTGTGTGTGTGTGTTTAATATATTTCTCGCATTCCATTCCTTTATTTGTCTGTGTTAGTGTCACTGTCGCTCTCTGTTCACATAAACAACGACAAAACAAGACACACTGAACACGAGGCAGCCAATAGCCACACCTCATCGTTCATATACACACGTACAGCTCACCTGATGTATTTAACATGCTACTGAAAGCGAGACGGCGTCGTCGTATAGACCCACGGACGACAGGTGAAGGCAAGCCCCCCCCCCTAGTACCCAGTCACCTCACCCGCACCAGCCCCAAGTACCCACCACCACCTGCACCACCACCTAAAACCGAACCCCCTACCTGCACCCTCCCGTCCCCATCACAGGAAGCAATGTCATTATCAACACACAATTATCAACACACCTTGTCTGGATTTTTTTTTTAGAGATTCGCAAGCTGGTTCCTTTCATGTAACTGGCAATTTAAAATCACATAATTCTGGTTAGTTTAAGATACGGCACAATGATGTTATTCAAAGTGGTGTTCAAATTGCCCTGGATAAACTCTGTTGAAATTGGATGTGTCGTCTTATCTACAGGCGTGGCAGGGAATGAAACGTAAGAATCTTTGAGAATTTGTGTCTTTTGTGCCAGAGGAGGAGCTTGCTACGGACAGGTCCTACCTCCCTGAACCTACTGAGTTGTAAGTTTCACTCCCTCCCCCAGACCCTGAGAGTACCAGAGTGAAATCCAAGGGTTAAGGGGTCTCTCTCTCTCTCTCTCTCTCTCTCTCTCTCTCTCTCTCTCTCTCTCTCTCTCTCTCTCTCCTATTTTATGTTAGCCTGAAGCACAACATAGCTGCACGGACAGAAGCTGGAGAACACCCAAGACAGCCTTCACCACATTACATTAGTTTCCTGAAAGTGCTAAATGCAGTAGTCGCTTATAAGAGGAAATGTAAAAGCTGATGTCAACAAACTGGCGCCGCCGTCGAGGTCATCATTCATCATCGTCATCATCATTTTCATCATCATTATCACCATCAAACATCATCGTCATTATTAGTAAATTTAAAAGTTAAGCTCATTAGCCTTCAGTACACGAGGGCTTGTCTATAAAGAGATCAATGAGCCACACACACTCACCTACCTGTAACCTCCCTCATCACCCTCACCTCACCTGACAACTACCTCTGCACCTCCAATTATTCTGGCTCTCGATTCTAAAAAGTTCCTACGATATAAATTCCCCGTAAATCATAATAAAAAAAAAAAAGACTAAAGTGATTTATTTAACCTAAAGCTAAAAAAAAAAAATTACATGCATTTCGTGAAGTCAATCAACCAGTTAGTGAAGTCAATCAACCTGTCAATGAAGTCACAACCTGTACCAGACTCAGGTAGAAGGACTGAGGTATACCTGCTCGGTCTTGTCACTCCATAAGCTCCAAACTCTTA
>CAUDMG010004078.1:187500-207500 GCA_958450375.1 Homarus gammarus | reverse complement strand
GAGCCGTCACACACACACACACTCACACACACTCACACTCACTCACACACACACACACACACACACTCACTCACACACTCACACACTCACACTCACACACACTCACACTCACATACACACTCACACACACACACACACACACTCTCACACACACACACACACAGACTTAAACCCTACAAAAAGTGTACCCGAACCTTAAAAACTAAATCAAAACAACACCCTACACTTAAACCACTTTCTTAGGTAGTAGGCAGCTACCAAACAGGGAGGTACTACCGCCTGGGAAGATATTGGAAGCATAATGTGTTGTCTAATGGTAGACCCTGCTGCCATATGGCATCACGAAAATTGTGACCAAGTCCCAGGTTGATGATCTGACTTTCTGCCTCATTTACACACAGTTGCAGGGTCTCAATTGTTTCTCTTACTATTGACAACACAACACAACATACATATATAGTTCCTCACTTTTGATTTTTTTTCAATTTGTATTTCTTTGTGGTTCTTTATTATTATTATTATTATTATTATTACTATTATTATTATTATTATTACATTTTCGCCCCCCCCCCCCCAGGCCCCGAAGTGGGTCAGTGACCTGTGCCTGGGTGGGCTAATTCCCGTAAAAATAAAAAAATAAAAAAAATAAAAATTATGCCTAAATCCCGTTAAAATCACTGTATTACACCTAAACCCCGTTAAAACCTATTTGCTACACCTGAACCCTCTATTAATGACCCCCCCTCTTACCCAACTCCTTATTACAGTACATGTTACAGGTGGTTCCGATTAATTATCTCCGTTCTTCTTAGTGTTATCAGAGCAGACGGGCGTGGTAGTACAGAGGCAGCATGGCCGTTGATTGGTTGGCAGGCGTTGACTCTGCGCCAATGAGGAGCCTATGTTTAGAGCTCCCCTGCCGAGCCGTGTGTGTGTGTGTATATGTGTGTGTGTATATGTGTGTGTGTGTGTGTGTGTGTACCGTGCCAGCAGCTTGTTTTGTATTTTTTTCTTATTTTTTTCTCTCCACTTTACTTCTGCTCTTTCATCTTGTTTGTTCTCTTCTTCTTCTTCGTCTTGTTCCTCTTCTTCTTCTTATCTATCTATACTTTCTCTTGCTTCCCCTTCAGTTCTCCTTCCTCTTCCTTTTATCCTCTTGTTCATTCTCTCTTTTACTCCCTCTTAACAAGCCCTTCTCGCCCTTTCCTCCACTTCCCCTATTTCTATTCATTCTTCCCTTTATTCATTCTTTCTTGCTTCTTCCTATTCCCCCTCTTCTCTTCCTCCTTTATATCCTCCCCATTTCCTTCCTGTTAACTAATTTCTGTCTTTCCGATATTCTGTATTTTTATCAATTCTTTCTTTCTTTCTTTTTAATCATTACCTCCCATTGTTTTCTTTTTCCTTTCTTTCATTCTTTTTACTTCATTCCTACTTTCAGTCTTCCCGTAAATTCTTTCATTTCTTTTAAACTCTCTCTTTCTTTCTTTCCTTCTTTATTTCTTTCTTTCTTTCTTTCTTTCTTTCTTTCGAGAGAGAGAGAGAGAGAGAGAGAGAGAGAGAGAGAGACTACCCACACCAAGAGCTAAATTGCTGAGTGACTTGGCTGACTGACTGACTGGGTGGGTGGGTGGGTGGGTGGGTTAGGTTGGCTAGCTGACGGTTGGGTGGGTGAGAGAGAGAGAAGGCGTCAGAAGGTCAACTGCTGATGAACGTGATGAAGAAAAACTATCAGCCTTAAGGCAATATGGACAAAGGAGGTCACTAACCGGAAAGTGCCAAAGGACGTCACTAACCGGAAAGTGCCAGTGATATTTATTTTTCACCCACAACAAATGGACAGGAATTAGTCTATAATTTGGTCCTTCCGTTTTACTCTAAAGTTACATAATCTATTTCTCTCTCCATTCCATCCTTTCTTGTCTATATCAATAACCATACACAAAAATTTATTGGATTATTGATATGGAAAAAAAAAAACAGCAAAAAAAAAAAAATATCCATCATATGAAAAGAGAAATTTATTATGTACGAATATACTGTATTAAATAAACTGAATAAACGATTTAATAATCATCTTAGTTCCTCGTGTCTGTGTTTTCGTCAGGTTTGGTTTTATTGTGTCGTAGTTTCCGTCTTTGCCTATTCTCGTTTTCTACATAATTCACCTCAGGACCTCTTTCTCTGCAGTCTGCCTTTTATATGTTGCTATAAATCCACCTTAGTGTCACAGAGAGAGAGAGAGAGAGAGAGAGAGAGAGAGAGAGAGAGAGAGAGAGAGAGAGAGTGTGTGTGTGTGTGTGTGTGTACAAATATAAACAGTCAGACCAACATATGAACACAATCATTCAATCAATCTTTACACACACGCACACAGTACATAAGGATGAAGGAGGAGTTTCATGACTCAGTAGGAGGAGACAGGAGGTAGGAGATAAGAAACAGAAGACAGAAGACAGGAGACAGGAGGTAGGAGATAAGAGACAGAAGACAGGAGGCAGGAGACAGGGTGACCATCACAGTCTCCCCCCACTAGGCGAGCCACACATACTTGGCAGGACCACCACGCCACACCACTACCACACCAAGGGGTCAGGCGGGCCACCACACTCCGATAAACACCCTCACTCCCCCATCACCACACTCACGCCACCACAGGTCCCCATATCAAGGGGTTGAGGCACACTACAAAGCCCTGACAGCCGCGACCCTCTTCCACCACTAACAGTTATACCGGACAGTTAACCTCCAGTCGCTCACTCTCTGGTTGGTAGTTGGAGTCAAGCTGCTGGGGGGGTTAACAGTGATAGATGGATATACCAAGTTATCCACATATCCACTTTTTCCTGATGCTTATGTTCCTTTGTACATATATTCATTCTATACGTTTACTTCATTTAATTAGAAAATAAATAAAATTAAAACAATTATTTAATGAGAGAAAATTGTTATGGCTTTGCAGTGTTTATATATATTTACACAATTTCCTTCATTAAACAAGGAGTGAATACTTGTGTGTGCGGTGTACGTGACTTGGTTATGATGATACTATACGTGTTGGAGGTTCTCGGACCCCCAGACACTCGGTTCGCACATTATTCAAATTCATAGTTATATAATTTAAAACTGTAAGAACGAAGAGTTAAAAGTATATTTTTACTGATAAATTCCAAAAATAATTTATTTGTCCAGTTGTATTATCATTGGGAGGCGTTGTTTGTCACAGGCAGTTTAAATTGTAAACTGTACACGCTTCTATATTGTTGAGAAACACAACAACAATATTTTGGTGTACATGTGATGAATATAGACATAATAATAACAAAAAATATGACTTATATTCTCATGGTCTTGTCTCAGCTGTTGTCACCCTCTGGTTACTCTCAGGTACTCTGGAAACACGTTGCTACCTCAGGTGGCGTCCCACAGAGTGATCACCTTCTGTTGTGTCATGTGAACTTAATACCTGAGAATATTACCAGCAAGATCAGTCGAGTGAGAGAGTACGAGTGAATTTTCGTTTCTGTCTAAAATTCTCCACTTTCGAAGTTCTCTCCCCCAGCCACACGCCGTCAAGGTCATTGATCTCGCAGCAGACAGCCTTGCCTCTCTAAGAGTCAACTCATCTCGGAAATTCTATTTTATCTACCAAAAATGACCTCCAGTGTACTGTAGATGACACAGACGTCTCTTATCTCCTCGTCAGGTGAGTCACGTCTTACCTCAGGAGGTTGTCAGGCGGCACCCTCTTCTGCTGCCTCAGATGAAGTACAGGGTGATGGGTGGTCTGCCGGAACCCACTATGGTGAGATCCATCACTCTTCTCCGTCAGCGCCTCATACTGGAGAGGACCTGTGGGTCTGGCCAGGCTCACTGATCACGAGGCCTCGCTAATTGACTTATTAGTACAGTATTCATCATCCTCTGAGGATAAGCTGAGGGGAGCCGCCCTCGTGAATATTCAGTGTATGTAAACTGGTACATGTATATAGTGTACAGTATATATACACACTCTATATTACACGTACATATAGAACAATTATATATATATATATATATATATATATATATATATATATATATATATATATATATATATATATATATATATTGTGTGTGTGTGAGCTAGTTGCTGGTGTTAGCCAGATCTAGGTAATACATTAATTACGGGAAGGAATATTTTTCTACTTGGTCATCATCTACTATGTGAGCCAGCGGACTGACTGACTGACTGACTCTCTCTCTCTCTCTCTCTCTCTCTCTCTCTCTCTCTCTCTCTCTCAACAATTTACCCATCGCTTGCAATCGTCATCTGATTGAAGCAGAGTTCAGTGGGACAGTTACAGCCGCGTCAGGTAGAGTCTCAGTGTAATTTACGCACCATTATCAGGGTGATAGAGATAAGGACCACGAGGGGGCGCTAATGGTGCAGTCTCAGTGCAATTTACACACAATTTACGTGGTCTGTTATATATCAACGGTACTATATGGAATACCTTCTATATACAGTATGTAGTAGTAATAATAATAATAATAATAATAATAATAATAATAATAATAATAATAATAATTCAATATAATATGAAGGACTAATAGTTATCCCTACCTCCTATTTCCCTCCTCAAGTCTCCCTCCCTCCCTCCATCCCTCCCCCCATCTTGAATCCAATCAACATTTACCTCCCACTTCAAGCCTCTCTCTCTCTCTCTCTCTCTCTCTCTCTCTCTCTCTCTCTCTCTCTCTCTCTCTCTCCTATGAATCCCACGTAATAACAAACTTCTCATCGCCATTACCACAAAGTTACGATCAGTAGGAGTTCCAGATCCCAAGGTTCTCCCGTACATTCCTCTCTCTCTCTCTCTGTGAACATTTGCAACAATAGAGAGAGAGAGAGAGAGAGAGAGAGAGAGAGAGAGAGAGAGAGAGTCTACTGTAGGCTACGTGTGGTAAATCACCCCACCTCCACCATCTGGCCCGGCCGTGAGATCTTTCTTTAGATGGTACTCCCAGCTGGCTGCCACCATTCCCCACAGCTGGTCATCCATCACACCACCTGCCCCTTCTGTCTCTCTCAATCTTCTCCATCTGTACCACCCAAGGTAAAGTGAGTGAGTCTGTCTATCTGTCTGTCTCACACACACATACCAGTTAGTGACAACAGTCGTATTGTTGGGAGGTAATTCTGGCAACTCTCTCATTGTTAAAGCCAACCTCTCCTAGAAACTGTTACCTATATAAACTCGGCGCTTAATAAACTATATTATTATCCGTATAAAACACAAACATAATTCTTAATTACATATAAACACAAAGAAAACTTGCAAAACATGAATTAAAAATCACTTTGTACCACTGAAGTTAAAGTTCTCTCGACAAGCTGACCCCTGGCATCTACTTGTGGGTCATGTATGTATGTATGTATGTATGTATGTCCTACAGCTGCTAAATGATTTTTTATTCCATATTATTTCATCCTAACATGTAAAAATAATAACATACATATAAAAACATATGCCCAGTCCCTTACCTTAACCTAACCTAACCTAACCTAACCTACAGGACTCTCGAGTAGATAATGTCAGAAATTGGCAAAAAGTGTGCAGGGAATTCAGACAGTCACCACACATTACAAGCAGTAGAAAGAAGTTTGTGGCCTCGTAAATAAATCAACCCCCCCCACACACCCCCACACACAACCCCCCCACCTTGGTTATCTCACACTGGTCTTTGTTATATAAGCTGACAGGAAGGGGAAGTTACCTATATCTACTTGCTTTGATCACTGTTTTTTTTCCCTCGTTAAATGTATATATGGTCGAGAGAGTTTAAAAATATACCACTTAGGTTTTATTTTTGGGAGAGAGAGAGAGAGAGAACACCCCCCACACCCACACACACCTACACCTTGTAAGCTCCCTGTGGCATTATCAAAACACCCACCAACACGCCCGCTGCTGTCTAGGAACACCTCCCTCCCTCCCTCCTCCCTCCATCTCCTGTAAACATTCACCTTTTCTTCTCTTCTCTCTTTCTCCTTTCGTCTTCTCCATCCCATTATCTCTCATCTTATTCCCCACTTTTCTTTCCTCCCTCACCTTTCTCATTCTCTTTTTTCTCCTCTCTTCCCCTTCTTCCTCCCTCTTCTCTTCTCCCTCCTTCCCATTCCTTTTTTGGTTGATTAAATTTGTGTTTGTTTATGTTGATTAAATTTGTGTTTGTTTGTTTATATTGATTAAATTTGTGTTTGTTTGTTTATATTGATTAAATTTGTGTTTGTTTGTTTATATTGATTAAATTTGTGTTTGTGTATTTGTTCTCTTGTTTTGGGGCGTTTGGGGGAAGATTGTTTGTTTTTGTTGTTGTTGTTATTTTCGTGCTGGAGGATTTAATTGAGAGAGAGAGAGAGAGAGAGAGAGAGAGAGCCAGCCGGTATTAAACAAAGGTGATATAACAAAGGTACTCAATCTATCCAACCAGGAACAAACTCATAAGAATTGTTTTTTTATAATAGACAAATTTAGATTTAGACACGAGATAGGTAAACACTGGTTTGGAAACAGAATAGTGAACGAATGGAACAAGTTACCAAATAACATCATTAACTCTAATACGCTGGATAGCTTCAAACATACATAGGTTGGCTGGATATATGAGCGATAGGGGTTGGGTGTAAATGGGACTGCCCGGTTGCAGTTTCCTCCGTTCTTTTGTTCTTATATTCCTTACTTCTCCCTCCTCCCCCCCTCCACCTTTCCTCCTCTCATTTCCCTTCTTCCTCTCCTCCCATCCCACTTCTCCCTCCTTCTCCCCCTCCACCTTTCCTCCTCTCATTTCCCTTCTTCCTCTCCTCCCATCCCACTTCTCCCTCTTCCCCTCCACCTTTCCTCCTCTCATTTCCCTTCTTCCTCTCCTCCCATCCCACTTCTCCCTCCTTCTCCCCCTCCACCTTTCCTCCTCTCATTTCCCTTCTTCCTCTCCTCCCATCCCACTTCTCCCTCCTTCTCCCCCTCCACCTTTCCTCCTCTCATTTCCCTTCTTCTTCTCCTCCCATCCCACTTCTCCCTCCTCGTCTCTGCTTTCACCAGCCAACAACACTATTCACAGCCTCATCATTAACCAATAGTTCAAAGCTCGAGCCTCGACAAAACACCTAAAAATAGGTTTATCTCTTCTAGTTACAGATGATATTATCAGTTCCACTTAAAATAGAAACTTGAATTATCATTTTATTTCCTTTACACCAGTTCAGTAAACAGCCAATTCATAGAGATTTAACTGGTATCGGCGCCTTTAGCAACCGTTACTATATCTGGTAGGGGAAGGGGAGGAGGAGGCTGGGGGGGGGGGGCAATTGAGGCTGGGGGAGGAGGAGGCTGGGGGGGGGGGGCGAGTGAGACTGCTGATAGAGTAGGGGAGCGGAGGTGCGTGGGAGTCTCTATCGCCACAACACAGCCTCATTAAACACCTCCTTTACACCCAATAAGTTCACCTCGGTAACTTTTCTTAACTAACTCCTATTTAAGGTATTGTAGTTGGGATGTATGAATGGCTGAGCTGAGACTCGATTTTTACCTGTGTGTGTGTGGTGGGAGGAGGGGGGGAGGGGGTTATCCTTGGAAATGGTCTATGAGTGTGAGTGTTTGCACGTGCTTTATCCTGTTCTATATCTGTATTATTTACAAAGTAGTAAGTAGCCCACAACACGCAGGAGGAGATATAATATTCTCGGGGATATTAGAATTTAATTTCGAGTTGGGCACAATGAGGATCTGGTGATTTAGCCGAGCTCTCAGCCCAGGTTGAAATATTGGGTGGTGTTCGCTAGTTTATGGTACAGTAACACACACTATCACACACACACACACACACACAGGACTGTCACGCAAGATACATCGAAATGAAACTCTTTTAAATAGTCACGTGGATTTTTTTTTCTCCCAATCTGACGAATTCCAGAGAGGAATTTTTGGAAAATTCTCGGGAAATGAGCTTCGACGCAAAAGTGGGAGACTCAGGCATTTTTATCGTACAGCTTATGTATGAGGGTAAGATGAGGCGACCATCAACGGGGATTTGCTAATTTAAGAATCCAAACCCAAACCCAAATCCGAATCTGAACCCGAAAGCGAACCCGAAACCACACTTAAATCCGAACCCGATGCCGAGCCCAAACCCATACCTAAATCTGAACCCGATTTCGAACTTAAAATCGAATTCGAAGCTGGATCCAGAGACTGATCTAATTTTACCAAACATAGACTAACTTCGCTTAACGTAGTCCAATTTCACCTATAACCTTACCTACCCTAACCCGACTAGACCAAGAGTAACGCTATACCTGACCTAACTTGACCTAACTTGACCTAACTTCTTCTAACTCGGCCTAATTCAACGTAACTCAAACCCCTGGGAGGATTTTTTACCAGAGTGAGGTATGAGGGGTTTCTACGCCCTACAGTTCATTTCCAACATTTTCTGGGTCTCAAAGGATTTGGGGCATCTCATTTAGGGCATCTCATTTGGGGCATCTCATTTGGGGCATCTCATTTGCCTCATCTCTTGCCCTGTAAACAACCATAGACAGACACAATAAATGATTCTCGGGTATAAACAATATTTTTAATAACCTCAAAGACATTATAAAAAAAAATGAGGAAAATTAAGTTCAATCTGAGTCTGCTGGTTAGGACTGCTGTGTGGGTCAGAAGCTTGGAGACGTTCAGCAGACACCAGAGAGGTTTGAGGCCTTTGAAATGTGCATGGTGTTATAGGCGAATGTTAAGAATAAGTCATACTAATCTAATCAAACCTGCCACTAACCTAACCAATTCTTAACCTAACCTAACCTAACCTACCACTAACCAAACCTACCACTAACCTAACCAACTCTTAACCTACCCTACCAATCTAACCTAACCTACTCGTTTGGGTATTGAAATGATTTACCTTTAGTCCACTGTGTGAAATAGTTTCTCTTACATGTTATAATCGTTGTGACAATATATTCAGTACGACTTTGATGTGACGAAATACATAATTGAATTTTCTGTCGTTGTGTTTCTGAATATTACTTGCTGGTATAAACACAAGCACCCAATTTTGCCTTCGTATGTCACACCAAACCTTTCCCCCTTTACCTGTCAGCCCTCACCTCTCACACCTGTCAGCCCTCATCTGTCACACCTTACCTGTCACACCTGTCAGCCCTCACCTCTCACACCTGTCACCCCTCACACCTGTTAGCCCTCACCTCTCACACCTGTCACCCCTCACCTCTCACACCTGTCACCCCTCACACCTGTCACACCTGCCAAGCTCAATATACTAATAAAAAAGCTGAAAAAGACCAATTTATTTACGTTTAATCGTACTATCTATTGTCCATCCCAACGAGGCCACGTGACGAGGGTAGGGTGTCTCTCTCTCTCTCTCTCTCTCTCTCTCTCTCTCTACAGTGCAACTCGAGTCATTATCATCACCATGACAACCACCGGCTGCTGCTGTGTTATGGCGGTCAGAGGATCAAAAGTCAAGATTACACGGTGAATAGGTCTCCCAGTCAGTCAGTCAGTCAGTCAGTTGTATATTGGCGACTTTAACTGCCGCAACATAAACAAAATCCATAAGTCTCTCCAATAAAAGTCACGAACCAGGAGATCACCCCCCCCCCCTTCTCTGCCTCATTCATTCCCCCCCCCCCCAACCCCCTCCTAGTTCCCCTTTCCTGTTCCCTCCTCTTGGTCTTTCTCCTTCTCGGACTTGCCCCCTATTTTTCTCCTGCCCCTCCCCCGCCCCTCCCCCTCATGCCCCTCCCCTCTCCCAGGCCAGTGAGACGCCACAAGGTTCAAACTTGTGTCGCAGGAATTGGAAAAGTTTCTGACGAAGGTTACGGGAGGAGGGGGGAGGAGGGGGGAGGAGGGGTCCTCTCCTCCAGACATAGTGTACAAAACACACTTTTCTTTCTTCCAAGGGTCTTCAGGAAGGGGCTTATGATGGTGACATAGAGGCCGCTTCCTGACCATATGAGGCCTATTGGAACATGTGTGTGTGTGTGTAGTGTGTGTGTGTGTGTGTGTAGTGTGTGTGTGTTGTGTGTGTGTGTGTGTGTGTGTGTGTGTGTGTGTGCGTGTTGTGTGTGTGTGTGTAGTGTGTGTGTGTGTGTGTAGTGTGTGTGTGTGTGTGTGTGTGTGTGTTGTGTGTGTGTGTGTAGTGTGTGTGTGTGTGTAGTGTGTGTGTGCGCGTGTGTGTGGGTCCTCATTATCTCACTCCCTGCCTCTACCTCTCTCTATACCTGCCTACATCTCTTTCATACCTCACACACTCACACACTCACACTGATGTGGCGCAAATTCTATTTTACCTCTCTGCCCTGTCATCAATCACCTGTACACATATGGACTTCTTAATAACAGCTACATCAACAGGACTTGGTCGGGTCAGGTTCGGGTCTGGTCGGGTCAGGTTCGGGTCGGGTCAGGTTCGGGTCGGGTCTCCATTTTCTTGGGGTAACTTGAGTAAACCAATGTGGCTTGGTAAGGGTTTATATTCTTAGATTGTTTTCCTGTTATAAGCCTCTACTGTGCCAAAGACGCCAGGCCTACAGTTTCATCCTAGGCCCATGGCACCTAATAAGCCTACATCTGTTCTATTTCTTTTGTGCCAGTTGTGTGACTCAGCAGGTAAGAATGAGGATACTATGCTTCCTCTACACCTGGCCAACACCTCTCTCTCTCTCTCTCTCTCTCTCTCTCTCTCTCTCTCAGGTCAAAGATAAAAGGTCATATGAATTAAAGTAGCACGAAGAAGAGAGGGAGCAAGAGAGGGCAGGTGTGAGAAAGGTGTGAGGGAGAGGGGGGGGTGTTTACCTGGCGTGACGTCATCACTGGGGGGGGGGGGGGAGTGTTGGCATCAAGAGATAATCCACCTTGTCTGTCTCACTCTGCCAGGTGAGGAAGAAGAAAGACGAATCTATTTATCTATTAATCTATCAGTGTATATTTTACGCATGTACAGTATGTGCTACCCGTGTATTTGTGTCTGTATGTGGAAGTGTATAAGTAAACGTGAATGTACTTGTCTTGATGTGTACGTAAACATTAATTCATAACTATTACGAAAGAGAAACAATTGACCATTAACTCCTCATTAGGTGCAATCAGAGTTTAATCATATGCCTGGCAGCGCCGCACGAAAAGACGAAGGAGAAAGAATGTCTGAGCGAGCCTGAACCTGGGGGTGCAGTCAATAGCCCGTGGAATGAGCGGGCCAGTGGCGAAAGGAAAGTTATCCGTTAATCAGTCAGAAAAAAAACGCACCTAGAGCTGATATAACGCAGGTAATTAACGGATTAAAGTATGTTACGTCCCCACAAACACACCTCTGTAAGACTATCAGCTGATTGCCAGGTAAACACGAGGTCAAGATATCGCCACAACAACACCCTGTACTGTACCTCCCGTCAGCTCGGCAGTGTTGGTACTCCCAGCAGCAGGGATAACTCATTTATTAATATATTCAAAGCAGATGACGCGAACCTAAGCCTACGATGAATTTTTGCTAAGTTAGGTCTTGCTTGTGGGTTCGATTAGGATTTAATAGGGTTGGGTTGGGTTAAGTTTTGCTTGATGTAACATATAATTTGATTGGGTTTTGAGTGATACATTAAATTAAGTTAGGTTAGATTAGGTAGGGTAAAGTTTTGGTCGAGTTAGCTTAAATAAGATTACAAAAAGATTCTCTCTGACACATCTCATCAGAACGTGAAATAGACCAGCTCCCCCCCCCCCCCCACACTCCCTTCCCATGGCACATTTCACAACACTGACCATTTTGCGTAACCCTCTCCCACCTGTCTCACACCTGACGAGGCGGGAGGTGGCGGTGTCTCTGATCATGTTTTTACTCTGGTGTTGGACTTGTGTGGGGCTGACAGCTGGGTCATACCTCATCTGGTGGTAATTTGGCACCACCTTACTTAGACAGAGGAGCAACTTGGCACTGTTGTAGAGGGGGAAATCTGGCACTGTTGTAGGGAGGGGACAATGTGGCATCTTTATAAGGGGTCAGAGTCACTCCACCTGTGATCAGTTTGGTTCAGTGGCTCTCGCTCTCTCTCTCTCTCTCTCTCTCTCTCTCAATTTTTTCCCCCAGCCCGGCTGTCTGTTCCCACTTGATTAACTTCATATCAAATTCATTTTTCAGCAAACAGTTTTCTTCTTGGGGAGGGGGGAGGAGAGGGGAGGGGAAAGGAGAGAGGAGGGGGAAGGAGAGGGGAGGGGAGGGGGAAGGAGAGGGGAGGGGAGATTTTTATAACACCGTAAATCACCAACTGATGAGTATTTTTTAACTCTTGTCGCTTGAGGATGAAGAAGAAAGATTCAGGTTCAAGGTTCACAAAATTTAATATTTATTCACAAATATAAAATGCAATTGAACTCCTTGACTTAAACACAAAAAATAACATCTAGGAATGACATCAAAGTTACACTAAGACTCTATCTTAACTAGAGTCTTACCTTAACACCATAGAGTGGTTAATTTGTAATCAGTTGTATTGGTCTCGTAACGTTAACCACCTCAAAAGACTAAAGGTGAGGTGTGCTAACTGAGGGTTTACCTGGGTGAGGGTGAGACAGGTAAGTTCACTCGCTCCTGACGCGGCCGAGTAGCTCACAGTAACACCCACCTGCACAGACCCTTGTGAAGCTACACCCGCAGGTCATGTGTGTGTGTGTGTGTGTGTGATGCTCGTTGAGACGTAACAATATCATCAACATTAATTAACTTCTCAATATCCAGGTTTGATGAACACTCAACACCTTGAGGCTGTGTGCATGAGGATCACAGGTACGTAAGAGAATGTGTATCAATATTAATCAGAATCTCAATATCCAGGTATCAAACATAGTGAATCGTCAGTATCAATCAGCTCACACCTGACGAGTTGAAAACATAGATAGCAAACTTGTCTTCCTAAATAAAACTTATATTTTGATTTTCTTCGTTGTGCTCTAAAAGAGGAGCAGTAAAAATAAAGTTGAAAGGCAAAGTTTGTTTTTAATGACTACGGATTTTATCATATTTCCCAGTGGCAGACTCCTCCCCTGACCTTATTCACCGACACACAGGTCAGGTCACTTGCTAGCGGGTGACACACAACAGAGCGGCCCTAGATACAGCCTCTCCGCCACCCGAGTGTGTAAAAGATATACACACTGTAGTCAGTATTCTCGCGGCGATCTCGTGAGTGTCAACAACAACTCTCTCCTCACTTCTTGTTGCGTGAGGTCTGCCACACCACCGTAGGAGACCTCACACACTGACAAGCGAGGTCAATGTTTCCATCACGAGACAAACTTTCACACAACCTCCGCGAAAAATCTGTAAGGTATTGTGTATACAGTTTTATGAGACACCCTGTATACCTGAACATACACCTCCCAGAATTAATACACTTACAATACATAAGAACATAAGAATGGAGGAAACTGCAGCGGGCCTATTGGCCCATACTGGGCAGTCCCGTTTACACCCAACCCCTATTGCTCATATGAGCATCCAACCTATGTTTGAAGCTATTCAGCGTATTCGAGTTAATGATGATATTTGGTAACTTGTTCCATTCATCCACTACTCTGTTTCCAAACCAGTGTTTACCTATTTCACGCCTAAATCTAAATTTGTCTAATTTAAAACTATTGTTACGAGTTCGCTCCTGGTTGGATAATTTGAGTACCTTTGTAATGTCCCCTTTGTTTAGCCCTGCCTTCCACTTATACACCTCTATCAGGTCACCCCTCGCTCTACGTCTCTCGAGGGAGTGCAAATTAAGATGCTTTAACCTGTCTCTATACTCAAGGTTCCTAATGCCCGGGATTAGTCTTGTCATTCTCCTCTGAATTCTTTCCAAGGATTCTATATCCATTCTGTAATACGGTGACCAGAACTGAATTGCGTAATCCAGGTGTGGTCTCACAAGAGCAAGATACAGTTTTAGGATGACCTCGCTAGTCTTGTAACTAACACTCCTTTGTATGAACCCAAGTACTTTATTAGCCTTGTTACGAGCAAAAACACATTGTTTACTTGGCTTAAGGTTCCTACTTATCATTACTCCTAAATCTCTCTCGCAGTCGGATTTCTCTATGGCATCGTTGTTCATCTGGTATCTGGTTTCCCTGTTTACATCTCCTATACTGAGTACTTTACATTTGTCGACATTGAATTTCATCTGCCATTTTTCAGACCATTGGAAAAATTTGTTTAGATCTTCCTGTAGTTTTGCCGAGTCCTCGTCAGATTTGATAACACGTCCTATTTTAGTGTCATCAGCAAATTTACTTATGTTGCTGTCTATGCCGATATCTATGTCGTTTATGTATATAATAAACAATAATGGTCCAAGTACTGAGCCTTGGGGAACTCCACTTGTGACGTTGCTCCAATGGGACTTAGTGCCGTTAATGCTCACTCGCTGTTTCCTGTCCTGTAACCACTCCCTAATCCATTTAAGGATGTTACCTTTGATGCCATGTGCTTCTACCTTTCTAATTAGTCTTTCGTGGGGGACTCTGTCGAAGGCTTTGCTAAAGTCGAGATATACCACATCATAATTGTGCCCCTCGTCCACCGATTCGAAAACTGATGAAAAGAATGTTAATAGATTAGTTAGACATGAACGTCCGCTTGTGAAGCCATGTTGGGAATCATTGATCAATAGGTGCTTCTCCAGGTGATTTCGAATAGAGTTTGAAATGATTGCTTCCAGTAATTTGCCAACTATTGATGTTAGACTGATTGGGCGGTAGTTAGAGGATTGTGATCTATCCCCCTTCTTGAAAATCGGTATTACATTCGCTATCCTCCAGGATTCTGGTACTACACCTGTTTTTAAGGACATGTTAAACAACTTTGCTAAGGGCATACTAAGCTCTTCCTTACATTCCTTTAATACTCTGGCAAATATCTCATCGGGACCAGGTGACTTATTAGGCTTTAGTTTGTCTATTTGCTTACTAACATCGTTACTAGTCACTACTATCTCACTTAATTTGTTTTCTTCACTATCTCTGAATAGAGTCGGTGCCTCGGGTATCATGTTTAAATTTTCGGTGGTGAAAATAATAACGCCGTAAATTGAATACTCTCCCATCAATACTAATACATAGTCGGCTGAGTGGATACAACACCCGTCTAATGTCTTAAGGGTTGTTGATTCGAGCCCCGGAACAACCCCAGTCGACCCAGTTATGAATAATTATCCAACTGGTCGCGTGCTGTACCGGCCACACTACCGAAGGCTTCAATGGGATATATCCACACGACGGATAATGGCACCGACATTCATAACATACCAACCGTAGATAATTTCCATATAGAACATAACATCAAACCACAACTGGAGATTATTATAAACAAGAAGAATTCCTGAACAATATTATCTCGTGAGTGAGGTCATGTTGGTGTTCCTCTCTAACATAGGGAGGGATTGTCGATAACCCAATACTGCTAATTTAAGGACGGCACAAATATACCAAACTTAATCCTAACCTAACCTAAACGAAGCTGACTTAACCAAATCTAATCCAGACAAACCTGATGAATTAAGAGCTTGTGTGGACGGCGTGTATGAGAGGGTAGAAAATTAGGGATAAGAAAGAAAGAAAAAAGAGAACGAGAGAGAGAGAGAGAGAGAGAGAGAGAGAGAGATTTTCACCCTCTCATACCCCCACATTGTCACTCACACAAACACATTAATGTTTCCAAGTGTTCCATCAGCCAACACAACACCTCCTCAGCAGAACACCACAACAAGGCTTCACAGTTATTACATTTTACATTATGAACTTCAACACAAATAATTCTGGTAGATCCTGACATACGAGCATCATTTGTTTGTCTTTGAGAATAATCTTTCTTTTAGGGATAATGAGTCTTACCCTGTATTGTTCATGTTAAATTTTTCACTTTCTTTATGCAGTCAGCGGCCACCACTTTACCGTCAAAGGTGTGACGAGAGCTTGGAGACTATGTGGATAAAGTATACTGCACACTAAACCTCTTGGTGTACCAGGAAACACAAAGTCCGGCATTGGACTATACCACCTTTACTAACCCAACTTGTGGACTGGTGTGGATTGATTTGCCTCGGGATCGAACACACTTTTATGACATACTACACTGTTTAAGAACATAACTATGAGTTTTAAATTATCAACTGTGACCAAAATTGTATAAACACGACAATAAGTATACATTGTGAGTATATTTATAGGATTTATCAAGCGAATGACTCTATTGTATCCAACACGTCGCTATAGGTTTCCAAACAATGAAAAACACTACGTGAAACCCTGACATCAAATGAGAGTTATTGTCAGCTAACTATTAACAAACTTTCCTATTTTTTTTATTATTTTCTACTCAGGTAATTCATCAACCAACAAAAAAACAACAGTAAAAATACGGAGATAAACAAAATGTACCTGAAACCATCGTATTGTTCACTAATTGATGAAAAACACAATTACACCGTTTTTACATTTGCATTTTTTCCATTTTTTCTTCGAATTGAAGTCTTTGACAATGGCCTTACGGCGAGTCAGGTGATCACAAACATTATATCATTGTCAACAAACTAGATATTTATACCTGTTTGTTTTATTTACGAGATCACCTGGTAATTAGCCCTCCAGCTTATTTCACCAGAAGCTTAATCATCCTAACCTAACCTAACCTAACCTAACCTAACCTAAATCACCTTAACCTAAACTAAACTAAACTTAACATATTGCGTTAGGTTGGTTGATATTCAGGTAAAATACAGTAAGGTCTAATCAACAGGTGAAATACACTGAGGGCTAATCAACAGGTGACCTTATCAGTATACTATGGAATTACAAACGTCATACACACAACAGATAAAAACAAAAATCACAGCAGCTTATTCAGATTTAATTCATTTATTGACACAACAAACACGATGCGAGTTAACCAATAACCAGGTAAGTCGTGTACCTGTTAAAGGAATTAATTCGTTAATGACAGCATCTCCCAGTGAATTCAACTACCTAACAAAACGGAACTGCAAAGGTGAGAGAGAGAGAGAGAGAGAGAGAGAGAGAGAGAGAGAGAGAGAGAGAGAGAGAGAGAGAGAGAGTGTGTGTGTGTGTGTGTGTGTACTGACAGAAACGTATTCAGTGGACAGGTAAGTCATCACTGGACATAAACTCGTGATAGAAAACCTTGGAATAACCATAAACAAACATCGGAAAAAATCATCAAAATCTGTACAATCACGAACAGAAATCCTGTCGCCTCTCCTATTGCTTCACGAACCTCGAGATGAGACGACTCGTGAACCCGAAGCAGCAGACACTGATGCAATAGTCTGTCCATAAATGTTTCGGAAGTCACGAGTCGGAATTTCATGGTTCGTGGAGAAGCGGAAGAGTCGACTAGACACACAAACACAAAATTATGTTCCGGGAAAGTTACTGACCTTCCTCTGACCTTGACTGGCGAATTGTGGTCATCGGTACTTTGTCTAATGAAGTCACAAGTCTCTGTCAAGACCAATTAAGACGTCTGTATCGAAGGAAGACTTATGTTACGGGTGATATTTTGACTTTTGACCTTCACCTGTGACCTTGGCGCTGACTGAGAGATGGCAGCAGCACAGCATAAGGTATCCGGTGTATACAAGTATTGTGTACCTCCCTCACAACTCACCCGACGTGGCACTACCTGGCACTGTGCCTGAATCATGTGACTTATAAATAATACCCTACACTAAACACTGACCCCGAGGCCGTCAACAGACCTTATGTCATCCAGTCACAAGGAATAACATCCTCTACACCGTCTCAGTTACGCTGTTACGCTAACAATAAACATCAAAGGAAAAATCCACCTTAAACGTCTATACATTAAGGACGAGAATACCTTACAGTGTTGGGAGTCAAGAAAAACAAATGTGATGTTTGGAGAAAATAGGTCTTAATAGTGAAATACATAAGGGTGAGAATAACATATACTCATCATAGCATGAGGTATTGGAGGAGGCAATGAGGAAACTAACACTTGTTGCAGTACGCCATAAGGTTAAGAGTGATGTGCAGCGCATGAAGCTTGAGATATATGGATGAGGGCATTCACCAGATGCTTCTAGAGGATGCAAGCTTGCAGGGGGATGCAGACAAGCAACAAATTACTTTAATATCCATTTTGATGTAGAGGAAAAAGGAAGAGAAGGAGAAAATGAAAGAGACTGATAGAGAGAAACACCAAGAAAGATATTCTGTCATATGGAATAAATTTTGATCTTCGTTCAGGCAATATAATGTCCGCCAATACTGACCTGACTGATAATACTTCACATTCCTGCCAGAGGAAGTTTAGAACATATTGCTAATACGCCTCAATATAATATTCGCTGCCTGGCTTAAGACAACTAACCCGGCACTAACGCAGCTTAAGCCCAGCCCCCTGAGCCCCGTGTTGACCGTTGTATATGAGGAAGATGCACTAACTAACACACGAGCAATAAAGACACTATAGTCTGGTGTGTGGTATAACCTGCCGTGTACAAACATATCAGCGGGAGGGTAGGGGGTAGGGGGAGGGAGGGGGAGATAGAAAGGGGGAGAGAGAAGACTGCAGTAGAGTGGAGGGAAAGATGGGGGGGGGGGGGGGGGGGTGGAGGGTATGTCGTACAGTTTAATTAATTTTTTAGCCTTAATATACAATAAGATCTTCCTAGCAACATGTATACTTCACCACCTCCTATAAGGGACACAGTATACTTCCTAGCAACATGTATACTTCACCACCTCCTATAAGGGACACAGTATACTTCCTAGCAACATGTATACTTCACCACCTCCTATAAGGGACACAGTATACTAGCTGGGGTATAATACTTCAGTCTCCCCTTAACCTGGTCTCTACACCTTGGCTAAGTATACCTGGCAGCTTGGCAGTGGCTAGATCTTATATCCTGACACCTGATGCGGAGAGAAAAGGGGCGGGCGGGCGGGCGGGCGGTGTGTGTGTGTGTGTGTCCTGCTTTACAACACCTTAACAGAACAGTCTCACCATCGTTAACAACCACAATAACAACAATATAATCTAATAAACGACATCAACAATATTTCTCGATACAAAATCATCACTAGAACATAATACAACAAAAACATCACTAGAACATAATACAACAAAAACATCACTAGAACATAATACAACAAAAACATCACTAGAACATAATACAACTAAAACATCACTAGAACATAATACAACAAAAACATCACTAGAACATAATACAACAAAAACATCACTAGAAAATAATACAACAAAAACATCACTAGAACATAATACAACAAAAACATCACTAGAACATAATACAACAAAAACATCACTAGAACATAATACAACAAAAACATCACTAGAACATGATACAACAAAAACATCACTAGAACATGATACAACAAAAACATCACTAGAACATAATACAACAAAAACATCACTAGAACATAATACAACAAAAACATCACTAGAACATGATACAACAAAAACATCACTAGAACATAATACAACAAAAACATCACTAGAACATAATACAACAAAAACATTACTAGAACATTATACAACAAAAACATTACATCATCACTCGGCGTCTCGTATACAAATAATGGTGTGACAAATAAGCCTTGTAGCACTGAAGGAATATGGCGTAATATACGTCTGTTTAATCTCCCCGTATCAGAGGTGAGCCAAGACCACCCGCTGGCACTCAGTACACCCAGGTGATAAGAGTAATCAATTCGTAAGCTGGCTTGGGAGCTTCGCTCCTACTGGCAGTGTGGGATAGCTTCTTCTTCCTCCTGCGGGGGTTTGGTAAGTTGCCTGAGGTCTAGGGGGCTAGGGGGCTAAGGGGCTCCTGTGTGTCGACTGTTGCTGTGGTGCCAGGTACTATTGGCGGCACACACACACACACACACACA
>CAUDMG010004078.1:172500-177500 GCA_958450375.1 Homarus gammarus | reverse complement strand
TGAGGTGATCCTTATTTTATTGATCTGGAAATATAACTAGAAATTCTACCATTCTTTCATGAGTAGAGAGAGAGAGAGAGAGAGTACACTTCCCCAGGTATCCATCACCTGATACTGCTGGTCATATTACCTAATTCTCAAGCAATTCCCAGATAATTCCAGTGAAGGTCTGAAGACGTCTTATAAAAATGAAAATGAAGGTTGGTATATTCAATCTCCGCCAAGATGAGAGCCTCTAGCATTAGGAGCGTAGGAGGACGAGGAAGACGAGGAGGAGGACGAGGAGGAAGAGGAGGAGGAGGAGGAGGACGAGGAGGAGGACGAGGAAGAAGAAGAAGAGGAGGAGGAAGAAGAGGAAGAGATTAAAGAGAATTGTGAAGTTTTTCTTTCCCTAACATCGGGGGAATTTCTCGACCTCTTCTCTTTTAAAATCCAGGTAAGATTATTCACCAAAGAAGAGGGAAAAAATATCGGGGAAAACTCTCTGATACACCGACTCACCTGAGAATAAACCAATACCACGAAAACATATCCAATAATAATACACAATACAGTAAAATCTACTTAATAAATCGTTCAAAGATGATATAAATAAACAAGAGGAGAAGCAAAGGAAATAAATTGGTAAAAAAAATTAGATCAAATTATTTTTTTTTCTAATAGAGCGAAAGATGATGTGGGGAAAAAGTCTTTGATAATAATATTTAAATCTTAAAAGAAATTGAGTCTATAGAATTTCCATCATGCTTAAACATTCAGGGAAATGTCTAGATGTCTGCACACAAACACACACACACACACACACACACACACACACCAGGCAGTACCAAGTTTGCTTCTCAATAGATCATCAGAAGAGGAGATAGACCCACCTATTACAGATAGTTATGGTCTGTCTGTGTGTGTGTGTGTGTGTGTCTGTCTGTCTGTGTGGAAGCCACTCTACATATCAAGTTACCCAGATGTACTCAGCCAAGTGATGCCAACTAGGTGTACTCAGCTAGGTGTACTCAGCCATGTGTACTCAGCCAGGGAAGGAACTAAACACCCGAGAGAAAAGACCGGACGGTATCAGCCATAACGGCAGACCCAATCATCTCAAGAGGAGAAGGGAGGAGGAAGAAGAGAAGGGAGAAGACATGAAGGAAGAGGAGACAGAAAAGGAGGGAGAGGAGATCGCGGTGGAGTGGAGGACAAGGACAATGAGAATGAAGAAGAGGAGGAGGAGGAGGAGGAATACCCAAAGAAGAAAGGAAAAGGCAGAAGGGTAAGACTAGAAAGAGGAGAAAGAGGAGGAATAGGAGGATGAAGAGAAGAAAATTAAAGAGACAGGAGGAGAAGGAGGAGAAGGAAGAAGAAGAGGACAATCTAGAAACAGGAGTAGATGAAGGAGGAAAAGGAAGGGGGATGTAAAGAGACAGAGGAGGAGAAGAGAGAAAGGAGGAAGAATCGAACAGAGAGGGAAAAGTTTTAATAAGGTACCAGAAGCGTCGTAGTGATGATGGTGCCTTGCCGACCAGACCCTGACTGCACTCGAGGGAAGGTCTCACCCACCCTACCACTGTTTACTTATTATTATTATTATCATTATTATTATTATTATTATTATTATTATTATCATTATTATTGTTAGTTGTTATTTTTTATTATTTCTATTTAAAAAAACCTCAATTGCGTTTAAAAGATTAACAAAATCCCATTAAAAAAGTATTCAAATGTTAATTAAATATGCATTAAAATTGTGCTATTGTTTTTACAATAACTGTAGGTTTCATATAACAAACTTAAGCAAGATTAAAAAAGAAATATCACATTCACAATACTTCATAAACACACCAGGTATATCCATTTCACTCTGAGATAATTAACAGGTAAGAGGACAGGTACACAGTGGAGTATTCAACCAGGTGACTTTTGGGTTCAATTAGCTGGAGTGGTTATGGACAGGAAGTTAACATGGAATGCCTACAAAAAAAGCAAAATGGTTTGTACTGATGTTATATAAACTGAGCCATTAGTGAGAGTTTTGTTTTTTCAGTGTTTGTGTACTTGTGGGCTGTTTTATTTTGAGTTTGTATTGTGTTTTTGTTTTTGTGTTTTTGTGTTTGTTTTTTGTGTTTGTTTTGTGTTTTTGTGTTTTTGTGTTTTTGTTTGTTGTGTTTGTTTTTGTTGTGTTGTTGTGTTTATATCATTGTGTTCACTTGGTATTTCTTTCGTATTTGTTTTATATTAAGTTAGTGTCCGGTTTTTGTTTATTTACCGGTATAGTGTGTGAGTAACGTCATTGCATTGTGTCAATTTTCTAACAGTGAAATAGTGATTCATGTGTCTTACTCACTACACTAGCAAGATAAATTAGTCACCATTTGGTTTATTTACTTAACAACAGATTCTCTACACACCACCACATTGAATAATCTTGATAGAGATGAATGAAAACAACAACAACAACGACAACAACAACGAAAACAACAACAACGACAACGACAACGACAACAACAACAACAACAACAGCGTATTTTTTACCTAGCCATAAATAATTAATCGCATTTCTTATTAAGTATAAATAAAATACGTACCTCTGAGTTCCCCCTCATTGGCATAATATAACATTAACATTTCACCAACATTAACGTATTAACAATATTAACGCTGAAATACAATCCTAGATTCATGAGACTTGATTGTTATAAAAGCAAATAAGAATATCATGTATTATCGGATGTATACCGTGACCTTTTGATGTATACCGTGACCTTTTGATGTATACCGTGACCTTTTAATGTATACCGTGACCTTTTAATGTATACCGTGACCTTTTGATGTATACCGTGACCTTTTAATGTACTGTATACCGTGACCTTTTGATGTATACCGTGATAGATAACACACAAACTATCCTCCATCCTGATAGATAATGTTAAATCTATCCTCCATGCTGATACATACTATTAAATCTATCCTCCATGCTAATAATGTTAAAATTAACCTCAATCTTGGTAAATATTAACATCTGATAATAAATAACTCGACAAATTACACATTACAACACGTTCTATTAACCAGTCTACGGACTTGGCGCACCCTCATTCAACTACTACTACGACAATATGGTAAACGATGAGACATGAAAATACAGACTTTGTATTTCATTAACTACAGAATTAAACAGTAATTGAATATATTGCAAACATACACCTAATTCACTGTAGGTTAGGTTAGGTTAGGTTAGGTTAGGTCCCAGAGTTATTTGAGTAAGTTAGGTCAGGTTAAACAGGGGTCAATTAGAAGTGGGCCGAGTTTGATCTCCAGCACACACACACACACACACACACACACACTTGTCTACTCTCTTCCACGAAGCTAGCTAGAGTTAACAATCTTCCTCTGAGTTAAAGAAACTGTATAACCTAGCGTCAAGGAATAACCCAAGAAGACCGGACATCTCCCCAACTGCACTGACTATCCATTACCCCCGGGACACAATCCGTAGAGAGGTAAATGATGTAAATATACATGTCTACTGTCTCACCTGTATGGGATCAAACCAGGGTCAACCGAGAGCTTATCTGAAGAGGTCAACGACTGTGTAACTAATCGTATTGTTTTAGTGTATCTTGCATGTCATCTGTATGGAGGTGTTTTCTAACTGACCTAACCTAACCTAACCCTAACCTAACCCTAATTGAGTGACCTAGAGCCTCACCCGGATGAAGAGACAGGAAACCGTACACGACCATCCCCTATAGGACATACCCGCACCTCCCTACCAAATTTCACCTTGTCTTTAAAACTGTGGAAATGTATAATAGTGAAACCTCCATATAACGGATTTACCTCTATATATAATCCGTTAAATGAGGGTTTCACATCTAACGGATCCTAGATATAACGGACTTTTATCACTATATAGCTCGTTAGATGGAGGTTTCACTCTTAACGGAACTCTCTCGATATAACAGATTTTACCGGATTTTCTTCTCTATATAATCCTTTAAATAGAAGTTTTACTATTAGAAACACCGTACGTGTCCGAAAGGGGGAGAGGGGGGTGGGGGGTGGGGGAGTGGGGTACCTTAGACTGTATGCAACCCAGCCCAGCCCAACCCAACCCAACCCAACCCAATCGAACCCAACCCAATCGAGCCTACCCCAGAGTCAAAATTAATCGTAGGAAGTGTGGTTCATCCATAACCTGGCCTCGAGGAAGACATTTTTGTTTTTATTCTTCAGGTGAATTTTTCTTCTGAATCTACACGAGCTCTAATGGTGGTGCGGTGGTGACCAGATGGGCCGACATGTACAGGGGGCCTTTTCTGTCTCGTATTTTCTTTCCGTGGAGAGAGAGAGAGAGAGAGAGAGAGAGAGAGAGAGGAAATTCATAATAAAAATAATGATAAAAGAAGAACGTGCAGTACCAGTGTTGTAATGAACGTGTAGTACCAGTGTTGTATTGAACGTGCAGTACAAGTGTTGTAATGAACGTGTAGTACCAGTGTTGTAATGAACGTATAGTACCAGTGTTGTAATGAACGTGTAGTACCAGTGTTGTAGTGAACGTGTAGTACCAGTGTTGTAATGAACGTGTAGTACCAGTGTTGTAATGAACGTGTAGTACCAGTGTTGTAATGAACGTGTAGTACAAGTGTTGTAATGAACGTGTAGTACCAGTGTTGTAATGAACGTGTAGTACCAGTGTTGTAATGAACGTGCAGTACCAGTGTTGTAATGAACGTGTAGTACAAGTGTTGTAATGAACGTGTAGTACCAGTGTTGTAATGAACGTGTAGTACCAGTGTTGTAATGAACGTGTAGTACCAGTGTTGTAATGAACGTGTAGTACCAGTGTTGTAATGAACGTGTAGTACCAGTGTTGTAATGAACGTGTAGTACCAGTGTTGTAATGAACGTGTAGTACCAGTGTTGTATTGAACGTGTAGTACCAGTGTTGTAATGAACGTGTAGTACCAGTGTTGTAATGAACGTGTAGTACCAGTGTT
>CAUDMG010004078.1:167500-170000 GCA_958450375.1 Homarus gammarus | reverse complement strand
AAGTAAGTCACATCATCATACACTAAGTTCTGGCGTTATAGAGTTAGTTCAAGACAACACTTATCGCCTATGATGAAAATAATGATGTCAATGTTTAACACGACACGACACGGTACACCAAGAGCCAGACCAGATTATTTAATAGACTCTTGTGTTCCCATTCGTTCTGTAATGAATCTTGCTACTCTAACACTCTCCCCACTCCATTTTATACTGACAGACAGACAGACAGACAGACAGGGTGTTCAATGACTCCAGTAATGCCTTTGGACAACACCTTGATGCGGGCCCTCACCATCCATTGACACTCTTAAGGGACTCTTGGACAAACAAACATTCATTATGTAAACTAATCCATTTAAATATCTTATCATTATTTTACTACGGGGAGGTGCGGGGTGGTGTGATGGAGGGGGAGGAGGGGGGGTTAGGGAGGTGGGGAGGAATGGGGATAGGGAGGTGGGGTAAAGGGGATAGAGGGGAGGGGGGTAGAAGTTAAATTCAATCCCGCTAACCATTTTGTGTGTGCGTGCAAGGATGACAGGTTAGGAGTCGAGATGAACTTCCCTCCATCACCTGGCGAGTGGTTGTATTCCATCAAGGTGCATCTCATCAGCTAACCCTCGACCAGGAAAGCTTGACTCTCTCTCTCTCTCTCTCTCTCTGTCAAGATCAGCATACAACACCTTTAAGAGTACTGAATATAGCCCAACTCTCTACCCCTGCCTGTTGCCTCCGCCGCCTCCTCTTCCTCTTCATGTCAACACGGAATGAGGTCAAGGTCATTTACTTAATTGCACACACACACGCACACACACACACACACGAACAAGCGGAGGCAATCCAAATGAGGTGAAACATTAAAAAATCTAACCTAGCCTAGCCTAGCCTAGCCTAGCCTAGCCTAACCTAACCTAACCTAACCTAACCTAACCACCTTTGACCTTTCTTAAGTAGGTCAACAAACCAAACAGTGTGTGTTGGGGGGGGGGGGGGGGGAGGTGGTATTCTTCAACACTACACCCCTTCCTCCTACTCCTTCCCTTAACCCACATCACCCCCCCCCCCTCCCTTTTCCCAACCCTACCGTGGAAATAGTTCAAGGGCTATCATCAACATCAAGGCTCGTTTATGATTGGCTGTGTGCCCTCTGAGTCCCCCTTCACGTCATCCAATAGCAGACAAGCTAACACTCTTTTTAACTTCTGCAGGTGCGGATCTCCTGACTGACTCCCCCACACACACACACAACGAAGATAATGTTAACCCACATATTATTCTCTCCTCTCTCTAGTTCTCGACAATGCAAAACATCTACTACCACGCTCTACTTACGCTGAACTAGACTTATTTTACCAAGGGTGTGATTTGCAAGAAGGAAATGAGTGTGTTTGAACTGCCGCTGATGGGCCTCGTCTATTAGGACCAATGACAGGGTGGTGAGGGTGTGGTGAGGATGTGGTGAGGGTGTGGTGAGGGTGGTGAGGGTGTGGTGAGGGTGGTGAAGGTGTAGTGAGGGTGGTGAGGGTGTGGTGAGGGTGGTGAAGGTGTAGTGAGGGTGGTGAGGGTGAGTGAGTAAAGGTTCGTAGGCTATAATATTCTGCAGTAAATTCTCAGTTGAGTTCCGACGCCATTGTAGCCACCAGATTCGTGAGATAGTTTAGACGAGGTGGTAAGAGACCTTGTTTATATAGGCAGTTAAGAGGGAGAACTAATCTACGGTTGGGTTAAAGAGTCTTCTGTATGGTAGTGACCCAGGGAGACACGTCACCAGTAAGAGGAAAAGTTTTACACGTAAGAGTATTAGAGAATTTCAGCCTGTCCCAGTGTGTGTGTGTCCACCACCTGGTCGACCCTCACCACAACTCGGCCACAGGTGTGAGATGGAGGACTAACCCCCCCCTACCCTTCCTCCCTCGCACCAACACTGACTCGCTTCCAACTGCTGGTGATGCAACAGTAGGTTAGCCAAATACACGTCACGTTAACACAGTCATCAATGTACAACACGTCACGTCGGCAGAAACTCTGTTTGTTGTGAACGTTATAAAGACAAACTTGTCAAGATTGCAACACCTGTACTGCCAGGGTTGCAACACACTGACTCACTAGTACTGACGGGGTTGCAACACCCCACGTTGACACGCTGACATTTCCTGCATTATCACGTTAAAATAATTCATCAATTTCAACAATATATCAAAAATTAATTCACTAGTTGTCTCATTCTGAAATATAACATATGAACAAATTAATTATATATTTTTAATAATAAACGTTTGTCGTGGGAAACAGATTTATTACGAAATGTCGAGATTCTTAAAAAATCTGCTAATTATAAATGCATGAAACTATAAATGACATAACTTTCCCCATTAAAAGATAAACATATAACTTATTAAAGCCACTACAGTTAAATTTGTCCCATAACCCAAAATGGCACCAAAACAACACAGAGACTCTTCTACTCAACCGATTCTACGTGAGTTACGGGGAAAAT
>CAUDMG010004078.1:125000-162500 GCA_958450375.1 Homarus gammarus | reverse complement strand
GACAGTAAAAACAGCAGACTACAACAAAAACAACATACCACAGCAGGAACATCAGCAGATGGAAACAAAACAACTGGTTCAAAATAACACACGAACATTCATTAAGTTACACACATACTGTAATTGATGTCCACCTGGGATTAAGACACACACACACCTGGGATTAACACACACACACCTGGGATTAAGACGCACACACACCTGGGATTAAGACACACACACACACACACACACTCAGCACTATATTAACACCAAAAACACGTCATTAAGAAACTCATCTCTGCTGGGACGGTTTTTGCTGCTAATAATTCTGGCCGACTGTAAGCCCCTGTTCCTGTGATATAATATGTAGAGGTAGGGAGGATAATGTACTCCCTTTCCAGTCTTATAATCACTCTCTCTCTCTCTCTCTCTCTCTCTCTCTCTCTCTCTCTCTCTCTCTCACCCCAACTACATAGTGAGGTGTAGTGGTACAGTTGAGTGGACTGAGGGCATCTAGGGTGAACCAATCACCTTTAAGAGGGTTAGTTACTCTCCTGTATTCCCTCGTCTAATTCATTCCTATATCGTGTAATGCAATTCACTTTAGCAGATGAGGGGATAGAGAGAGAGGGGAGAGAGGGCAGAGAGGGAGGGAGAGATAGGAGGGGAGGGAGAGATAGGAGGGGAGGGAGGGAGGGAGGGAGGGGAGAGAACCCTACACAGGTAAACTTCAATATTAATAAAAAAAAATCGTCTCCATGGCAACTTGTTCGGTAATGGATACCTTAGTGTTACCTCAGCTTATTAATGGCGTGTTAAGCTTTGCCTCGGCTTAATGAAGGTATGTCAGCTTCACCTCAGCTTAATAGATTCCCCAGCGTCATCTCAGCTTAATAGATTCCCCAGCCTCACCTCAACCTAATCGATACGTCAGCGTCACCTCAGCTTAATGAAGGTATCCCAGCGTCACCTCAGCTTACTAAAGGTATCCCAGCGTCACCTCAGCTTAATGAAGGTACCCCAGTGTCACCTCAGCTTAATGAAGGTACCCCAGTGTCACCTCAGCTTAATAGATACCACAGCGTCACCTCAGCTTAATAAAGGTACCCCAGTATCACCTCAGCTTACGTCTGTGTGTGACACTTAAACAGGAAAAAGGTGCTCTGTGTTTATTGACGTTGTATTATATAAACACAAGACCTTAAAATACAATACAAGAATAAAATACATTATATATTACTAGGATAAAATACAATATCAATAAATACAGCACAATACGCAGAATACAATAAGAATTTATGACATTACTATATTAAAATCCAATAAAAAAATACAATATATGAACAATACAATACCCTGCAAAAAATACGATACATATAATATAAAATAACAATACAGTACAATACAATAAAATACAAACCAGGATTGGGGTATTGCAGAACACCAATTCACGTAACAAGTGCGTGTGTGTGTGTGTGTGTGTGTGTGTTGAGTGTGTGTGTGTTGAGTGTGTGTGTGTGTGTGTTGAGTGTGTGTGTGTGTTGAGTGTGTGTGTTGATTGTGTGTGTGTGTGTTGAGTGTGTGTTGAGTGTGTGTGTGTGTGTGTGTGTGTGTGTGTTGGGTGTGTGTGTGTGTGTGTGTGTTGAGTGTGTGTGTGTGTGTGTGTGTGTTGAGTGTGTGTGTGTGTGTGTTGAGTGTGTGTGTGTGTGTTGAGTGTGTGTGTGTGTTGAGTGTGTGTTGAGTGTGTTGAGTGTGTGTGTATGTTGAGTGTGTTTCTGTATGTGTGTGTGTTGAGAGTGTGTGTGTGTGTGTTGAGTGTGTGTGTGTGTTGAGTGTGTGTGTGTGTGTGTGTGTGTGTGTGTTGAGTGTGTGTGTGTGTGTTGAGTGTGTGTGTGTGTGTTGAGTGTGTGTGTGTGTTGAGTGTGTGTGTGCGTGTGTGTTGAGTGTGTGTGTGTGTGTGTGTGTGTTGAGTGTGTGTGTGTGTTGAGTGTGTGTGTTGAGTGTGTGTGTGTGTGTTGAGTGTGTGTGAGTGTGTGTTGAGTGTGTGTGTGTGTGTTGTGTGTGTGTTGGGTGTGTGTGTGTGTGTGTGTTGAGTGTGTGTGTGTGTGTGTGTGTGTTGAGTGTGTGTGTGTGTGTGTTGAGTGTGTGTGTGTGTGTTGAGTGTGTGTGTGTGTTGAGTGTGTGTTGAGTGTGTTGAGTGTGTGTGTATGTTGAGTGTGTTTCTGTATGTGTGTGTGTTGAGAGTGTGTGTGTGTGTGTTGAGTGTGTGTGTGTGTTGAGTGTGTGTGTGTGTGTGTGTGTGTGTGTTGAGTGTGTGTGTGTGTGTGTTGAGTGTGTGTGTGTGTGTTGAGTGTGTGTGTGTGTTGAGTGTGTGTGTGCGTGTGTGTTGAGTGTGTGTGTGTGTGTGTGTGTTGAGTGTGTGTGTGTGTGTGTGTGTGTTGAGTGTGTGTGTGTGTTGAGTGTGTGTGTGTGTTGAGTGTGTTGAGTGTGTGTGTATGTTGAGTGTGTGTCTGTATGTGTGTGTGTGTGTGTGTGTATGTGTTGAGTGTGTGAGTGTGTGTGTTGAGTGTGTGTGTGTGTGTGTGTTGAGTGTGTGTGTGTGTGTGTGTTGAATGTGTATGTGTGTGTGTGTGTTGAGTGTGTCTGTGTGTGTGTTGAGTGTGTGTGTGTGTGTGTTGAGTGTGTGTGTGTGTGTGTGTGTGTGGAGGAGGGATTGTCAGGGGGAATAGAAGAACGGAGGGAGGGAGAGAGAGAGAACGAGATGGAGGGATGGAACGGAGAGGGAAGGATGGAACGAAGAGGGGCGAGGGAGGGAACGATGAGGAGCGAGGGAGGGAACGATGAGGAGCGAGGGAGGGAACGATGAGGAGCGAGGGAAGGATGGAGGGAGGGAGGGAGGGAAGGAGGGAGGGAGGGAGGGAGGGAGGGAGGGAAGGAGGGAGGGAGGGAGCGTGAACATGGTGGTGCAGGCTGAAAGCAGTCAGTAGCCAGTCTGGTGTGTGGCCACGAGGAGGTGCGTTGCGCGCTTCTAGTACGGTCCTCACTGATTCTCTCACCTGCCTCCTGGACCCCCAACCCACACCCTACCTCCTCGACCCTCAACCCACACCCTGCCTCCTGGACCTCACAACCCACACCCTGCCTCCTCGACCCCCAACCCACACCCTACCTCCTCGACCCTCAACCCACACCCTGCCTCCTGGACCTCACAACCCACATCCTGCCTCCTGGACCTCACAACCCACACCCTGCCTCCTCGACCCCCAACCCACACCCTACCTCCTCGACCCTCAACCCACACCCTGCCTCCTGGACCCTCAACCCACACCCTGCCTCCTGGATTCCCCTACCTGACTTAGATATCCCCCGTCCTGTCACCTTGCATCTCACCTGTTCATTCAACCTTCACCTGGAGCGTTAATATGTCACCTGGATTCGCCATTTGACCAGTCACCTGAGACTCTCACCTGCCCACTTGACAGTCTCCTCGAACGTATACCAGCTCGTCTACCTGTCCCGACGTTCAATTGAATACTCACCAGGAACGTTTAACCCCACACCTTCAGCGGGTCACTCACACCGCTCTGGACACCTAACCGCTTGTGGTCCGATATTGGCTTTGACTTAAATACGTGTACTGTCGCCGCTTCATAAACTTAACGATTGCAGTTGCGAATTGTCCATCACTTGTTTCACTTTATATATGTATTGTTACAGCGTTTTTATTTCATTACAGTCAAGCTTAAGATGAAGCGTAATCAGGATATCGTTCGCTTTAGTGTAAGTTCGAGATATATAATTTAGAACAGTTAGACAGAATACAACAACTAATAATGTGTTTTTGTACAGAGAGACTACGGGTAACATGCCTCCACTAACAGTCATCTTCCACTATCTCAACCTGGATAAACAAACTCCCGCAAGGTGCAGCAGATACCTTAGAATAAACTCCGGTAGTGACGCGCGCCTTGGACGATAGTGAAGCCGTCTCCCAGGTGTGTCAGGAGGAGGTACAACAGTCGACGAATTCCTCTTCCTGGTCGTCACTGAGGACACAAGTGGCCATGGCTGGTCGGTCTGCCTCTCCTTACAGTCGCCTGAGTTACTAAGATGATGATCTTTATCGTGCTGGTGCTTCCCTCATCCGGTCTCCCCTCATCTTCGATTCTCTCATACGTGTTCCTCTCCTGCGTGCTTCTCCTGCCGGGGATCTTGGGCGCTGGTCACCCTATTGATTCCTCGAGATTCATGATTCCCCCTAGCAGAAGGTCACATGGGTTCCCTTACAAGTCCGTGGGTGATTCTGACGTCCGCCAGGGGGCCACCTACAACTATATGTTCACCAGAAAGCCACCACAACACCCACTCTCTCTGACGCCCACAACATACTCTCCCGACGCGCCCAAACCTAAGGCTCCCACGCCCACGACGCTGACGAGTCCCTACAAGCGTCTCCGCCACACCAACAGCAGCTTAAGAACAGCGGGTGAGGTCAGAATTATACGTCAAGAACGTCACCGAAAATCAAGAGTCCGCGGCGAGTTGTTTCTCCCTGAAGCTTCACTGAATCTCTCCAGGTACTCGAGATTTGCTGTTTATTCGGAATATTCAGAAGTTCCCGCTGTTCTGGATTCCTCGAGTGTCAGGTCCCACTCGCTGAAGTCTGTGAGCGGTCCTGATAAGCCGTCCGTCACCAGTATAAGAGATGCCTCTGAATCACCTCTCTGGGGGGACAGATCAGCCGACAGCAATAGTAGACTCGGTAAAGTTGTGACGACGGAGAGGACGGGCAGTGACCTCGCCTCGCCTGAAGAACACCCGACAAAGAGCAGAGGCAGCGAAGAGCAGCTCAACAAAGAGAATTCTGAAAAATACCTCTCAGAACCGAACAGAAATATACGGGGCTTGGACAGCGATGGCAGAGAGCACTTAACACCCCAACTAAGGAGCGGTGAAGAGGTGAATTTTGATTTACTTAACCAAAAGAATTTACATGACAGTGAAATAACGGTAGCGATTAGACACGGCATTGTGAATTCCCTAAAACGTAATAATGTTAGGGTAGCTGAGAGTAGTGACAAACAGAGTGAGAGAACAGTAGACAATGGTGATTTTATCTCCTCTGTCGGTAGAACACACAAGCACATTGATAAGAAAGCAAAAGGTGAAGTTAACTCAGACGTGACGAGAAAAAGTAAAAGTCACAACTCCTTCTCGGAAACTCGTGATGATAAAGTCGACATTGAGGTCTTAACGAACACAGTGTTGACCAGGGTACCGGAGGAGGACAGTTCCAGTGGTGAGAGTAAGGACACACACAAACCTCCTCACGTGAGAGGAAAGGAACACGACAGGCGTTCAATAAATGGACCGCCTGAGGCAAGGAAGGTGATGTCTGTGTCTGGTAATTCCTACGAGAGAGAGAGAGAAAGAGGCGAAAACGAGGAAGTTATTACATATATGGATAGAGAGGAAGAAATAAGCAAAAAAAAGATGACAAGAGAAACAAAAACAGAAGAGAACAATGAACATCAAAACAAGAAGAGGTTCGTGAACGCCATCGTCGCGGGCACCATAGAGAACAGTACAACTCTACAACTCCCCATTTGGGTTTCAACTTATCTCCCCAATTCCGGGTTTAGGGATTTCCACGTCTCTCCATTTAACCCTGATCAGGGGTTCGACAGCCTAGAACAAGCCAATGTGGACCCCTTACGACGTTTTCAGGCAGGTGCTAATCCCACAGTCCACACAGGTGAGGTCGGTATTGACATAACCAATTGGCTAGAAGGTCAAGTCGTGTCACCGCCCCTCGTCCAGTCTATGACGGACGCTGACGCCACACTTCTTGACACCCGCGGGGAATTGCACACAAGGCGGAGGTCCCCAACACCAACTACTGACGTGAGAAAGAAGGAAGGTGAGGCAGTGGAGGAAGAGAATAACAATGGTATAAATGACGAAGAAAGAAGATCAATACCGACATGGGAGAAGGCTACCCCCGTCGACGAACACACAGAGATAATTGTTGAGAACCTGGAGGCTGACTCACATATGGACATCAATAAAGAACAAATAGTGAGTAACGACGCCCAACTGACGAGACACAACAGACTACATTACATATATAAGAAGAACAAGATAGAGAGAACTGCTGATTTACTGAAAATAAAAACACAGAAAGATGACAATAATATGAATAATGCAAGACGCGGTGAGTCACAAGAGCCAGCGACAGACGTGCAGAATATTCCACCTGAGCATCACCCCATGATCCTGCACGAGGAGCCCCACGAAGGTGCTGTTGAGGACCCGGGGAGCAAGCACAGTAAAGGCACAATCCCCAGCGTCAACAGAAGCACCAACAGGAGGAAGAGTCAGGCGTCCTCCGTGCCGTTACTAGACACGGAGGGATCGGTGAGGATCCCCTGCTACGTCATCATCTTCCTGCTGGGGGTGATTGGCAACACCCTCGTCATCGTCACACTCCTGCAGAACCGCAAGATGAGGACCATCACCAACGTCTTCCTCCTCAACCTGGTAAGTACACCTGTTTGTATCCCTCGGTGTGTGGCAGAGGAAGATGGTTCAGACAGTGTGGATACAGCACACGGTATACTAAACTCTTGGTAAACAAAGGCGGCAATGTGGCAGGTCAAATACGCGTCCACTTTCACTTCCTCAAATAGAGTTAGATACATCGGGCCCGAACCAGAGAACAGGAGGCGAGTGCTGTAACCACTTGACCTCCGCACCTTAAGTGATAAGAAGAAATAACAGCTGTAACCTCACACTATATATAGATACTGGTACCATTAACGTCCTCCTTAATCTAGTAAACAGCCAACAACCCTTAACATTAGACAGCATGTATATGCGTTCACTTGAAGTCGAACACGCAGTATGTTCCCGGTCTCCGTTTACTCCCCAAGGACCAATCGCCAAGAGACAGAGAAATTGCACCTGTCAATATTTCGAACACAAGAATTATCATATAAACAGAAAAATATTTAAATATTTAAATAAATAATTATAGAGAGAGAGAGAGAGAGAGAGAGAGAGAGAGAGAGAGAGAGAGATTTGTCAATAGATCCTCTTATACAGGTTCCCAAAATAACTACAAAATCCTGACTGTTATGGGATTAAAGAGACCACGGGGGTTTGGGAGGAGGGGGGGGGATAACACCCCTGGCAACCAATAACCTCTTATCTAAGAGTACTCCATAACCCTTAACGTCAAAACAAACCCTTAAATCACCTTAAGATAAAGTCCAGGTCCCATTATCCAACCCTAAAAAGAAAAAAACCTTAGCATAATTATAATACTTTTTAGGTTCATGACCGGTGATCAAACCTCAAAGACCCTTAATTAGTCCACCAAAAAGACCTAATACCCTAAACGTCCATTAAACGTCAACAGAACGTTTTTGTGTAAAGACTCCGGATTTTTACGTCGTTTTTGTGAGAGTAAACATGAAACGAGGATAAAGTACGAGCAATTAACATTTAACAGTATGCTCTCTCTCTCTCTCTCTCTCTCTCTCTCTCTCTCTCTAATCAAATGAGACTCTAATTTAGTGAATGGTACTGAATGTTTATCTACATTACACCTGGTTTAAGGAAAGGGTTACAATCACGCGTTATGAATCACTGCCTGTTATTATGGTCATTGAACGGGAAAATGTAGGTCGTGTTCGTTCTTTTTTATTTGGTTTTACACCTCTCGTACATCGTCTTGTTCTACATACACTCGTAAGATGACCAAAAAAACACGAGTTATATTAAAAAACAACTGAATAACTGCCCAAAGTAAATAAAAAAATTAATAAATATCTTCATTATTCACTGTAATTTAATTCATTGGTTTATCTTCCTGTGTTTTAAATATCCGGCATGGAAGTTGGATTAACAAGACCTAAATTACGGTAAATAATCAATAAGAATACACGTGTCATTAGCCAATACAACCATAAAAAAAAAGTTTATAATATTCGTTTTAAGACCATTATTATCATCTGCATATTTTTTTTTCACAAGAGGAGAGACTGTTTATTATACCTGCCTAATTAATAACTCTCAATCATCCTAGGAAACTCAATTTACCTGTATGTTTCTTTTGATACCGTGTGATATCCCTGGAAAAAAAAATTTACTTTTATTAATCTATTGTCTTCCGTGTTTGTTTTTTTCTTCTAGTGTTTACAGCAAACTAATTTAGTCCAGAGGTTATGTTTAATGTCTTTTGTTTGCCACTAGGATTAAAAATTTAGAGAGACGCCAAGAAAAAAAAGGACTTTGTGTTTAATAATGTGTGTGTGTGTGTGTGTGTTCATTATACAGGCCTTGATGAGGCTGTAGCCAGGGGTCGTGTGAACAAGGAAACCTAATGAAGAGCTAATTGGTTTATTTGACAGACAGACAAACAGACAGACAGATAGAGTCCCAATGGAGAAATAGGTCATGCCAAACTGAAAGACAAAAGCGAAACACGAAAAAAAAATAACTGTTGCCGCAATGTTCTGCTGTTTCCGGTTTATTTACACTCGTCGGTTTGGGGCACAAAACAAAAGAGTAAAGACTACAAAATAAAATAAATATATATGTATATACATCAAATAGGATAAAAACAACAGGAGGAATATAACAAGGGCTCGTTTTTTGTTTGGCGTATGTTTAAGCCTGGAAACGGGGAGGGAAGGGGAGAGGAGGAAGCTTACGACATGTTGTGTTGTGGTCCGTTGCATGGTGTTGTGTTTCCATCAGCAATTATCGAATTTAGCGGTGTAAGTGATCGTGTTCTTCCTTTCCGGTTCAATATGAGGGAATATATAAGGTGGTCGAAAAAAAAAAGACCAGGATTTTAATAAATAACCAATTGTAAATGTTGGGAATGAGTTTAATTCATGGAGGCTGGTAAAAGGTCGCTGTTTATTTTCAGCGATTGGCTCACTGGTTCTATTTCAGATGACAATAAGTGTCTTCCTCGGCTCATCTTTTGTCCCTCGGTGAAGAAAGGTGGCGCACACCAGACCTGTCGCTTATTAATTGCCATCACCGTGTCGTTGTCATAGCAACTGCTCGTGGAGTCCTTTAGGAAGATGCCTCACTGTTAATGCCAGATAATCTTGTTTATTTCCCCAAAGACGGAAAGCAATGATCAAAGCTGTGTGGGCGTAAGGCTACAGTCCGGCTAAAAGCAAACCCAACTATCGAGTTGTATTTCAAGGACACTTTCAACCCAATTAAAAGATATAATGTAATCAAAATGTTTTTTCTTTATCACGAGACGATTAAGCACCTCAGCTTATTCTTGTAATATTATGGGCCTTCCACAGATGCCTACGTCCACAAGACACACAGGCTGGCACTCTTGTGGGTCCTGTCACACGTAATTATTGCACAATAAGTTATGCTAGCCATCCTTTCTTCAGGCAAACACTCCGCCGTGTCAGGTGCCATGGAAATAACTCGGCACCAAGGTTAAGGTGACCATTTGCAAGATATTAAAATTATTGAACATTTTGAGAAAACGTTTCTAGTGGGGAATTAGGCCAGTCCTCTGTTGGCTGTCTGTATTGACAATGGATTTTGTTGAAATACTTTCATCAGTTAAATCTAGATGTGTGTTGGATGTGGAAATTAACAGAAGTGTGTGTGGGGGGGTGACAAAGACAGGGCAGACAGCTGTTCATTAGTTAATTGCTAAATCCTTGTAATGCTACGAGTGTCGGCCTCCCGTGGCAAATAGCTTGGATAGGAATATAAGATATAATCAAATATTATACATCTGCATCATAAAATAATTTACATTAAATTAACTCTCCAAAACTTATATCATAATCATTAAACTGAATTCCTCCAATCCCTGAACAGGTAAATGATATATACAGTATGTACCTCTACTTCTCACCAAGACAGAATATGAAGGAGGCCATTGATAAAATATTCAGAGTATTATAGTAATGTCATATCATCCATTAAAGATAATTATTTAACACTAAACTTCATTCACAAATTAAAAAATAAATATTAACGACCGTAATTGATATAATGGTGGCAGCGGTGGAATGGTAGTGGATGAGCTGTGGCGCAAACTATCTCATAAAACTGAACTGAGGCAATATATAACACTACAAGCATGACATCACTGCATTTCACCTGATGATTAAAGACCCTAATGTTACCTGAGGGAGGTTAGGTTAGGTTAGGTTTAGGTTAAGTTAAAAACGATAGTTATATGTTAGTTAGCATTAGTATTTAATCACTAGGCGAAAAAAAATGGGACCTAATTTTCACGTGATCCCAAAACCTTCCTACCAGCCCCCCCCCCCCCCTCCCTCCCTACCCCACACACACAAGGTTTCCAAAAAAAAAAAAAAAAAAAAAATCTCACTACTACTTTAAAAAAACGAGTTAAAAATACACAACCTAAATTTAAAACTCCTGACATAAATACCAATCATTCCAACTAGTATCATCTTCCGATACGTGGAATATATCATCTCTATGCTAGGTTAAAATATTTGTCCTCGATATATTTCAATCACGAGATAATATTACCAAATGGGTTATGTGATGTTAATGTGGTTTAGTTTGTTTCTTGGTGGGGGAAATGTGTTCAGTGGAGGAGGCGAGAGAGGATAATTTGTCTCCAGGAGCTGATCTCGTTGACCAACCAGACTGTGGATGACTTATGTATGATGAGAGAGAGCACACACACACACACACACACACACACACACACACACACACACACACACACACACACACCTTTTCTGAATGTAAGTTATTATTATTATTATTATTATTATTTCAAATATATAAGAGACTATCTGCTAAATCGGTAAATCATAAACTAATGTCAGTAAAAAAAAAAAACATTAAATCAAAATTTACCACAAAATAGCCAGGACAAGACCTTAAAATAATCCTTGTGTCACTTTTAAACAATATTTTTAAATGAAGATATCTGAGCATGGTGTTAACTTTGTAAATACTTGTATGGGTATATATGTACAAGCTGGTGGTATATAGAGACAGACAGATAGACAGATAGAAGAGGGAAAGAGGAAGAGGGAAAGAGGAAGAGGAAGAGGGGAAGAGGGAAAGAGATGACAGTAGCCATAAATAATATACAAGCAACTTAATTTCAGCCCCTAGATCGATACATGTCACCCACGACACACACAGAGTATACCAAAAACACAGGTTAAAGGGGAAGGATGATCATTAATTACTTGTTCTTGTAATATTAAAGGTCACAGGTGTGTTTTGATACTAAGAGAGACAGACATACAAGTGGAAGTGTTCTAAAAATGTTCTAAATGTTTTAATAGTGTAATAAATGTTCTAAAAGTTTTCTAATAGTGTTCTAAGTGTTCTAAAAAATATTCCAAACGTGTTCTAAATGTTCTAAACGTGTTCTAACGTGTTCTAAAAATGTTCTAAGCGTGTTTTAAATGCTCTAATAGTGTTCTACAGGTGGTCTAAGTGTTCTAAAAGTTTTCTAAATGTTCTAAATTTCAAAATGGCCGACAGAACTACAGGCGACGATAGAAGTATTCTTTAAATTATAATAATAATAATAATAATAATAATAATTAACGGTTTATTGAAAGAGCTTGGCAGCCAGAAGGCTGAAAATATACAGTTACATATTTGGGGAATGGGTTACGAATTACAAATAATATACAAGTAACATAAGTGACACAAATAAGACATATAATAACTTAGATGGGGAAAAGCTCAAACTACAGTTCATTTCAACATAGTGACAGTGCAAGGAGTAGTGTTTACTGGGAGTGAATACACTGATTTATTACAAGTTATTGATAATTTTTACAATGGTTGGGACTGGGCTGTTCTTATAGCGATCAGTTCGTGCACGTATGGGCTGGATGCGGTTGTGGTGTCGAACAGCAATTCTCGGACAAGGGATCTCAGGTGGTAGTAGGAGCCGGTGTCGGGGATGGTGTAGAAGCTTCTTACCAAATTTGCAGATGAGGTCGTGGTGATGGTCAGTGAGAGTCGAAAGGGTCAGTGTGTTGAGCGCTTCTTGATATGTGGAGTAGGAAGGGGAGAGAATAATCTTGCATGCCCTCTTTTACACTTTTTCTAGGTGTTTACGTTGTGTGGCATTTAGGGAGGAAGACCAGGTGGGGGAGGCATAGGTGAGCTTGGGAAGTATGAATGTTGTGTAGACACTGAGGAGCTCGTGTGCAGGAACTCCGAGGGACTTGAGTCGGCGGAGCAGGTGGAGACGGAAACTGGAGGATTTGACAACTTCACTGACGTGTGGTTTCCAATTTAGTTTGTTGTCTATGGTGACGCCGAGGAGCTTCGTGGAATCTACAACCTGGAGTGTGTTCGGACCTAGAGTAATGGCTGAAAACCCGAGTCGGTGAGAGCGCCAAGGCAGCAACAACAACATGGCCGCGTTTACAATGCAGAGAGTCGACTATTTTTTTAACTTTGTCGGTTTGTCCCAACAATTTTCTCTGCCAGAGTTTAACTACGCATCTAAATGGTGTGTGGAGCCTCTCAGAAACCTTCACATAATGGCCACACATACTAATGAAGACTCACTCACTCTCTCTCTCTCTCTCTCTCGTCAATAAAAAGAGAACACGTGTATATAGTTAAAAGACTTACCGGCACAAAAAAGGAAAAATATACTTCAGAAGTAATACACAGACACGAAGCATAACAAAAATTATATTTCCTTTGGTTCAATATTAGATTTTTTTCAAGCGCCCGAGTTACGTTTGATTGCCCTGGAGGAGGAAAAACAATGAGGAAAATTTTGTAAGCTGATGAAAGTAAATATTTATTTATTTTATGCTCATGGAATTTTATATTTTATTTTCGCTATATTTTTTCGTCTGTCAATATGTTTTTATTTCATTTGTGTTTTCTTATTTCTTTTAATTGGAAATATATTTATTTTATTAGGATGCATTTCATTTATATTAAGTTGCATTTATTTTAGGCTAAGATGAATTGGTCTTGTTTATATTTCGCTTAATTGTTTTTTTTTTAATTTGATGTAAGTTTTTTGGTAATCAATTAAAAAATTACTTTGTACTCAATTTATTAAATAGGTACATGGTTATATAATATATTACTAACGCATTTTATTATCAATTAAATTTTTCGTTTAATTGCTCTGTATATATATTTTTGTTTCTACATATTAATTTATATATTTTTTCACATATTAATTTATATAACTCTTGTGTAGTTATATGCGACATACGCCCCCAGTGCTCTCAACATAATCACTCGCAAGTCTACATCACACAACATCAACATTAACTATCCACGCTTCGCAAAATATGTGGAAAATACCCAGAGGAACCCAGACAACCAGCCCAGGGAACGCCACTAGGAGACCCAGTCGCCATGGCAATGTATGTCTTAGGCCTGTCCGTGCTCCAACATGCACCGGCTTATGAGACAACCAAGATCAAACAAGTAGCATAAGATGATGACCTCACAGAGTAGGGAAAGTGGAGGACGTTAACAAAGTGGTGGGGGACCTGGTAACATCATGTAGTCCACAAATATGGTACCACACAGACGCCAGCAAATCCTTCCTGACTGTAAGGCCAGAATAATACGACCGGGCTATAGAGATCTTCATTGGAAGTAGGTTATAATTACAAGGAAAGGCCAAAGTCACCCAGTGCGGTAACCGGCACATAAAAGGAAAAGTAAACAAGAGGGTAAAAGAAATCATCCAAGCTCTGTCGGAAAAAAAATAAACTGAGCCACACGCAGCAAATGCAGCATTCACCCACAGAGTCAAATATTGCTGGAACTTCCTGATGCTTTTATTCCTGACATCAGCTAGTGAAAACCACTACCTTACCATAGCAGAGGTCATATGAAACCTCCTTGCTCCTTACATTACCACAGAGGCAAGGCGGAATGTGAATCACTAACCTAGAGAAGCTTGCAGCCACTGAGCATCAGAACTCTGTCATGCTCCCGGCAAACCTCACTGAGCACATAGTAGCTCAAAATGACGCAAGTGAGGTAGACGAACTACACAAAAATCGACGTTTCATTATAACAGAACGGCAGTACACCTAAAGCGAAAAACTTTAACTAACACACCAACTGTCAGAGAACTAGAACAGGAAAGTTGAGGTAGCACAGGAGGTGGGCGCTTCGAACTGGCTAACAAGGTTACCAGTAAGAGCAATGGGTTTCAGTCTTAACAAACAAGAATTCACAGATGCCATTGCTCTAAGGCTTGGTTGGTCAGTAGAAGGCATGTCTGCCCAGTACATGTGTGGAGCATCCTGCAACATAACCACGCCATGGTGTGCAACAGGCATGACGAGGTAAGGGACATCACAGCAAATATGTTGAAGGTGATATGCCGAGACGTCACTGTAAACCGACTCTCCACCCATTAGACGGCGAGTGCTTCATTCACAGAGCTGCCACACAATCAACAAAGCCTGTGTGGACGTCAGCGCTAGAGGATTCTAGACGAGGGGACAGCAAACCTTCTTTGACATGAGAATCTTTGATCCTCTTGCTACATGTCACCATGACCTCTCTCTGTCGTGGCTACACACAGGATGAACGAGAATGATAAGAACAGAAAGTACACAGAGAGAATCCAGAACGTTGGACCAAGGCAGCTTCACTCCTCTGGTGTTGATAACATCAGGCGGGATGGGACCTAGAGCAAAGTGCTTCTACACTAGACTGGTTGAGGTGTTACCAGAATAGAAGCAGCGATCCAGAAGTTATATACGTCATGGCCAGGTGTTGCCTGTCATCCATGCTCAAGTCTGCTCTGCTATTTCTTCAGGGGAACAAGATCATTGTCCCCTAAACCAACAACAATAACTGACATACACTATGAGGCAACAGTCACAGAATGATGCATAGATCTGCACCTTAACTAACTCTGCTAGGTTAGATAATTTTATTATAGGATAGTGAGGTACTAAATTGTGTGGAGATGGTATGGCTATAAAGGGAGGGTGGATGGCCATAAAAGGTATTAGTTTTATTAATAGTATAAGTTATTATTATTATTATTATTATTATTATTATTATCATTATTATTATTATCGTCATTGTTAATGTTAGTATAATTATCATAAGTTCACAGCATGAAAAATATCTCGTAACTTATAATCATAAAAAAAAATGAAAAAATATCTCAAGTTCTCATCACAAAAGAAAAAAAAAGTAGAAAACTACAAAAGGATGAAACACACACACCGCCCAGTTACATCAAATGTCGTACATATTGATTAATTTCACAAGCACAGACACACACAAAACAGCCAATCAGATTAACCAGTACAGTAAACACCCATCAGAGGCCTTGCTGGCACGTGTACTGTTGCGTTATATGTTGCAAATTATACTTTAATTTGCATGAAATAATTTGATGGGAGGTGTGTGTGTGTGTGTGTGTGTGTAAGTGAGAGAGGAGAGCGATTAGTGCTATCTATATTTAATCGTATATTCTAATTAGCAAATTAATTACCTGAATAGTAAATAAAACATGCTAAGTGATCATTTAGTTATGCCAGCTCGTTTACACTTATTGAGGGTTACGTGCAAGATGGCAGGAGGAGAGGGAGGGAGGGAAGAAGGGAGAGGGAGGGAAGGAAGGAAGAGACTAGAGAGAGGGAAGGAAGGAAGGTAGAGACTAGAGGGAGGGAAGGAGGGAGGGAAGAGACTAGAGGGAGAGAGGAAAGAGACGAGAAGGAGAGGAAAGAAGGAGAGAAGGAAGGAGGGAGGGAGGGAAGAGAAAGGAAGGTGGGAGGAAAGAGACGAGACAGAAGGGCAGGAGGGAGGAAAGAGACGAGACAGAAGGGCAGGAGGGAAGAAGGAAGGAAAAGAAGGACACGGTGTAATTCCAGACACAAATATCAACATAACAGTAACACTCACAGAGTCCTGACTGTCACGAAGCAGGCTCTCTCTCTCTCTCTCTCTCTCTCTCTCTCTCTCTCTCTCTCATCAAAGGTGGCGGAGAGGTGATGCTATCCAATTTCGACTAAAGGATCAGTAATCACGTTTAATGACAACGGAGAGAGAGAGAGAGAGAGAGAGAGAGATACACACACACACACGAGACATCAGCATCATCTCTAGTCTCGTCTCCAGCATCTCATCTGCATCTTGTTAAAAGAATCTACCATAATTGTTATTGTCATATTTTTTTCTTCTAAATTCCCTTCCGTTTGTAATTATGTAATTCATCTTTCATCAGTTACCAATTGGCTTTCTAAATCTCTCGAGTATGATGACTGAACTTCACAATACTATGGTTTAGCCCAGTAAGATACCTTGAGTAAGATATATTAACCCATATACATTCATATAAACTGATTAAAAGTTAAATAGGTATTAATATTAAGATGACATGTGAAGATTGTGTAGCTGCATCTACCCGGGCGGGAGAAATGAGTCAGGAAGATATTTACTTTAGCCCTTAACAATTATCACTCACAGTACACTGCCGGCGGGGGAACGAAGTACATCTACATTATATTACATTACATTATATTATTATAGCTATACCGGTCATCCTAATTCTGTTGGTTGTAGCACTTTTTCACACCTCAGTGACCCTGAGTTTCTACTGCTCCTTAATCAGTATCAATGTTCCCATGATGCTAATGCCATTCCCTCAGATGTGCTAGATCGTGTGTGTTACACCCCCTTTACCCATGGTGTCGACACAATACTCCCTCATATCGATCCTGATGCCTTTCTACAAAACTCACTGGGTTACACCAACCCCAACTGTAACTATTACTTCCCTGACTCCTCCAAGTTTAGTTCTAGTCTCCTACTACCTCATTCCTTCTCCTTCATTAGCCATAACATCAGCAGTATTCCCCTTCATCTAGATACCTTTTAATATCAGTGTTTATCTTCTATTGCCCACAAATTTGATGCACTTGGGTGCTGTGAGACCAAACTCACTAACGATATTGACCATTAGTACAACATTCCTAATTATAATAGACACTGTGTCATCACGTCACGACACAGTGGTGGTGTCGCCCTATATGTTGATATCAAGTATAACACTTCTGTAAGAGATGATTTAAAGGTTCAGGAGGAGTTCATGGAGAGTGTTTTCAATGAATTACGTAACGACACACGAAATATCCTAGTAGGGATAATCTACAGAAGACCCCACACTAATGTAAGGAATTTTCTGGATAAATTTTCGGAGCTTATCACTATCATAAGTTCAGAGAGGAAACATTGCTACATTACAGGAGATTTCAACCTTGATCTATTAAAATCAGAAACCGACACCTCAGTATTAGACCTTCTTGCTACCTGAAATTCTAAACTCTTCTTCAACACTGCAGGAGTGGTCAGGAAAATGGCAAATGAAATTCAACACCAGCAAGTGCAGCTTACTTAATATTGGAAGAACAAATACTGTCAATGTATACAGCCTTAACAACTTCAACCTAGAGAAGTCAACTTGTGAAAGAGACCTAGGGGTACTTGTAAGCCCGGACCTACGGCCTAGAAAACAGTGCGTTAATGTTCGAAGTAAGGCAAACAGAGTATTGGGTTTTATATCTAGAAGTGTAAGTAATAAGAGTGCAGAGGCCTTATTGCAACTGTATCTTGCGTTAGTCAGGCCGCTCCTCGATTATGCGGTTCAGTTCTGGTGCCCCTATTATAGAATGGATATCAATTCACTAGAGTCGGTGCAGCGAAGAATGCCGAAAATGATTCCGGGACTTAGAAACCTTCCATATCAAGATAGGTTGAAGAAACTAAACTTGTTCTTATGTTTGAAAGGGATTTGGTGGCCAAGGAGAGAGTTTGCGTCTTAGGAAATAATTTTACCTTTTTTGAATACGATTTATTAACCCTTTAAGTCATATATTAACCCCTTGAGTAAGATAATTTAACCCGACGAGTACGATAATTTAACCTCTTATGTACGATGATTTAACCCCTTGAGAACGATGACTGAACCCCTTGAGAACCATGACTTAACCCCTTGAGTTAAATTGAGCTAATAGGAAGGTCAGCTCAGGTCAAGTCAGGTCAAAACAAGTCAAATCCTACAATTTTTTTAAGAAGCATATCCATATCACCATTGTAAAACCATTGGAATTCGTGTACCATTGGAGCCAGTCAGAACCCACCGCCCTCCCCCTCCCCTTAAGCACCTATCACCAGAACATATTTCGATCACAAAGAACACTTACAATTCCTACGTTTAATTTCCTGGTCTCGTTATTTATACCCACAGAACACGATCATGGTTTATTTTCCTTCATGTAATGTTGATTAAACACAATAAACTACAATTTGTTATGATTTACTACATTAAACTCCACTTAACTGCTGTACATCAAGCTGGAGTACAGTACAATAACGTCCATTAAATTGTAATTATCCATCACAAACCTTTTTATTTTGTAATTCATCGAGACAAAAACATCGCCTTTATTCTTAAACTACTTTTACAAATCCAGGTGAGTATGAGGTTTAATTAACATATAAAAGAAAGGACAGGTAAGCAATAAGACGAAAATAAAACTGTGTTAAGTGTATATTACTTATATCAATGTTAAGTAGTAATTATAAGTATATAGGATCATATACAAGACTATAGTATTAAATTCCTCTATGGTTAATATAGGAACATTTAGCTCACCTATATCAACGCTATATATCACTGCGTCTCGCTGTGGTTTATATAATAAGATTCCAATCACATGAAGATTAGGAACCCCCGCTTATTTCGGCCCATAGTTAAACGTCCTAATGCTAACCTAACCTAACCTAATCCCCAAAAGATCGTCATTAACTCTCTAACCCTTGATCTCGCGCCACAGGTGAATATATAGGTAATATTAAACCCCTCGTCAATATGCTGCACCGATGAACAAGACAGTGTGTGTGTGTGTGTGTGTGTGTGTGTGTGTAGGGACGTATTTCTTTTTGTCTCACGTGGAAGAGGAGGAGGAGGAGAAGGGAGGAAAGGGGGAGACGAGAAGGAGAAGAGAGGAGAAGGATAGGGGGGGAAATGGAAGAGACAAGAGGTAGGAGGGAACGGGGAGAAGAAGGAGAGGGGAGGAAGGGAAGGAAAAAATGGGGATGAGGTGGAGGAAGAAGGGGAGGAAGAGGAAGAAGAGGAAAAGGAAGAGGAGGAAGAGGAAGAAGAGGAAAAGGAAGAGGAGGAAGGGGAAGAGAAAATTAGCCGGAATGTCATTAAATGCCAACACAAACTTTCCCTCCAATCATATGCCTCTTGCCAACATTGTCAACTCAAGCCTCCACCACCACCAGATTTCAACTAAAACATTTAATCTCTCAACATTTCACCATCAAAAAAAAACCAAAAACATTCACAGCATATCAATCAAAACATGAATGTAAGTGAAAGCATTTCATTAGGAGCGTATTTAAAATTCCTTTATCATCACACTGAAGCTTCAAGCAATCATTTCAGAGTCCTACCGAGAACTCGTGTGTGTGTGTGTGTGTGTGTGTACCTTATCTGCCTCGGGTCTAATATGTGCATATTGAGCCCCAGTTAAGAGTTAACAGTTTATTCTGCTTATTTACTTTCCACGTCAACATAACAGACATTCCTATCTCTGTCTCACACACACACACACACACACCTCCTGCCACCGGCAGCCCCCCGCCCACCTCGCATAGTCCGCCACGACAACAAAATTCAGCCCATAAGAGCCCGCACTGATACATATAAGAACAGCACCGTCCCATCTATTGTTAAAATAATAAACAACTCCTGATTTATGTACTGTACAGCCCTGTAAATGTATTCAACGCATATCATTATGTCTAAATCAACTGTAAGTTTGTATATTTTCAGCCACCGGCTGCAATTCTATTAATAAACCGTTTATTATTATTATTATTATTATTATTATTATTATTATTGAGATATAGAGTGGGAGGATGTCTTATATCTACCCCCTGTGTCACTGACCTCACAGTATTACAAGAGACCCTCTGCTCCACAGATCATAACAACGGGAGCAAATTTGTTACCTGCCTCTGTGCTCCCTCTCCCCCCCCCCCTTACCTGAGAGAAGTGCAGTAAAAATGACATCACGGGTTGAGGTGTGGGGGGGGGGGGGGGAGGAGAGTGGGTAGGGATGTGGGGAAGAGGAAAGTGGGTAAGGATGTGGGGAGGAGGAAAGTGGGTAAGGGTGTGGGGAGGAAAAGAGAAGGGATAAACGGGGGGAGGTTACGTTTGAAGCTTCTCCCCCCAACCCCCCCTTAGGGATATGGGCCAAAAAGGGAGAAAAAAAGGCGAGTCAAGAGTGAAGGGGATGAAACCTCCCCTTTGGAATGAGTCACAAATTGGGATAATGAGGAGGGTATGGAGGGCGTATAGACTTCAAGAGCCCCCCCCCCCCTCCTCACGTTGATTAAGGCCAAAGGACACAGGAAAAAGGGTGTCACACTAAAGAGCCCCTTGAGATGAAGGACAAAAGGGTGAAAGAGAGACACACACACAAAAATATATATATTCAAAGGGTGAAAGGGTTAGTGTGTGTTAAAATCTTCTTTACAGCGTCAGACAAAAAACTTCAAAAGCCCCACGAGAGGAGGTACAAAAAACCAAAACAAAATTATACAAATAAAATAGTCACTCCATTCCACAGCAAATGTAACTGACTGACTCTCTCTCTCTCTCTCTCTCTCTCTCTCTCTCTCTCTCCTATATACGTAAAGAATTAGAACTGAAAGAAATAAAATAGTAAGCAAAATAAAGAATAACCAATAAAGATGAAGAGAAAATACAAATATAAAAATGACATTGTAATCCACATCAAAATATCACCCAAGGGAAAAAAATGGAAAAATTGGCAAAATTAAAATTTCATCTTCAAAAAAAGGTAAACAAAAGAGGAGTCTCCAATGGAAAAGAAGAAAAGTAAAATGAAATATTCCATTTCAGATCACCTTTTCACCTGTACGTGTTTGGGTGTGGGTAAATAGACGCAAGACTCGGATTCTCTTTCAGCCTGCCCCTGGTTCAGCCACACCTCCACCATCCAGGTTAACGGTACTACCCTCTCTAACGTTACCCACTTCCAGTACCTTGGCTCCCACCTGTCCACCACCACGGGCATCGATGAAGAATTTCAATATCGGATCAGATGTGCATCTCAGGCCTTTGACAGATTCCGTACCCGTGTCTTCAGCTGTAGGGAGATGAAATTATCTACAAAGTTGCACATATATCGAGCAGTGGTCCTCCCCACCCTGCTATATGGCAGCGAGACATGGGTTACATACAGGAGGCACCTTAAGGCACTTGAAATCTTTCACCAACGTAGACTGTGTTCCATCCTCCGAGTTCGCTGGGAAGACAAGAGAACAAATGTCAGTATTCTTGCTGACACCAACTGTAGGAGCATCAAGGCTACCATTATACATGAACAACTACGCTGGACTGCCCATGTTACTCGCATGGACGACAGTAGACTGCCACAGCAGCTACTTTACAGTCACCTAACGAATAGTAAACGTAACGCTGGCAGGAAACTGAAAAGGTATAAGGATAGTCTTAAGACAAACCTGAACAAGTACCAAATCGACCCCCTCACCTGGGAGACGATTACTCCACACCGTAACGCTTGGAGGAGCACCACATAAGAAGGTGTAAATACTTTCGAGTTAGCCCGACTGTATACCGAGGCAGACAAGCGCCAACGCCGACAAGACGCTGCCGCCGCCTCTCCCGCACTAAATGTAGCCCTCCACACGTGCAACATCTGTGGATGGCCCAGCTGGTCCCGTATCAGCCTCTCGAGTCACCTCAGTGCTGACTAACAAAGGTTAAATCCTTAATAACTCATATTATTGTATTATAGCTGGATGATCGTCATACTCGATTCCGAGTAACAGCAAAGTAGTAGTAGTAGTACTAGTGTGTGTGTGTGTGTGTGTGTGTGTGTGTTGGACATGACAAACACACACCTACGCACCTGCAAGTTTAATCCACCTTCCTGCCTTCAATGTCATCACACCACTAAAAATAAAATTACCCTTTTTTACATGCTAAAAGATTTAATTACCTTACGTTGGTAAATATAATAGTAATTAGATTATACTCAAGGTAATTAAGAGATCGCCGCGATAATAGACGACCTCAATTAACCTCCACTAATCACAGGCCAACAAAAATTTGAAGCGTTCAATTATGGTGATTAATTAATAAGGTCAATCGACATGTTTAAAAAAATTGGCTTTCTAAGAATATTTATTAATGCTGGTGTAGCTAAATTGTCGTGTGTGTGGGTGTGTGTGTGAGTGTGTGGGTGTGTGAGTGTGTGGGTGTGTGTGTGTGAGTTGTGTGTGTGAGTGTGTGTGTGTGTGTGTGCGTGTGTGTGTGCGTGTGTGTGTGTGTGTGATAATAATAATAATTAACGGTTTATTGAAAGAGCTTGGCAGCCAGAAGGCTGAAAATATACAGTTACATATTTGGGGAATGGGTTACGAATTACAAATAATATACAAGTAACATAAGTGACACAAATAAGACATATAATAACTTAGATGGGGAAAAGCTCAAACTACAGTTCATTTCAACATAGTGACAGTGTTACAGTATTACAAGTTATTGATAATTTTTACAATGGTTGGGACTGGGCTGTTCTTATAGCGATCAGTTCGTGCACGTATGGGCTGGATGCGGTTGTGGTGTCGAACAGCAATTCTCGGACAAGGGATCTCAGGTGGTAGTAGGAGCCGGTGTCGGGGATGGTGTAGAAGCTTCTTACCAAATTTGCAGATGAGGTCGTGGTGATGGTCAGTGAGAGTCGAAAGGGTCAGTGTGTTGAGCGCTTCTTGATATGTGGAGTAGGAAGGGGAGAGAATAATCTTGCATGCCCTCTTTTGCACTTTTTCTAGGTGTTTACGTTGTGTGGCATTTAGGGAGGAAGACCAGGTGGGGGAGGCATAGGTGAGCTTGGGAAGTATGAATGTTGTGTAAACACTGAGGAGCTCGTGTGCAGGAACTCCGAGGGACTTGAGTCGGCGGAGGAGGTGGAGACGGAAACTGGAGGATTTGACAACTTCATTGACGTGTGGTTTCCAATTTAGTTTGTTGTCTATGGTGACGCCGAGGAGCTTCGTGGAATCTACAACCTGGAGTGTGTTCGGACCTAGAGTAATGGAAGGAGGTGGGACAATGTCGGAGGAGAGGTTGATGTGCATAACCATGGTCTTGGTATGGTTGATGGTGACATGGTTGTTGGTGGCCCAGTTTTGGAGACTGTTCAATAAATCCTGAAGGGCGGTATAGTTGGGAGCAGAATTGTTGACGCTGATCCCAATGGTGGAGTCGTCGACATATTTCCAGCGAGCAGGGGTTTCTCTTAGGGCATCATTGATGAGCATAAGGAAGCAGAGTGGTCCCATCTTGGTGCCTTGGGGGACGCCACAGGTGAGTGACTGAAAGGTGTGAGTGTGTGTGTGTGTGTGGGTGTGTGAGTGTGTGTGTGAGGGTGTGGGTGTGGGGGTGTGTGTGTGTGTGTGTGTGTGTGAGTGTGTGTGTGTGTGTGTGTGTGTGTGAGTGAGTGTGTGTGTGTGTGTGTAAAATGAACCTTCCTCTCCTCACCACACACACCCAAACTACATTACCTTCACCATAAAGGTAAAACCTCCTCGTAAATTATTCTTACTTTCTGAAAAGCTGAGCAATAAAGGCGAGAGATACTTTAACCCACACTAATGACTAGCCTGGAGGTAATGTTGCTTGAAAGTTTGTATAATGCCTGATGAAACTCTGCCTGGCGAAAGTCTGCCTGGCGAAACTCTACCTGGCGAAACTCTGCCTGACGAAACTCTGCCTGACGAAACTCTGCCTGGCGAAACTCTGCCTGGCGAAACTCTGCCTGGCGAAACTCTGCCTGGCGAAACTCTGCCTGGCGAAGTAGTTTTACCCTTTCAGACTCGAATTGTTTATTTGTATTTTATTTTCGTTTTATTACAACTACAACTACTACAACAATTACTACTACTACTACTACCGCTACTACTACTACTACTACCGCTACTACTACTACTACCGCTACTACTACTACTACTACTACTACCGCTACTACTACTACTACCACAACTCTGGAAACTACAAAGTACTCTCTGATACAAGTCAACGTTAACCTAACCAAACTTACCCTAACCAAATCAACCTCTCACCAAACCAAACCAAACCTAACCTAACCAACCTCTCACCTAACCTAACCTAACCTAACCCTATCACTCATCCAAGAAATACAACTAACACAAGACCCCTACAACACAACGATGAACTAACGAAAAAGAGAATTAAAGAGAGTTAATAAGAAGATAGACGAGGTTAATGATGTGATTTACCCTTACGATTAGAAAGGATTAGAAGGGATTAGAAAGGATTAGTAATAAACACCGGACTTGGAGATTGAGATGGAAGGGATAAAGAAAGTAAAGGAAGAGGATTGAAGAAGATGGTGTTCAAGATAATGGAGTGTGGAAAGAAAGAAAGAAAGAAAGAAAGAAAGAAAGAAAGGGGGTTAGGAAGGATTATGCGACACGAAGGGAAAAGAAAAGATAAAGCAAAGGACCGAGAACAAAGACGAAAGAGAAACAGGATAAGATCAAATAAAAATGTAGATGAAAAGAAAATGAAAAAAAAATAGGAATCGAAACCCGAAAGAGGAGAAAGAGTGCAAGACAAATAAAGAGAAGAGGTTGAGAAGGAAAGAAAGAGATAAATCAGGAATAACAAGAGACGAAGAAGAAAGTGAAGGAGAAGAGAAAGAGAATGTGAAAAAGGAGAAAATAACAAGAGTGAATGAGAATGACCAGAGAACCATGGAGAAGAAGAATGAGAAAAACAAAAATAAAAAGACATCAAAACAAACACAGCTACAGTATAACTCGGATAAAAAATTAAAATTCCCCCCCCCCCCCACCCCTCCTTCTGTGACCCAGGTCATATTCAGCTGAAATTCACGATTCATGAATTTAGAGAGCTTCACGGCTTCACTCTTCCCGTGGATTCATTTACATTCCTGAAATTCCCAGCCTGGATATCTAACTGGTGAGATTCTAGGAAAAAGAAATAAACCTGAACTTGTTTCATTATAAAGATCAACAACACTAACCTAACCAACCAAACCGAACCTAACCAAAACTAAGCCAACCTAACCTAATATAACCTAACTTAACCTACCCTAACCTAACCTAATCTAACCTAACCTAATCTAATATCCCCAGGTACCGTTAGTGTGTTTATTCTTCAGGTAAACTAACCTGGGGACTAATCTATCAGGTTATCTAAAAACTGTGATTATTTCTACCCTCCAATACGTCCAGGTACACAGTATAAGAGTTAAAAATTGTGACTCCGAAACCACGAAATCAAACCCAGAAAAGGTTCATTTGTAAGGTTCGTTTTGACGGCAATGAAGCTGTAGTATTAATTAAGCTAAATAGAGACTACAGTATATTTACATTGTCTATGTATATTATATCCCTACATTGTCTCTATACATGCTGAGTCCCTGTAAGCTTTTAAGACGATTTTATCTCTCTCCCTTACTCTAAAACTTACTAAACAAATATCTAAGTCCCTCCTCATTACTGCAGTAGTTCTACGTTTTCTTTCATCAATGTTTATATATGACGTCACAGGTGTACCATTCTCCCTTGTCTTTTCGAACACATCCTTACCTAATAACATCAAGCGAGTTTGTCCAGATACATTTAAGCTGGCAGTAATGAATGCTAAATCGAGCGGAATAATCACGATACTCTATAATATATTCACAGCTTAATGATCCCCAGTTAGAATAAGCTGTTAGTTATCCTTGGCTAATGGTCTTAATATACTGTACACCACTGCAGTCTATAACACACGGTGAAATACTAACGTTGTGTAATGATCGTATTGAATATCTGTCTGTCTACACACGAGGTCTTAAAATATCTCAGTGTCAAGGTGGGCGGCGGTGGCGGGGGGGGAGGGGGGAGGGAGAATGTGAGGGGGAGGGGGGATGTGAGGGGGAGGAGGGATGTGGTAGGGGGGGAATGTGAGGGGAGGGGGGATGTGGTAGGGGGGGGAGGAGGAGTCGTGGAGGCAGAGGTCACGGTTTATGGCACCACCAACCTGATGAACTCTTTGAGAAGCGTGAGAGTGAGAGACAGAGAGTTGAAGGCTTGAAACAATGATGAATTATTACCTTTTGCACACGACCAAGACAAACTGCAGCAATTTATCTGTAATTTTCTCCCTGTCTTATACACTGTGCGGCGTCCAGCTTATAAATCCCCCCAGTGTTTTGTTGCTGTTTCGTAAATCATCGCTCCTGTGTTGATATAATTCATCTTTCGTGTGTGTGTGTGTGTGTGTGTGTGTGTGCGTGTGTGTGTTCCAACGAGCAAGAACGAGATAGAACAACAGATTAGCGCTTCGAGTCTAAGGGAAAAGAGAGAGAGAGAGAGAGAGAGAGAGAGAGAGAGAGAGAGAGAAGACGAATATTGAGACGGAAAAGAAGAGTCAAACAAAAGAGAAGATGGATAAAGAGAAAGAGAGACAGAGGGAAAGAGAGAAAAAGAGAATAAAGATTGATGCAACGAGTCGGAGAAAATGAAGAGAAGTGAGGATAAACATAAGATATAGAGGAATTAGGAAAGGATAACAGTGGCGGATAAAGAAATGAGAGAGAGAGAGAAAAAACATGAAATTACCAGATTGAGAAACGGATTACAAGGAAGACGAAGGGGAATTACGAAGAGGAAAACAAGAATTAGAGGAAGGAGGGAGAATAGACATTAAAACAAAAAGAGGAAAAGGTGAAGAGAGAGAGAGAGAGAGAGAGAGGGGGGGAAAATGTGAGGTCAGAGGTCATAAAGGTGAAAGATGAACGGAAAGAGTTGTAGGTCAGACACTAAACAAGAAATGGTCAGGTCAGGTCAGGTCAGGTTAGATTACATTTTATTAGGTTAGGTTAGGTTAGTTTAGGTTAGGTTAGGTTAGGTTAGGTTAGGTTAGTTTAGGTTAGGTTAGGTTAGTTTAGGTTAGGTTAGGTTAAGTTTGACTGAGGTCTATTAGGATAGGACCAATTTAATCTCGTTCTAAAACAGGAGAATAAAGAGAGAAAGAAAAAACTGGAGTAGAGAAACAAAAAAAGTGAAAAAAGGTGAGGTGGTTTGGTACAGGGCGAAGAGGGGAAGAGGGAACTGACAAAGAAGAGGAAGAAAAGAGGAAGGAATAAAGGGAATGTAAGATAAAGAGACGAGAGATAGCAGATCAGCAATAACCTGGGGAAAGGCTCTCTCTCTCTCTCTCTCTCTCTCTCCTCCACAGAAAACGAAAGAATGGTGAAACTGCGGATGGGAAACTAAATACGACACGACTCTCTCTCACGGGATTGAACAGAAAATGAACACAGGAACACCAGAGTGAACAGTTCAAGATATATTTAGCTGAATAATAGATTTGTGCCAATAACGTAGGGATATATATATTATTAATTTGTTTAATATACTCGTACAAACCGATATTTATCTTCCAATACATATGCAAAAAAAATGCAGATTAAGGTTCTAATTTACATATTTTTTTTGATACTCTTTAGCAAATGCATTGAAAGTCACACATATGGTGGTGTAAGTAACAGCACTGATGACCTGCCCAAAACGTATGTAAATCTGGTGCCTCATTTGCATAATTCAAGGGCAAAATTTCGCAGTACTTATCCAGGCTGATTATTGGACGTTTACGGACCTTGAATGATTGGGAAATGGTCGAATGGTGGTTTAGCTAACACACACACACACACACACACACACACACAGGTCGAGGGCTTTTTAGTGAGACTGTCAGTGAGTTGTGGGGACAGTTGTGGCAGCGAGTTCTTCAAAGGGGAAGACCTGACTGTCAGCTGTCACGGTAATGTTGTCATCTGTCAGTCCCTCTGAAATCTGTCGCGGTATTCGTTGCATCTGTTGGTTTCCATGACAGCAGCTTAAGTGGTGCTGTCAAGGCCTAGTTCCCATGACAACTATTAAAAAAAAAACATCAAAATATATATAGTCGTCAAAACCACTGTCAAACTGCTCTTCACATATATCAGTCACTATAATATATACTACACTCATATATTTAGGTATAGATATATTTCTTCTTACTTCCCTACATCTCCCCCAAAATCCTAAATCATATATGAATTAAAGGTAAATATATTTTTTGGGTAGTTTCCATATTTTCCCCTCAAATCCTTTTCTGTCGTGCAATATTTTCGTGTTTTATTTTATGACAACAATGGAGAATTTTTTCCCCTGTGTTTTAAATCCTCCAGGTGTTGACAATTAATCCCCACCTGTTGTGCCGCTAAGCATTTTTTTCTTTTAATATGTTGCTCTATCTTCTTCTATGTTATATCCTAATTATTTGTTGTTATGACTTATTCCTCATTCTGTTGTCAATTCCTCGGTTATCATGTTTACATCTCAAGTAGGTATCATAACACCTTCCTATACTGATCTAACCGAGTAAATCTTTTCCTGCGTGAAGGAGTTTTAAAACCCGCACTAACGCATCTTTACTGACTTAACGGAATGTGATTTTTTTTTAATACGTGAGGGAGTTTTTGTTTAGTATGATGGGTTAGGGAGGCATATTGGCTAGATTACACACACACACACACACGGTCAGTCCAGTACCATTCCTCCAACTCTAAATAAAATGAACTGTTATGAAACTTTGTGTATGAACCTGAGGGGGAAGGGAAGGGGGAAGGGAAAGGGGAAGGGAAGGGGGAAGGGGGAAGGGAAGGGGGAAGGGAAGGGGAGGGGGCACTAGAGACACACCTTGTACAATGCCTGTGAACATTGAGTACACAAAATAAAGAAAAAGAACAACAAAGACAATCAACAAACAAAAAGCAACATTAGTTTCTGTTAAAAATAATAAAAAAAAAAACACAAACAGATGAAATTCTAACTTTGAAACGAGGAATAAATATATACATAGATCTCACTGGTGCTGCCCTGAAAGGAGAGTTGTAGTCCCAAAGGTAATCATATTTGTACAGGTAAAAAGATCAGAAAGGTTATGGGAGGTGCGACATAATTCCGGTTGTTTTGTTTGTGTGCGTCCGGGTTGGGTTGACAGGTAAGAGAGAGAGCGAGAGAGAGAGAGAGAGACTGCCAGAAAAGGTGTTGTCTCTTGGCTCATCGGATATCTTTCTTTTGAGATAACGAGTTCCTGTCGTCGAGCGAGAGAAAGAGAAGGAAAGACAGACATAAAGAAAGAAAATGAAAGAGGAAGACAGAGAGAAAGAGAGAAAATGAAAGAGGATTCACAGAGCCAGCCAACCAGCCAACTATCACATTACCTCCAATGTTACTCCCCTCTCTCTCTCTCTCTACATTTCTATTCTCAACTACATCATTCACCTTCATTTTGATTCACAACCATAACCTATCGACGGAGTTCACCCCCCTAACCAACCCCCCTCCCCCCCCACCAACCCCCTCCTCCCCCCCCACCAACCCTCTCCCCCCCACCACCCCCCCTCCCCCCTCACCAACCCCCCTCCCCCCTCACCAACCCCCCTCCTTCCCCCACCCTCACCCCCCCCACCTTTGTCACGCCATTAAGGGAAGATCACCGAAGCTATTGATTGTTCGTGCCGACGCCCCCTCCACACTACGGCCCTTCACCAATTGGTTAAAGTTCCGCAAATACGCCAGTTTGATGCATCGCCGATCGCCAGCTTCAAGGAGATGGTCAATGACGAAGATGAAAGGCAAGCGCTAGTGATTGCTCGTGCTGGCGATGCTTAAACAGCGAGAGACGTATTGCCAAGCCCTTATATCACTCCCTGCTGCTTCCTCACTGACCAGGTTGTACAGCCAAAGTCGCGAGGATTGAAGGATATTTACAGCCAAAGCCGCGAGGATTGAAAGATATTTACAACCAAAGCCGCGAGGATTGAAAGATATTTACAACCAAAGCCGCGAGGATTGAAGGATATTTACAACCAAAGCCGCGAGGATTGAAAGATATTTACAACCAAAGCCGCTATATAAATTTCGAGCAGTTATTCCAAATATTAGTATTTCGCCGTTAACCGAGAAGCATAAACCTGCACCATTAAACACAACAATATCACACCATTAAACACAACAATATCACACCATTAAACACAATAATATCACACCATTAAACACAACAATATCACACCATTAAACACAACAATATCACACCATTAAACACAATAATATCACACCATTAAACACAACAATATCACACCATTAAACACAACAATATCACACCATTAAACACAACAATATCACACCATTAAACACAACAATATCACATATCGGTTTTCTTCACAAACCACTAGATCTCAAAGATTCCAGTGGGCGAAGAACGAAGGACCTTTGAGTTTATAATTTCGTGCTAAAGGCAGGAAGGGCACACACACAGAGAGAGAGAGAGAGAGAGAGAGAGAGAGAGAGAGAGAGAGAGAGAGAGAGAGAGAGAGAGAGAGAGAGAGAGGCCCTGCCAAATTTCACCAGGAACGAGCCCCTAAAACAAAGCTCCACCCTGTTAGTAAGTACAGCTTAGGAACAACGTGACCCGACCCTCGGAATCCACCCTGCACGAGTGTTTGTCTGGTCTACTGTAATGTTCCTACGATGATTTGTTTTTTTCTTTGGATCACCTGATGATTAAGCACCCTGGATCATTTCACCTGATGATTAAACACTCTTAACCTACCTAACTTAACCTGATTGAACCTAACCTAACACTAATTGATTTTAATCTAACCTAATTCAACCTAACCTAACCTAACCTAACCCCCAAGGTAGCATGAAAGTATTTAATCATCAGATGGGATAATCTGGGTTACCTAATACCCACGTGATGCAATTTTTCCCGTGTCCACCTGCCAGCCAATCAGCTGCCTTGTTACAAAGAAATCCTCAATCATCTACGCAGACCTTTGCAGTAATTAGGATACCAGGTAAAAATCTCTCGTTATAATTTTAGGTAAAAAACTTGGCTTTAGAAACTCAACGCAATATATAGAACAACATGTAAATTAAAAGGTAGATCAAAATGTTTAAATAATCACGAATGTTAAATGTTTTGGTGAGGGTTATATCGTAGCTAATTAGACCTGCCCCAACCATACCTGTCCCAACCATACCTGTCCCAACCATACCTGTTCCATACCTGTCCCAACCATACCTGTCCCAACCATACCTGCTCCACTACCGTACTTATTGCACTACCATAACTGATACCACTGCCGTACCTACTGCCACAACCATACCACAACCACACCACAACCACAAACAAAAATCCATAAAAGTTATACCATTAAACCAAAATATAAAATTAGCGCCTGAAAATGTCGTAAAATGTACACTAAGACTCTAACACACACAAACAAACGGGGGACTATCGGCTCTGGTATCCTTAGCTGTCTTGAAGGATCTCGGGAGATTCCACGTACAGGATACTAAAAAAGATTCCTACGTTTCAATTTCTAAGTCCCTTGCATATAGATATATATATATATTATATATATATATATATATATATATATATATATATATATATATATGTATATATATATATATATATATATATATATATATATATATATATATATATATATATATTAAAGGTGGGTTTAAGTCTTATCCTTTATGTCATTTTGTCTGTCCGTGTCTGTCTGTCTGGTGATCCAAAAAAGTTTAAAAGTCTTCCAACAATTTTCTGAAATTGTGGCTTCTTCAACCTGAGGCTGTGACCTCTAGTGTGGCGGGGATCCACAAGTTCCAGGTGTGAACACTCGATTGAGTAATGTCCTCTGAGGTGCTTGTAAACTTTTATTAAGTCAACCCTTGCCTGTATGTACAATAAGTTGGCAGCTGCAGGCGTTCTAATCTCTCTGGGTAACTGACGTAACGTAGTGCAGGCACCAGTCTAGTGGCCCTCTGTTGGATATTTTCAATAAACTGAGTCTCTCGTATATCTCTGGGACCAGACGGGGTGACTACTCCAAACGGGGGAGCACGTCGACTTTGAAGAGAATTATGAGGAAGGGACCATCTAGGTATGTTAACGACCTTCTTATAAGAGCCGCTAGCATATTTACTTAATTCCCCTTCTTCTCACGATGGTCCAGAAACTTCAGTTAGTTGTCAACATACTGTACACACACTTAGGTTCTTTTCAAATTCGTTCAGTCAAAGATGTTTCTTCGTCCCGTTGGGTCAAGTAATACGCCTCCTTAATTGGTACGACGTAGAATCTTAGAGCCGTTCCTCTGAACACTCCTAAAGCAGACAAAGCTCTCCCTGAGGCGTTTCATAGTCCGTTTGGATTTAAATTTCCTTTAATATCTTGGCATCGTCCGCAAACATATGTATGGGTGAGCGCATTGCATCTGGCATATAATTTATGAAACAAACAAACAGCAAAGGGTTCAGTACACTGCCCTGTGGTACCCCGCTTGCCATGGGTACACACGACAACTTCACGCCATTAATCACCACACACAGCTTGCGGCTATGAAGAAAGTCTCCGATCCAGGCTAGGAAGCTCTCCGAATTCCGTACCCACCCAGTTTAATGTTAGCGTTTCATGAGGTACACTGTCGAAACCCTTCACAAAGTCAAGGTATATATTTATCAATATTGCCGCCCGCTGAGCTTCTGTGTCCACACGTCCAGCACCCTATTAATTGCATCTAACAGGAGCGTTCTGACTTCAAACTATATTGGAATTCCTTTACAAGGATGTTTAGTTAAGAGTTAAGGTGGTCCATCACAGTACCTCGTATAAAGCCCTCTATACACACTATGCTGCTCAAAGTCACCGACCAATAACTGTTCGTGCAGGGGAGATCACCCTATTTGAAGATACAGTACGACTCCCATATACCATTTTCCAGTCTCTGGGGACCTTTTGTTCATCCATCCATCTGCAGAACAGGATCTTAAGAGGTTCAGCAACCACGAAGCAGAGCTCTCTTTAACACTCTAGTATAACACACTATCAGGACCAGGCACTTATAAACCTTTAGCTTTGATAATGTTTCCACTAAACATGCGCTCTCTCTCTCTCTCTCTCTCTCTCTCTCTCTCTCTCTCTCTCTCTCTCTCTCTCTCTCTCTCTCTCTCTCATTAACAAGAGAGTGACGGTGATTAACGAAGGGGAGAAAAAATGGAAGAAAAGAAGGAAAAAGAATGTTGATAATATGTGACAACTTAAGAGAGGGAGATGGATTATTGGGCACACACACACACACACACACATATATAGACAGACTAAATAAACAAAACAGAGAAAAGTAACTACGATAAACAGACTAACAGGCGGGCAAACAGACAGACTGAGATATATAGAAAGATCTCTTAATAATTTACACAAACAACTAACTCCTCGTACTGGCATCAGCCATTATCCAAACAAACTTTTGAAGGAAAATCTATAATATTCTTAAACTTTAAAACTTGAATGTAAAAGACTATGATTTTATTGTCAAAACTCTGCCTCTAAAACAAGTTAACTCCTGAACCTCATTTTCATTTAACGTCTAATGTGTTAAACTTTGGCGTAACTCCTTATTTTTTTGTAAGTCTGTGAACTAAATTTATATATGTTTTGTTCTCTCTTGCTCGCCTCATCCCTCTAAGGTGCAGTGTGGCAGGAATCACGAGCCACAAGTTTGTACCTCAAGCAAACTTACCCCCATCCTCACTCCCCCTCCCCCCACCGGTTCTGGATATTCACAGCTTTACAATACGAGATTATTTACGTGTTTGTGAATTAATACCAACACAAACCACCAAAACTTCTTCCAAAATGGGACAAATTGGGCATTAGAAAATTAACACTGATGCTCTACCTTATCTAGATACGTTCACTTAGCACCAGTTAAGAGATGAATGATTATAGTGATAACCCTAACCGAGAGTTGAGGTCTAAGTTAGGTTATGATATATTAACTGCAGTGGGTCGAGAGGTACAGATACGGCGTAGACCAGGAGCCTTTTAAGACGTACACTTCATCATCTTTTTATTACAGGGATATTCAGCTTGAGTGCAGGAGAGAGAGAGAGAGAGAGAGAGAGAGAGAGAGAGAGAGAGAGAGAGAGAGAGAGAGAGAGAGAGAGAGAGTTAATTCTTGGCAAATATATAAACTCGTAGTCACCTGAGAGAGAATTTACAAAGACCAAGTATGAAGACTACCCAAGATTTACCTTTATTTAATTAATAACTAAATAAACAAACAAATAGGACATAATAACATCACGAAAATCCTCCTCCATATTCACACATAAACAAATTGATCGAGAAGTCCCTGTGCACCAGCGATAATTTCCGATATAGTTGTTCCTTGTTATAATTACATTATTATTTACCTTATTCTACTTACAGTAAGTACTCGAAATGGTCACAGTAAAATTTTTGTAAGTGGATACTATTTCCAATATTTACTGTAAGTAGAACAATGTATATAACAATGCAGGTATAGCAAAGAATAGCTATAGCAGGTGCACAGATCACCCTGTGGTATGGGACTTTGTCTTGATGTTAGAGTCGCCTTTGTAGTCACACACCTGCTTCTCAATGTCCCATCTGGCCTGACACGCGATCCCTCTTGCCAGAATGCTGTTTTTCCTGCTGTTTCTGCTGTATTAATAACAACAGCAGCAAGACTAAAGACAATAGTATTAGTCACAACAATACCAAAAGCGTTCCTAATAAGAGTACAGTAACACAGCACTTTGAAAAGCACAACAGCATCTCGCCTCCAACCTACATTATAAGGCAGCAGTAACAGCAACAGGCAACAACAGCATACACACCAGTACTTTTTATCGTCTGCTCCACACACACTACAAGGTCACATTAACAGCATCAGTTATTACCAGTAAAGCCTAAACACCGCACGTGTAGCACTTCCATAAAACACATCAGCGCCTCGCTAGCTTCTGTTACACACATTACCACGCAGTATATCGGGGCGTGTCTTCATTAACAGCTGCGGATAACAACAAACTCACCTGATGATGCATGACGAAAAAAAACATCAAATCATCGTAAAATAGAATATGTGAGCGGGAATAATTATGTGCAGCTGTTGCTTCTGCTCAGAACAGCTGTGTGGGTATAGTCTGCTGTACAGGAACATCTGGTGTTGCTCCAGCTACCCAGAAGAGTAATTTAAGATTCCTCCTCTGCCACACAGCACGTTCGTTCCCAGACTAAAATGATACTCGGAAAAACTCGTCACGAACACTCCTTAATGTTGTTATTCCTTACCAGACACGATCCTCTCTCTGTAAAGCTGGTGGTCTGTGGCACTGTAACACAGACAGAGATCACATCAAACTACAGGTAAGCCCCATAAAGACCGTATACTGTATAAAGACAGTGCTTACATATCGACACAGACCTTGATGCCTACAGTACAGTACATACATCAAATCCAACGTCGTGTTTACTTACCGTGAACTAACTACCGAATGGAGGTCAGGTGAGAGCCCTACACAACTGCCTCCCATCTGAACGTGATAACAGATAAAACACAGATGAAAGATTGTCCTTTTGTGGAAGAGCAAAGGGAAATTTCTTACCTACTGCATGGTCACAGCCGCGTTAGTGAAGGTCTGGTTGTTAACTCGTGCAGCCTAACGTCCCCTTCTTTTGTAGATTAATAACGAGAAATGGTCACAAGTTTGTTATTGGATGGATGGATGGATGGATGGATGAATGGATGAATGGATGGATGAATGGATGGATGGATGGATGGATGGATGGATGGATCGATGGATGGATGGATGGATAGTCCTTATACCCGGCAGCTTAACGCCACGTCACTCTCTAACTCCCGCACGTGGAAAAAAATAATAATACCTGCCAGTAAATAAAAAAAAATGCCATCTCTTCTGTTTTTTCAGATGAACACAAAGGAAAAGATACGAGAATATGTTGATAATTAACTGAGAGAACGAGAATTGCCGATAAGGGTGAAGAATGATTTTAACTGAGAGAACGAGAATTGCCGATAAGGGTGAAGAATGATTTTAACTGAGAGAACGAGAATTGCCGATAAGGGTGAAGAATGATTTTAACTGAGAGAACGAGAATTGCCGATAAGGGTGAAGAATGATTTTATATCGAATGTCTTTGTTCTCGCTTTTTTTTCATATTCATGGACATAGAACATATAACAAATAAAGAAAATATCTCCATGTGGGCGGGTGGGTGGGCGTGCGGGTGGATGAAGGCGAAGCGTTGAGCAGAAACTAAATTATTTTGTATCGTTGAACATTATATTTTGATATAAATTCATTTTATAAGAGATTGACAAAAAATATGTATACAATCGAATAACAATTTTCAGGGGAATATTCGAAGTCGTGTTGTTAATCTTTGAGAGGGTTACTGTTTTTACCTTAGTAATACCTGTACCTGCTACAAGATACCTGAGTAGTCATCTTTGAGGTAGCAATAACCTCTCTCTCTCTCTCTCACTATACCCAGGGTGTCAAGTGCCTCAGTGCCATTACCTGCTCACACCCTTAAGGCACTCACAGGCACCCAACTTGAAACAACACACACTCAGGTTAATGTCATCCAGCACGATAACTCCCCGTGATAGCTGGGGTAGATCGCCTCTCTCTTATCTAGGCCAGCAGGTGGGAGAGAAAGGGTATATGAGTATAACTTTCCCCTCCCTGAAAGAAAGAAAGAAAGGAAGAGAAAAAGAGAGAGAAAGAAGGAGAAAGAAAAAAAGAGAAAAGAATAAAGGAGAGAGAGAGAGAGAGAGAGAGAGAGAGAGAGAGAGAGAGAGAGAGAGAGAGAGAGAGTGACAGAGAAAAGAAAGAGAGAAACCGTCGCACTTTCCTCTCTGATTTACTTTACCAAGGTATTGAGTGAAATAAGAATTGTGTTTTCTTTGTGTCCTGTAAATGAACCTTACTCATAGATGGTGTTTACGTTTTACTAGTGAGTGTGTGTGGGGGGGGGGGGTGTGTGGGGGGTGTGTGGGGGGTGTGTGTGGGTGTGTGTGTGGGGGGGGGGTGTGTGTGTGGGGGGGGTGTGTGTGTGGGGGGGTGTGTGTGTGTGGGGGGTGTGTGTGGGGGGGGGGTGTGTGTGGGGGGGGGTGGTGTGGGGGGGGGTGTGTGTGGGGGGGTGTGTGTGTGTGGGGGTGTGTGTGTGTGTGGGGGGGGTGTGTGTGGGGGGGGTGTGTGTGGGGGGGGTGTGTGTGTGGGGGGTGTGTGTGGTGGGGGGGGGGTGTGTGTGTGTGGGGGGGGTGTGTGGGGGGGTGTGTGTGTGGGGGGGGGTGTGTGTGTGGGGGGGTGTGTGTGTGTGGGGGGTGTGTGTGTGTGGGGGGTGTGTGTGTGGGGGGGGGTGTGTGGGGGGGTGTGTGTGTGTGGGGGGGGGTGTGTGGGGGGGGTGTGTGTTGGGGGGGGGTGTGTGTGTGC
>CAUDMG010004078.1:0-122500 GCA_958450375.1 Homarus gammarus | reverse complement strand
GAGCATGGCAGCCGTAAGGGTGAAAATATAGTTATATAATTTGGGAATGGATCACTTAATTAACAAATGTGTGTGTGTGTGTGTGTGTGTAAGAGAAAATTCAAAGACAAAATTACCCAACAGTTTGTTGGTTCAAGATGCATCAAGCGCACTGAACTGTGGAATGTATCTACCTGGTACTCCCTAGCACTGTGGCATTACCTGGCACTGTGGCACTCCCTGGCACTGTGGCACTCCCTGGCACTGTGGCACTCCCTGGCACTGTGGCACTCCCTGGCACTGTGGCACTCCCTGGCACTGTGGCACTCCCTGGCACTGTGGCACTCCCTGGCATTGTGGCATTCCCTGGCACTGTGGCACTCCCTGGCACTGTGGCACTCCCTGGCACTGTGGCACTCCCTTTCACTATGGCACTCCCTGACACTCTGGCACTCTTTAACATTCTTGGAAATTACCTGCCATAACCCACAAATCCAGGTCCATCATGACTCAGTATTGTATAAAAGCGACAATAATAATAATAATAATAATAATAATAATAATAATAATAATAATAATAATATAATAATAATAACCTGCGTGAGAGTGGGTGGCAGGACAAGAGACAGAGCCCCCTACCTTTAGGTCACTTGTTTCCAAACTTTTTAACCCCAAGGACTAGCGGAAAGTGAAACCAATTTTCCGGACCGGTAATCAAAAACATTTTCCATGCACCATTTACACTGCCCAGTACACACTTGCTATTTCCTGAGATTGGGTTAGACAACTACAGTTATATATCGTTCTATAAATGACGATGGAGAAAAATTAGTACAGGACGAGACCCACACAACTACTCTAAAAATGACTAATTGCAAGACGAGACGATTAATTCAGTACACATTGGTTCCACTGTAATATGTACTCTTATAGTACAGTTTCCATTACAGTATATTCCTGTCTTCGAATAAATTTCATGTAGCACAGGAACCCAAGACATTATAAACAAAATAAGCGACATTAAAATAAAACCCGTCGAAGCATAGATTGAGAGCCACTCACTCCAGCCATCCTGATCGCCCTACCAAATTTAACATCTCTATCTAACACAACTATTAACATATATAAGTAAATAACACAGACAGACACAGATAAACTAAACATATCACAATAATAATAACAATAATAGTAATAATAACAACGCCAAGTAAAAGCAAAGTATTAAATTTTCACTCAAGGGAGAAAATCCTCGAATAAGAATGACAAATGCTACAGTAAGGGGGAGAATTGTTCCCCATTGTGACTTTCTAAGAGGTAAGACCAACATGCCACCAGGGAACACAGCTTACATGCGACTTGCTCAAAAATTATGGACAACTAGACCCTGTGTGAGGGGAAGGAGGGGGGGGGGGTGGTGTTTTTGCGAGGTGTTCTAAGTACCTGGGGACAATTTACGCAGGTGTAAGGTAGGAAGTGTAATTAGGGATAGTGATGGGAGGGAAGGAGGGTGATATTGTCCTTTTAGGTATCTGTCTATCTGTCTGTCTGTCTGCCTTCGTGGTTACAATATCCCACACCATTAACACCACCAGTATACCACTAACAGCCTTCATAAGAGTGACTCGTACAACACTATTGGTGGTAGTTCTATTTCATTATCATTAATTATCCAGATAAGGTTATGTAATTAGAGTCGAGGGGAAGGCAAAGAGTTAATAATGATAACACGAACTTGTAAAAATGATAATGCTATATTCTGTCTTACACGAACAAGAAAATAACGAGTAAAGGATTATGAGATTGTAAAATTCCATGATTGTAAAGGTGGGGTTAAATCAATTATAAATTAATTATACATAGTTATCAATAATTTCAATCACACACATACATTATCTAGTGGTAATTTCTCACTTAAAAAACAGATAAAAAAAAATAAATGAACATGTTATTACGTTTCAATAAACTTTCTATGATTTATCACATAAATTTCTCACTTAGCTGAACCTCCGAGATATTGCTCTAAGATATACAGTGTTTTCTTCAAATGGTATGCTTTCAATATACTTGGGAACCTCTGGGATATACACAACTTCAATCTCAAATCTGGCAGCAAAGTTTACCGCACTGCTTCTCATATATTAAATCCCGTGTACATAACTACTGCACACCTGACCTAAACCCAAGTCATAAACCCCTGAAAATAATGATTATTTTCTGTTCCTAATATAACTACTACCGACTATATATTACTACCTACGGCTATAACCACGTCCGGCTATATATTACTACCTACGGCTATAACCACGTCCGGCTATATATTACTACCTACGGCTATAACCACGTCCGGCTATATATTACTACCTACGGCTATAACCACGTCCGGCTATATCTACGTCCGGCTATAACAACATACTGCTATAACTACGCCTGGTTATATAAAAGTTACGTACGTCTATAATATAACTAATTATCTACAACACCTCAATCATTCATAACTTGTCGTTAACACACACACACACACACACACACCTCAAGACACCTAACACACTTCAGCAGAACTAAGTGTGTTAAAGTTCTCCTCAGCTCAGCACACCTCCCACAGGAATCATCGTCTCGTGTGTGTGTATAGAAAACCATTCATTCCTTTTGTATATTCTAAGACTGTTTTAAGAAATCTGAAAACTGAGGTACTTGTGTTTTGTTTTTTTTGACCCCGATATGCGCACCTGACACAAAGCGTGGGAAGGTTGATATCTTCTTAGAGGTCTAATGAAAGAACCGAGAAAAACGAATAGTAGATCCCGTTTGAGGAGTACAGACAGACAGACATACGGAGAAGGTTATCTCATTACGCTAAAATAGCCTTTAATATCACGGACGACAAGGTGAAGTGTGTAATTATATTCTCCTCCCAAAAAACCTAATGTTATATAATTATTCTTTTGCTGTCATTGTAAAGTCTGTATTTTTATTCTCAACAACAAAAGATACTGATTTTTTTATGGTGATAAATGAAATGACTATTTATATTCTCAAAATAATCTTACGGTTTTTTCTTTCGTCGCAACAGTCAGCTCAACTCCCAGCTTTCCAAAATTGATATTCTAATAATGTTTTTCCCCGCGTGAGGATTTTCATTCGTCTTTCCTTTCTCATGAACTGATAGTTTTCTCTTCAGCATGAGGGATTATTTCTAACTTGTCTTATAACACACGCTGCCAGACGTTCGACCATCAGCCCTCAGTAACAACTCTTGCCCGACCTATACAGTTTACCTCAGACCAAACAGCGAGACTCTGAAGAGCCTCAACTGTGCGGCTTTAAGTGACTCCACAATCCCGGGTTGACGGTACACTGGTCTGACACAAACAAGATCCATCGTCCTTTTAGAGATGGTGAAGCGGCGGCTGTTGCAGTTACTTTCCACAATATTAGAAACGATGACTCACAACATTACCTAAGTGTCGTGACATCCTTAAATTGATAACTAATTAATGTACCTCCCGCCCTAAAACATTACCCCAAGCGTATCATCCCTTTGAAATCGCCGACTGCTGAGTTAGATAAACATACCTCAGCTTGGACTTGAATTGGTTCGTTTCCAACATGAAAACGTTCGATGGGAGTGTTTGAAACGTTTGCCTCGCACCACAAGAGACAGACAATGCAGACAAAAGGCGAGGGCGAACACTGGTCAGGCGTCATTACAGAGATGGAGAGGAGAGCCCAGAAGCTGCCCGAGTTACTGAATAATGCAACTGGTTCCTGCCATTACACCAGAGCCAAGTTGTCTAAAGTTCTTCCATTAATCTTTCTCTTGATCCACGCTATAATAAATCATCTATGGCAACTTAAATGTTCGACTCGTTTGGTGATATATGAATGCATCTAACTGAATTATTTTATAAAGTTATGACACACTTACGTCGATTCTTAAATGGTCTTTCGTTACATTTTCCCTCGACTGGTGATAATAACAATAATAATAACAATAATAATAACAATAACAATAACAATAATAATAATAATAATAATAATAATAATAATAATAATAATAATAATAATAACAATAATAAACGAATTTAAAACTTGACGGTCTCACATCAAATAACTTAACTCAAACCTGTCATGAATAACATAAAACATTTCATTCACTGACCTAAAAGTCTTCGATATAACCAAAGACAGGAAGGCAGACAGACAGACAGACACAGAATTCACCAACAGATTTCCTAAATACTCCTCCGTGCTTATATTAACACAAACTCAACACACATCGTCAGACAACTCCACCTCACAAAACACAAACAAAATATCAAAAGTCTCATCTTATAAAACTCTTCAATACAAATTTATCTCAGTATTTTCCTTTAACTCAAAACTTCGTAGATAGATGTGTCCGGGTTTTTTTTCTACTATTTTTTTATGGGGGAAATTAATTACGGAGTTCATTTTGTTTTGATAACTGAAGCGAGAACAAGACTAGCGATTTTCCTCTTGTTCAATATGAGTTATTTTTTTTTCCATGTTTTCATAATGTGTCGGTGAGGTGCGATACCCCCTAATATTTTCTGCTCCATAAGATGATTCAAGATAAGATGCTGTAAAATTATTTGCTGTTATAACGTATTCAGGGATTATGTTACTGTTATGTATTTTGTTATCCTAGAATGGAAGATATATATAATGCTGCCCCGATGTAATAAGAGATATCATGATGTAAATGAGTGTGTGGTACAGATAACAGATAAGATGCTGTAAACCACTTTATTAGAAGAACAAAAAAATAAATAAATGAAAATATTATTGAATTACTGAACGCCTGAGAAGTTTCCAGGCATTTGGTAATTTTTTTCCAGCACGTAAAGAAATGTAATCAGCTGGTTGCTTTCCCTTTGAGATAACCGGGTACGGTTTTTTAAATTTTTTTTTATTTTTTTTTAGAATTCTATAACGTTATTTTGTTTCCTAACAGGTGCAAAGTGAACATACGATATTTAGTTAAGATCAAGTCTCGGTGTAAATTTAGTTTAAGTTTTTGTACTGTAAGTTATTTTTGGTGATTCATATTCATATAAACCAACTACGAGGTTAATTATACAGCAGGAGACTACGAGACTGTGTGAACCTAGACAGTGGCATTTAGCGAGTGTTGCAAAAATATTGTAAAGTTTGACCCACACACTGTGGTCGAGGCACACACACACGGCAGGTTACACGAGAAGACCAATAGCTCTCCTGGGGGGCCCGGTTTATACACGGTAAAGGTAAGGGATTCACGTGATCCATAAAGCACTTCCCATCGCACTTTGTCCTGCCACAGGGACTTGAGGTTTGTATCTTCCAAGACACTGGGCTCTATATGTCTGCCGGAGCACTAATGTAATTCAGTACGCCTAACGGTTCATATCTCATAGGCAATGGGTCTGTCTGTCTGTCTGTCTCTCTGCCTCTCTGTCTGTCTGTCTGTCTGTCTGTCTTCAAGAGTATTAGCGGAGTCTGTTACCGAAGGAGAATAGACTCCATTTCGTATCTTACAAGACATTGAGTCATTTATGTCTCCCGGAGTGTTTTCCGCTGTGTGTATTGCAAGGACTACGGTTCGTATCTCCCAAAGAGTCTCTATATCTTCAAGAGTATTTCCTGTTATCATCTAAGGGAGAGAGACAACAATTCGTGCCTTCAAGGTCCCCGACACTCCCTGTCTTGCTCTCCGGATGTGTGACAATGGGAGTGAGTGAAGAACCTGCAAGATGAATGACCCTCCTCAATAGCTGTAGTCTAAAGAAGGGATACGGAATACAAAAAAATGTCTCCGAATCGAATTAAGACATGAACATGACTTGTATTTGTATTATTCCCAGAGTTCCACAATATTACATAAAGAGTGAGAAAGTGAATTGATTCCCAGGGACTGATCCAGCTCCTTCGGGATTATTTCTGGGTAGGGAGAGGACCACGATAACGTCTAGCGAAACTCGTGGTTGTGGTAAGCCGATCAGCTGTGAAGAGAGATGCTTTGATTGGGTTAAAGATTAGAAAGAAGGGGTGGTCGAGATTCTGTTGGATTAGGAAGGGGTTGAAACCTCTCACGAAGGACAAAGGGAGAGCGCGGGTCTGGAATACAAAAAAGCGCCCACCACAACACGCTGGCTGATGGACGCTCTTGAAGCAACTGATCGGACACATATACGATGTATAAATCTGGCCATGTCTCAGATGCACCTTGTAACTTATAACTTTTCCTCCAATATCCTTTCTCAACTTTAGAAAACGCTAGTCTTTGGCTTCAGAATTTTCAGGGTTGGCATAACTTTACGGAGTTGGGACACAATTTATGCAGCCTCTCGTAGGTAGTGATGTATATTGTCCCCATAAAGAAAACATCAGAATGCTAACCTTACTACGAACGCCTCGTCTCATCACACCTTATTCATAATATAGATAGATAGATAGATTTTTTTTTTTTTTTTTTTTACGGGGATAAGCCCACCCGGGCACAGGTTACTGACCCACATCAGGGCCTGGGGGGCAAAAATATAATTATAATGATAATAATAATAAAAAAAAAAATAAAAATAATAATAATAATAATAATAATAATAATAATAATAACTACTATTATTATTATAATAATAATTAATAAATATTAACAACAAAATACTAAAAAAAATAAAAATATTAAACAATCATAATCGTAAATAAATACAAAATCAAAAAATAAATCAAGAATGAGAAATGGTAAGGTTGTATGGCCCCTCATGAGTGCCCGCGAGGATGGCCCCTCATGAGTGCCAGCGAGGATGGCCCCTCATGAGTGCCCGCGAGGATGGCCCCTCATGAGTGCCCGCGAGGATGGCCCCTCATGAGTGCCCGCGAGGATGGCCCCTCATGAGTGCCCGCGAGGATGGCCCTATATCATTTAGATTACATTTAGATCGCCCACCAGGCGGTCCCACTAATTACCCAAAGGTAGCCGCAATGAAGTCAAATAATGGTCCTACATGAATAAATCAGGCTGTGAATCACTTCTCGATTATTATTTGGTGTCATAAAGTCACAAAAAATTGGTAAACTTAATTTAATCTGAGTTGTGTTGTGTTAGGTTAGGTTAGGTTAGATTAGGTTAGGTTAGGTACATGCACTCGATCTATTAACTCAAATTAAATTACGTTTTCCAATTTTTTTTTATTTTGTGACACCAAATACTAGTCGAGAAGTGATTGGTAACCCGATTTATTCATGTAGGACCATTACTTGACTTCATTGCGGCTACATTTGGGTAATTAGTCGGACCGCCCACGAGGAAACTAGTTTATTGGGCACCCCCTTACATCCTGTGCAAGGTGAAGCACAGAAGCGTTTACAGTGCCATCTGGGAAGCATGCGGAGTTCATGCTTGCCTTTATGACTCATGCATTAAGGGCGAGTTCTGGCTATTAACAGGAAAGGTCAAGGGTCAAGGAAGGAGTGACCAGGAGGCGGTGACTCAACCTGGGTTTATCTCCTAACATGACGTCACTTATTGCTTAAATTTTTTCCCGGGAGGAAGTTGGTCAAGGCAAACTTCTGTCATAATGCACTGAGCGTGATGCTAATATTGTTGGTAATAATAATAATAATAATAATAATAATAATAATAATGTTGGTAATAATAATAATAATAATATAATACTCATAATAATAATAATAATAATAATAATAATAACAATAATAATAATGTTGGTAATAATAATAATAATAATAATAATAATAACTGATAATAATAATAATAATAATAACAATAATAATAATAATAATGATAATAATAATAATAATAATAATAATGTTGGTAATAATAATAATAATAATAATAATAATAATAATAATAATCGTTGATAATCCTTGAGTTGTAGAGATGTTATCGGAGGTGGGGGGGGGGGGGGGGTGTAATGAGAAACATGAGATGTGTCACTATGTTGAATTGAACTGTAGTTTGAGCTTTTCCCCATCTAAGTTATTATATGTCTTATTTGTGTCACTTATGTTACTTGTATATTATTTGTAATTCGTAACCCACTCCCCAAATATGTAACTGTATATTTTCAGCCTTCTGGCTGCCAAGCTCTTTCAATAAACCGTTAATTATTATTATTATTATTATTATTATTATGTGGGGAGCTGTTTTCTGGGGGCGTTGGGACGTCATTAGAAAATAATGATCTCTTGGATGTGGAGATGTTGTGTTGTCTGCCATGAACTGTGAAGATAGTTTTTAAGGGACGAATAGTTCATGAAGTGTTGAGTTGTTTAGAGTATTTAGGGTGTAGAGATGTTCTGAGTGTTATGCTAGGGTGTAGAGATGTTCTGAGTGTTATGCTAGGGTGTAGAGATGTTCTGAGTGTTATGCTAGGGTGTAGAGATGTTCTGAGTGTTATGCTAGGGTGTAGAGATGTTCTGAGTGTTATGCTAGGGTGTAGAGAATGTTCTGAGTGTTATGCTAGGGTGTAGAGATGTTCTGAGTGTTATGCTAGGGTGTAGAGAATGTTCTGAGTGTTATGCTAGGGTGTAGAGAATGTTCTGAGTGTTATGCTAGGGTGTAGAGATGTTCTGAGTGTTATGCTAGGGTGTAGAGATGTTCTGAGTGTTATGCTAGGGTGTAGAGAATGTTCTGAGTGTTATGCTAGGGTGTAGAGAATGTTCTGAGTGTTATGCTAGGGTGTAGAGAATGTTCTGAGTGTTATGCTAGGGTGTAGAGAATGTTCTGAGTGTTATGCTAGGGTGTAGAGAATGTTCTGAGTGTTATGCTAGGGTGTAGAGAATGTTCTGAGTGTTATGCTAGGGTGTAGAGATGTTCTGAGTGTTATGCTAGGGTGTAGAGATGTTCTGAGTGTTATGCTAGGGTGTAGAGATGTTCTGAGTGTTATGCTAGGGTGTAGAGATGTTCTGAGTGTTATGCTAGGGTGTAGAGAATGTTCTGAGTGTTATGCTAGGGTGTAGAGAATGTTCTGAGTGTTATGCTAGGGTGTAGAGAATGTTCTGAGTGTTATGCTAGGGTGTAGAGAATGTTCTGAGTGTTATGCTAGGGTGTAGAGAATGTTCTGAGTGTTATGCTAGGGTGTAGAGATGTTCTGAGTGTTATGCTAGGGTGTAGAGATGTTCTGAGTGTTATGCTAGGGTGTAGAGATGTTCTGAGTGTTATGCTAGGGTGTAGAGATGTTCTGAGTGTTATGCTAGGGTGTAGAGAATGTTCTGAGTGTTATGCTAGGGTGTAGAGAATGTTCTGAGTGTTATGCTAGGGTGTAGAGAATGTTCTGAGTGTTATGCTAGGGTGTAGAGATGTTCTGAGTGTTATGCTAGGGTGTAGAGAATGTTCTGAGTGTTATGCTAGGGTGTAGAGATGTTCTGAGTGTTATGCTAGGGTGTAGAGAATGTTCTGAGTGTTATGCTAGGGTGTAGAGATGTTCTGAGTGTTATGCTAGGGTGTAGAGATGTTCTGAGTGTTATGCTAGGGTGTAGAGATGTTCTGAGTGTTATGCTAGGGTGTAGAGATGTTCTGAGTGTTATGCTAGGGTGTAGAGATGTTCTGAGTGTTATGCTAGGGTGTAGAGATGTTCTGAGTGTTATGCTAGGGTGTAGAGATGTTCTGAGTGTTATGCTAGGGTGTAGAGATGTTCTGAGTGTTATGCTAGGGTGTAGAGATGTTCTGAGTGTTATGCTAGGGTGTAGAGATGTTCTGAGTGTTATGCTAGGGTGTAGAGATGTTCTGAGTGTTATGCTAGGGTGTAGAGATGTTCTGAGTGTTATGCTAGGGTGTAGAGATGTTCTGAGTGTTATGCTAGGGTGTAGAGAATGTTCTGAGTGTTATGCTAGGGTGTAGAGAATGTTCTGAGTGTTATGCTAGGGTGTAGAGATGTTCTGAGTGTTATGCTAGGGTGTAGAGATGTTCTGAGTAACCTAATAACGTGTTGACATGTCGAGGTGGTAATAATTAGGAAGCATTACCGACCTGCGACACGACTACGCACCCGGGCAAACACAGATGGCCAGACCTGACCCAAGGGAGATCAAGTTCACAAGGGAAACAGAATTCTCACCGCCACTCGATCAGCTCAACCCGGCGTCATGACCTTGTTAATTCAAGGAACTGCTAACCAGCCGGCACTAAAGTTACCGGACCCAACACCCAGTACAGTGTACAGTACAGTACATAACACAGTACAGTATGCACTGTAACACCACAGTAAGCCATATCATTTACCTAAGAGACTCACACTGTAGTAAATGGTGTTATTATAAGGTAAGATGAAGGCTCTGATACGCACCATAACACTGCAGTGTTTTCCATAGCTTTTTATTTGCTAATCGTGATTCCTTACATTCTTTAGCCTTTATAGACAGTGTTTAATATCATAAATTTCAATTCACGGTATAGTGTAGGACAAATTGTTTCGGTAAAAAGAATGTTAATAATGGAAAATTTTAGTCAGTCAGCGCCTCTTCTTGCCTCTTTTTTTCTTCTTTTTCTTTTTTTTCTTCTTTCTTCGGTCTTTCTTTTTTTTCCTTCCTTTACTCCGTCTTCGTGACTTTGAGGAGGAGGTGGACGACGACGACTCGGACGACGACGACTCGGACGACGACTCCTCCTCGGAGGACTCTTCCTCGGAGGACTCCTCCTCGGAGGACTCCTCCTCGGAGGACTCCTCCTCGGACGACTCCTCCTCCGACGACTCCTCCTCCTCCGACTCCTCCGACGACGACTCCTCCTCCGAGGAGGAGGTATTGGCCTTGCTCTGTTTGTGCCTGTGGGACACAACCTTTCTCTGCCGGTGGCACGCTTTTATGCGTTCCTTCTCCGGCACGTACCTTATCAGTAGTGCTCGTACAGCCAAGATTGTCATGCCCGCGATGAGGGCAAGGGCGACAAGGATCGCCGAGGTGTACGAGATGACGGGCTGGGGGCAGCACGCAGGCGCGTACTTGAGGTGGCGTCGCAGGGACGACACCTTCAAGGCCCAGCGGACTACTGGGAGTGTCCACACACCCTTAGCCTCTCCTGGAGAAAGGTGACAGGGTGAGGGGGTAAACGTCCTACCTACAAGGGGTAGGTACTGGAGGATCCCCCTGACTGGATCAGGGTGGAGTATTTGACAGACCTTGCTGAGGTCTTCCTGGAGCTTCAGGCTCCAGGTCTTCATGCAGTAGTCGGTGATGACCACCGCCGTGATCATCCCCGCGACCACCGCGCACACACTGGCCACAAGTGGCACGAGGTGTGTTTTTCTGTGATGTCTTTTTAAATTTACCATAAACATAAAAAAGAATTTTAGATTATTCTTTTTAAATAAGTTTCAGAATGGAAAGTTGATTTGTAGGGTAGTTCCAGATTAACACAAATATAAAGTGTTGAAGAGGTGCTACGGGGGGATTAGCTTGTGTTGTGGTGTTTGGTAGGTCACACTAGATAACCCTTGACATATTGGTGAGAGTTATGCTCGTTACGGCTGTACCACCACCATTCAGTCGTTATCCTCACAGTATTACGGTGTTTAGGTGTTGACCGCTCATTGGTAGATATTTGAACATACTCCAACGCTGATTGGTGGATATTTGAACACACACTTGAATATAGCGAAGCTCGTAATACCGACGGTAGGAATAGACTAACGACACACATTGTGGTTTGATGTCAAACGCCTCAGTAAACACATGTCGAAGGTTAACCGCAGAAGGCCTCTCTACTCTACTCTGGGTAGACCTTGTTGCCCCCCCCCCTCCTGGTAACACATGTGGTAACAGCGCCACACCACCTATTACTTCCCGAGAGAAAAAGATAAATATGTGTTTGTTTTTCTCAATATGCCAATCTGGTTGTAATCCAATGTTGAATATGTCACCTTGTGTCCAGTAGAACCACACCTTAGGTTAGGTATTTAATTGTGTCGGATAAACAGTGCCACAGTGGCCCTTGTTCTCAACAGCGCTGGTTCATCAGCTCATGGTAAGGTGTTTCACAGCTTCACCTGGACATAATAACCAATAACATTGAGGAAACAACTGTTGAACACACACACACACGTGAAGCGGAAGTTACCACTTGAGTTGACAACAGGTGCCACGCCTGTAAGCACCTGATGATAGTGTGAGTCACAGTAGGGTTTGAGGTCGTTGTGGGGAGTGACGTCATCGGAGGGGAACACTTATGGGGTCATTCCGAATAATTGGGTTAGTTTGGGGTGTACTGGAACAAGGGCCCACCTGGAATAAGGCCCATTAGGACTGCGGCCACTTCGACCAGCCCCAAGGCTATGTAACCATCCATTGTGCCAAATTTTGCGAAGTTGCATTATTTCGTGATAAATTATAATGTCATGGCTGCATAATTTTGGAGTGGCAGGTTGAATCAGAAGTTATTTTGTGGATTACACACTGGTGGTGATGGTAGTGATAATGACTCATAACCAGACATTCGCCCAATTTCCTACACACACACACACACACACACACAGTGCTCACCATCCCAGCAGATCAATGTTTATCCAGCCTAACGATGAGTACCTCCCTCCTGCCACCCAACACATTCTTTACAGCACTTAACACTTCACATAAACACACACACAGACACGTGCTCGCTCGTAGCTTCTCGCTTCTGTTACTCGTGTTATCAGTATGAGATCGTTTGTATTCCTCAGGTAACTCAGGCCAGTCAAGTTTCTGCCAACGGTATAAAATTCTTTTTTTCAGTACATTCCAGATATTGATGTGTTCCACCTTGTTGTCCACTGTGTGAGTATGTAGCAGCGAGTCTGGGATTATCTCCTTAGCTAATTTAACTTTATTGTTATTTCTTACAAAGGAGCTCTCCACTCCTTCATCGACCAATATTATCCATCCATATATCTCTCACCTACCAACTCCCGGCCACGGATCTCACCTGAACATCACCAGCTATTAATGTTTTCTCTTCCTTATCGTTATGTTTCTTACCGTCCCCTTCATCCTCCACAACTTAGCTATTTTATTCTTTTCTCTTTACGACTTTCAATCGTTCGTCATCATTTTCTATCGCTCTCTCCCAGACTTACTCTCTCTCGCCCCTTTACCACACAACTGTACCCACTGAGCACTGCACCTGCATAATCCCTGGAGCTGACTTAACACAATCCTTTCCTCTCGTGAAGTCAGTGGTCAACTAAGTGAGCTCAGTGACAGTGTTCAATAGACCCCCAGTGCTAATAGACCCCAGTGCTAATGGGCCCTGGATACTAATGGATTTGAAACTAATGGGCCACAATTCTAATGGTTAAGTTTGGGTGAAATTGGGCTTACTGTCCTACAAGGGTTTAATAGGAATGGGGCTGTTTGAGGTGTAGGCTTAGTTGACGTTCACACACACACACACACACAGAACACAGCACTAACCACATCTCATAATGCTATTCATGGATGATAGAGAGTGGTAGTAACTCTCGACAGGAGCTGCCATGCACAGGCCAACCGGCCTATTGCAGACTCCCTATTTTCTTATGTTCTTATGTACACACACACACACACACTACTGTCTACCTGTCTCACACACACACACACTACTGTCTACCTGTCTCACACACACACACTACTGTCTACCTGTCTCACACACACACTACTGTCTACCTGTCTCACACACACACTACTGTCTACCTGTCTCACACACATCTTCTCTTATCTTCCTCTTATCTATCAGCGTTACCTGTTGTCCTTCGCTCTCTGGTCCTTACCTGTAGTAGGTCCTTATTACTAATAGATTCAAGTTCTATGAGATACCAGCGTTAATAAGTAGACCCCAATTCTATTAGACCTCAGTCCCAGTAGACCCAAGAGCTGAGCGTCGAGACTCTTACTTCTCAGGTCAGATAATAATTACGATCCTGCCCGTCTGTCTCATTACTTGAATGCTATAACCTTGCTGCGAACGCCTCGTCTCATCACACTTTATTCATAATAAATACTTTATATATATATATATATATATATATATATATATATATATATATATATATATATATATATATATATATTAATTTATAATGAGAAATCTTTTATTTCCAAATATTATTTTTATTCTAAAGAAAAATAAGGTTTAAAATATTTTATTCAAACGTTTTATTCAACTTCATCTAAATATAAATTGTATAAAAAACTATAAGCCAGTTTGGTTAGGCTCTCTCTCTCTCTCTCTCTCTCTCTCTCTCTCTCTCTCTCTCTCAAAAACCTGAGAAACTGTTCTGTTTTTACCAATGATATTAATTATTGTTTCTCTCTCCTGCAGGCGTTCTCCGACCTCCTGCTGGGTGTGTTTTGCATGCCTTTCACCCTGGTCGGTTCCTTGCTCAGAGACTTTATCTTCGGCCCAGTCATGTGTCGCCTCATCCCTTACTTTCAGGGTGAGTATTGCTGTCCCTAATCCCTTACTTTCAGGGTGAGTATTGCTGTCCCTAATCCCTTACTTTCAGGGTGAGTATTGCTGTCCCTAATCCCTTACTTTCAAGAACAGAGTGTAAGGGTAAAAGCACAGTATAAAAGCGAGAGTAACATTAGGTAGGGGGGGGAGAGACGCATTATGTGAGAGAAACTCGATAAAAAATATACAGTAGGTATTAGAAGTCTCTAATGATACGCTCGTGTAGACTGTGACCCCCATAACAACATCACTGTGGAGGGCTTAGTTGTTAACTCCTTTTAAAGATTGCTGTCACTTCCGTTATCACCAAGGATAGTGAACAAGATTATGGATATTTGTAACGAAATATGTCTATTTACAAGTATTTACACTGATAGTCGCCATGAAGACACAGAAACCAACGTAATGCCATCAACTCATAAACACTGGGGGCCGGACGAGCCCTCACAGCTAACACCTGTAGGGGAGTTTCTCGATTGTGACTAACGCAGACTAACACACACACACACACACACACACACACACACACACTTAAATACCCAGGGTGACCTGTAAGTAAGCCGCCACCACCACCTCCTCCTCCTCCTCCTTAGTTTATTTTACCTGTTGATTAATTACCTGGAGGGGGTCAGGTCAGGTTAGTGTCAGGTTGTTTAATCATGTTAAATAATTATGGACAGGGACTAACCTTCTGGTGATCCAACACGTCTTTTTCAGAGGGGGGGGGGGGGGACTAATGGCTCTCGGGAACTTGAGAACGTGTAGGCTTTGTTGGGACCAGGAAGTGACCAAGTGTTAAGAGGAGGCTTAGGAGGGAGACAACAGCTCAGAACAGGGATGAACTACCTTTTAATTTTGATAATAGGCTACAGCGTTTAATTACTTGGTTACAGAAGACAGGGAGAGAGAGAAATAGACACACAGATATAAAAGGACAGACAGACAGGCACGTACAGAGGGGAAGATAGAGTACATACAGACAGAAAGACAGGCAGGTAGACACAGACAGACAGACAGACAGGCACGTACAGAGGGGAAGATAGAGTACATACAGACAGAAAGACAGGCAGGTAAACACAGACAGACAGACAGACAAACAACATACCATCAGTATAGTGAACAAAATCAACACAAGATGTTCCTCCCTCATTTTTTTTCCACAACTCCTTAATGGACGCGGGAATCTTGAGGACCTACCGACCTCCCTACCTCTCTACCTACCTCCTTCCCTCCCTCTCTACCTACCTCCTTCCCTCCCTCCTTCCCTCCCTCCCTCCCTCCCTCCTTCCTTCACCCGACTGTGGGTCCCAATCAACGCCACACCACAAGCCCAGTAAGCCGCCCCACTGTACATTTATCCCCCTCTCACCTCCTGTTCCTCCCCTCTCTCTCTATTCTTCCTCTTCGTTAATACCAAATAACAGATAAGGTCAGATTATGAAGACTGGGGTTGGTTTTTTTTTTTCTTCAGAGACGCACGACCCATCTTATAAATAGGACCCAGGTGATCCTCTAGTGGTAAGAGTATCTCAAAGGATCTTCCATATACTCGGAAGGAGGTGATATGAAGATGGTCTTATGGGTATTATCAGCATCATTAGCGGGGAAAGGAGGAGAGGAGAATGACACACACATACACACACACTCACTATACTCTCTCTCTCTCTCTCGCTCTCTCTCTCTCTCTCTCTCAGGAGTTTACACAAGGCAATTTCTCCAAGTACACTCGAGAGAGAGAGAGAGAGAGAGAGAGAGAGAGAGAGAGAGGGAACAATCATAAGTATGTTTCATCCCATTTGTTTGGTTATGGTAACAAGATCTTTGTGTTCTTACAATACATTTATGGTGTGGCAAACATGTGTTTATAGGGGAACAGTGTGGTCGGCATGGTGTGACAAGATGTGGTTAGTAGTTTGATGGTAAAAGGTGGTACTGAAGTGTAAATCAGGAGTGGTGGAGATGCGGTGATGGTGTGGTAGGTGGGTGGTAGCGTGGTAGGTGGGTGGTAGTGTGGTAGGTGGGTGGTAGTGTGGTAGGTGGGTGGTAGTGTGGTAGGTGGGTGGTAGTGTGGTAGGTAGGTGGGTGGTAGTGTGGTAGTGTGGTAGGTGGGTGGTGGCGTGGTAGGTGGGTGGTGGCGTGGTAGGTGGGTGGTGGCGTGGTAGGTGGGTGGTAGCGTGGTAGGTGGGTGGTAGCGTGGTAGGTGGGTGGTAGTGTGGTAGGTGGGTGGTAGTGTGGTAGTGTGGTAGGTGGGTGGTAGTGTGGTAGGTGGGTGGTAGTGTGGTAGGTGGGTGGTGGTGTGGTAGGTGGCGTGGTAGGTGGGTGGTGGCGTGGTAGGTGGGTGGTAGCGTGGTAGGTGGGTGGTAGCGTGGTAGGTGGGTGGTAGCGTGGTAGGTGGGTGGTAGTGTGGTAGGTGGGTGGTAGTGTGGTAGGTGGGTGGTAGTGTGGTAGGTGGGTGGTAGTGTGGTAGGTGGGTGGTAGTGTGGTAGGTGGGTGGTAGGAGGATGGTAGTGTGGTAGGAGGTAGTGGTGTGGCAAGAGATAGTAGTGTAGTAGGGAATAGCAGTGGTAGGAGGTGGTAGTGTGGTAGAAAATGGGAGTGTGGTAGAAAGCAGCAGCAGCGTGGTAGGTCTTTCTGTTATAAGAGTTAACGATAAAATCCCACCCACTCGGAACTTGAGTGACAAATTCCAGGAAGCCATTGAGAAAAAATCCCTTTTAATCGCAAGTCTTCTTCTACAGTATACAGATCCCCTCACCACCCCCAGCCCTCACCCCACACTCTCCCCTCACCCCAAGCCCTCACCCCACACTCTCCCCTCACCCCAAGCCCCTGCTCTATAAATAACTCAAGCACTGATATAAAACCTTCTATTTATATGCACTGCCAGTCAAGACTCCTGCACCTACACGGATTGGATATTTTTTTTTTCTTCCATGACTTGATGTACAGTAGACAACCCCCCCCTCCCCCCAAATGGTGTTAAAACTGTATACTAAGATTAACTATTTTTATTACTATTATTATTATTTTTATTATTATTATTATTATTTAAAGAACTAAGAATTCACACACCTATGGGAATAATATATCACATTGAGTTGTAGTTTCTCCAAGTTATCAAATGCCTTTCAAGGGTATATAATCAATGCACTTCGTTATTATCCAGAATTCAGTTTCAAGTAATAACGTCACTCACCAGACAGTAACGTCACTCACCAGACAGTAACGTCACTCACCAAACAGTAACGTCACCCAGCAGATAGTAACGTCACCCACCAGACAGTAACGTCACCCAACCCTCTGTAACAACCAATAACTCCCCAATCGATGGCAGACATTTAAACGTACAGAATATATTGACAAGTAATATCGCTCCGCTTTCAACAATGTTTTAATTACCTGTCAAACGCTACGAAAAAATATAATTAAAAGAGAGACATATTTCAATCAAACAATATACATTACATAAGTAGCATACGTTACTGTCATTGTGTTAGGGGCTGGGCTATTGTCTACACGGTTCACGAGTATATGTTATTGACGTGTGCCAGTTTATAAAAAAACACAAACCCTCGTACTGTTGTCGGATGTACAAAATATCAGTTAGATGGTGAAATATATATTAAATTTAGTGGTTGTAGTTGGAGAATACTTAACACATCTTTACTACGCAAGCTTATGAATCTGATCATCTTACATACAAACTGACTCGCTTCTGGTACACACAAAGCCAATTTACTGCCATAGCCACTGTAAACAACCATGTCATGTGAACGTGTTGATGTTATAATATATTAGTCTGTTTTAATAACTATGGTCCTTAAGCAACTTATTCTAAATTAATATAGACACTCATCAATAATTAAAACGCAAGATACACAGCCGGACCGTTACCACACTAGGATGCTCCGTGTTGAAACATAAAACACTCCTTCGTTGGGTGTACTAGACTATATACATCAAACGCGACCCGTGGTGTAATGGTCAGCAAGGGGTCGGACCCGGGTTCGTTCCCCGGGCAGGGTGAAACTATGGGCAAGTTTCTTTACGCCATTTGCCTCTGTCTACCCAGCAGTAATTAGGGACCTGATGTTAATCTATTTGTGGATCGTGTTCCGGGGTAATGGTCAGCCAGTGCAGTTGGCGAGTTGTCCGATCTACTCGGACTATTTCTTGACACTGGGTCATGCAACTCGCTAACCCGGGGTGTGGTTGTTGTGTTGGCGACAGCTTCTACACCTTAAAGAAATTCACGCCAAGGTGGCCCTTGGGCCGGCCATCCCGTTACACGAGGGGCAACCATTATTATATTATATGCATCAAACGCTACTATCTTATTGTATCATGAACTTTGTAATTACTATATTGAATCAGGAGTGCTTGAGGACAGTCTTGTTGTTTATCCAAAATTTGCTGCTAGCCCACACTGATTAGTCCTCAAATAGAATATGACTTCTAATGTCCTCGGATATGAACCACTGTCCTGGTTGGCAGTGAACAGTGGCATCACCCACATGACTGACCTATATATACTGTTAATGAAAATGATCCATTTCTTTGTGTATGAACTTCTGTCCTGCGTGGCAGTGAGAGGTGATACCACCCTCAGTGTCAAGACCTGACTGAATTACTCAGAAAAGGCAAACTATATTCTAAGCTTTGCCGATAAATTTGTTAACAAGAAGAAGTAACAACACGTTTCTAAACGCCGAATTTGTTGTTCTTGTTCAAACTCACCTCGGTAGGAATTTTGTAACAGAATACCGCAGTTCTTGTATATGTGTAGGAGTTTATGAAAAATATAGATTGGATAGTATACTTACGCTAAGTAACTCGATTCGTATAATATACAATGAAGTACAGTACTTGATCACTCGGCTAACTCGACGTTGGCGCTTAATATTTTAATCCAGTTTAAATACAGTAAACATCGTCAGCAGTAATAAGTTATATGCGACTATTTTTTTATCAAGAATGTAAATATAATCACCTTTTCTCTTACTGTTCCTGGTGTTTTAAGGAATTCCAAACTTAACATTGACTCACCTGAAGTAGCTAATCGTGCTTCAGACACGAGAAAATATATCACATTTAAATATATCCTGTATCCTGTATCTATGGCTAAATTACTAACCATTTAATTTTGTGGATAAATCAATAACACCGCAGATAATTACTCGCTCGGTGTTGTCGATAAACCTCTCTTTAGACAGCGCCCGTTGTACCCGTCCTCTCAAATTCGGAAACTGTTACAGGTTTAATACCTTTAAAACCTAGTTATAACAGATATTTACACACTGACATTGTTACCTTAATTCTCAGCCACGATTTCACTCGACAAACTGTTGCTATCCACACAAACTAGCATGCCAGCGTTCCCCCTAGTCCACACATTGAGGGAATTTGTGCCCGTTGTAGTGTATTACTACGCCTCAACAACTTGAGTCATAAAGCTCGAACTGAGCACCAAGTATAACACTGCCGGAGAACCCCAAGTTTCTACCCGTCATACACTTGTTTAAACCACGTTATCGGAGACCCACCTCTTATAAAATCTTTAATTGTTGATGACTAGTGTATGTACTGGCCTTGAATACGTTCTTAAAGACCTCAGTTGTTGAGGCATAGTAATAGATTAAAGCAGCAACACGTCCCTGAAGGTCCCACAGTTACGAAGAAATCTATCACTAGCAAGTCTACGGACTTGGCGCACCCACATTCAACCACAACACAATAATGGAGGGAATGACGGACGCCAAGACGAGAAAGAGTAACGTCCACATATAACTGTTGTGGAGCCCCGCAGGCTACACGGCTGCTTTAACACACACTATACTTCATATAATAATAATTTCTTGGACATACCTGAACTGTGGTTGTCTGTCCCTCGAGTAGCTGTTGTATCTCATTTACCTGAAAAACAAGAGATCAATTAATATTACCTGCCCTCAATCACTTAGCCCTGCAATATAATTAACTAGTTACCTTACAGGAAGACACATGGCAACATTGACTTAAGCCTGGTTCATACTGCTCGTTTTGACGGCCGTCTCCGACGTCACGAAAACGGTGGTCCGTTCAGACGGGGAGTTAAAATGTAAACATCATCGATGGCTAAATGACGTCAGAGACGGCCGTCAAAACGGGCAGTATGAACTGGGTTTAGTTAACATCATATAAGTAAATGAACAAACCTTTACAACATGTCACAATAACAGAGTAGTTTGGGTTACCTTTTGCCTGAGGTAGGGGAAGCCGGCCTCACACAAGCTGACGTCACTCAATGTCCGGGGCTCTCCTGCCTCAAACAACACACCCAATGAGTCCATAGCAATGTTTACTAATTATGAAAAGCCTATATTTATCTTCCCCATTAATGACACAGCAATAACGTACATAACGCCAACGTTTTCATCCCCCAATAACCCATTACTATGGTCAGAATCCCAGTGTAACCCATTTAAAATCACACTGAGGTAATAACACCATTTACAAGAGTGGAGCAATGTTGTAAAAGACAGATTGTGTCAGTAAACGTCCTCCCTGTGATTCACCCCATGTGAACAATTTACTCCAGTCAAATTAAATATAATTGTTTTTTCATAGCCATTACTGTGCACATAAACGGTTTAGAACAGGTCCTGACACTATACAGTTACCGGAATATTAAATGTTTGTTTTGGTATAGAATATAAATACATGTAGGTAGGAGAGGGAACAATAGTTGGTTAAATATGAATCTGAACTTACAAATACTGAGTGTTTGTTTCCACCACACGAAACCATTTATGAAAGTAATCTACATGAACCGAATTATTCCACAAGCCTAACCTAACCTAACCTAGTCACTGTGCTCACTTATTCTGTAAACACGAGCCAACGATTTAGGTTAGAAAGCCGCTGTTTGCAGAATATTAGCCGTAATCTACATTAACCAATATTAATCCAGAATTAACCAGCCCAGGCCTAACATAACATAACAGTAAACAGTCAGTCACCTGTGTAATGCTTCCACTTACAGTAAATACTCACTTTTTTAATTTTTCATTATTTATAAAACTCTTATCTCAATTATGTTTCTAAAATAATCCATCACATCTGGCACATTATTCAGTATCTTTATTCTATTGACAATATTTCCATTTTTCAACTCCAAACATTAAATGCTTCGGTGCCTCTGACATGTGTTCATTACTTCAGTTAATTTTCTATGTAAACGTTTCGTATTCACTCTCAAATTTTGTAAAAGTTGTAAAATTTTATATCGTTAACGGAATAAAAGTCAGATGTAATGACTAATTATATTATCAAGCTTTATTTTATTTTTTGAATAATATCCTGTCGATTTTATTTATTTTATTTATCGGATAACAGTAAAATCCTCGCACACAAGGGCAAGGAGTTAGCCAGGTTACGACATTCAGATAAAACAACATCACAAATTGTATATAATTAATAGAATGTTGGTATAACATTACTAATTTTCATTATAATCGATATATTTTACTTTTGATATAGACGGAGTGAATGTGAAAAATTAATTACTGTTTACAGCTGTGAGCACACACACACAGGTCCCACAGCACTGTAGACAAACGCTTTTGACTACATCTATTTAAAGTTGTGTATGCCATATCAATAAAATGCTAATTTATTTCTTAATTCTTACATCGACTTATGAGCCATGTTCAGAGAAAGACTTACAGTATATTTAAAGATATACGTGCAGCTCTGGCATTTAAGATGTGACTAGGCTTCGAATTGGAATAACATCAAATGAAACTAGTGCATAATTTTTTTTTTTTGTTATTTGTGCGTAAATTTGATACCTAAGCTTCATTTCTTAGTTATAGTATAATTAAGCTTCGTTTCTTGTTTATTATGCAATTTAATCTGGTTCTTGAACGTAATTTATTGCTTAGTTTTGTTATTCTATTGATTAATACAAACAGAAAAAAAAAATCAGCGTTCCAATTATAATAAACGAAGCTTACACGTAATTTTCCTCCTTTAACTACTGCTAAGTGACTGTAACTAGCGTAAATAGAGTCGCACTGAAAGGCTGATGCCATTTAGAACGCAATTTCTGTATTTTAAAGTAATCCATGCAGGTAAATGTCTTCTTGCACAGCCTATAACAAGGAAAAAAAACTTAAGAACACCTTGAGTATCTCAACCAAGGAGTAATATTCTTAAAGTATAGACCCCTTAAGTACAGCAGCTTGAGGTCATTGTACTCAGGGGTCAAGTCATCGTATTTAAGGGGTTAAGGCGACCTTTTCACGTGATGATTTATCATATTAACACTTGTGGATATAATGTTCTTTTTGCGTAAGATACCGGGAAAGTTACATGACATTTTTTTTATTTTTACAAAACTTTTACTTCTGAAATGTAAAGCCTCTAAGAAAAAAGACTTACTAGAAATTATTCACCTTAAAATTCAGAGCAAAATTGTTTTGAATGATGAAAATATATCAATAAATAAAGAAGATTCTAATATTTTTGAAGATTTGATAACTTGAGCGGTTTGTCATAAGGATCATATATTTTGTAAGGAAGCTCCACTAGCAATAATGAAGAAGTCGGGTAAGTTTTAGATGCCCAGTCCCAAAAGAAAGTAGACGTTTAGCTGTACAGAATGAAAACAATTGGGGATGCACTTTCACTTTGTATTAATTAACTACTACTACTACTACTACTACTACTAATAATAATAATAATAATAATAATAATAATAATAATAATAATAATATCAGCATTATTAGGGCTTTTCATGTTTAAATATCATTATTATTACGAAGGCTCCTCATGTTTAGTCATCATTATCATCATTACTAATAATAACCAGACAACAACAACCACTACTTAACACGGAGCGACTATAACAGCCCCATAAGGACACCTGTAAACCCTAAACTTCCACCTAACTTAATATTAACCACGAGGATATCTTGCATTAACTGCCTATGATGTATAATAGAGCTTAATACATGCTGGCCAGACTATAAATTGTCTTTAAGTGGAAGATATTAGCCAAGTTCATAAGGGCGGGTGTCTGTGTCTGTCTTGGTTTGTTTACGTTATAAGGTGGATAGTTTACGGGGAAAGGTGGGGATATTTTTAAGGGAAGGGGGGCAAGGAAGGGAGAGCCAGGGAGGGCAGGGAGGGTCAGGTGGGCAGGGAGGGCCAGGTGGGCAGTGAGGGCCAGGGGAGGCAGGGAGAGCCAGGTGGGCAGTGAGGGCCAGGGGAGGCAGGGAGGGTCAGGGAGGGCCAGGGGAGGCAGGGAGGGCCAGGGGAGGCAGTGAGGGCCAGGGGAGGCAGTGAGGGCCAGGGGAGGCAGGGAGGGCCAGGGGAGGCAGGGAGGGCCAGGTGGGCAGTGAGGGCCAGGGGAGGCAGTGAGGGCCAGGGGAGGCAGGGAGGGCCAGGTGGGCAGTGAGGGCCAGGAGGGCAGTGAGGGCCAGATTCAAAACCTAAGGGTTCTTCTGGGAACAATTATTAATTTTCAATGGTAAAGATAATAAACTTAGTAGTTTTAACGACTATGACCGCCGTTACCCCCGGAACATCATTCATTAGGACACTCGGCACAGTGAAGGCAGTGTTCTTCAGTTCATTGTTTTATTTTTGTCGATTCAGATTGCAAAAAAGAGTCATTATTACCCTTCGTACGCCGCCGCCAACAACTGAAAAACTGTTCAATTGGGACGAAAAATATTGTAGTCTAGCTCTCTCTCTCTCTCTCTCTCTCTCTCTCTTTCTCTCTCTCTCTCTCTTTAGAACACAGTAATTAAACCACCCCTTCAACCTCTTGTTACGTGAGTCGGGTAACGATGCAAGAATAATTCACCAGCATAAAATTTGGCTAATTACATTAACTTTGGCGCATCTAATTACCATCACTAATATAATTATTACATTTGGTGCTCAGGAAAATGTGATGTCCTTGACCTTAAGAGGAGAAATTTACCGACCTCCAGGCGGATATAAGGGAAATGATACGGAATAATAAGCCAACAGACTGTGTTTCCCGTTACTTGTGAGGACAGTTACCCAATAATGACGGATTAATTGGCCAAGAGACAATAAAACATGTCGGAAAAGAGAGTTAAATCGTCGAAATATGATAGACGGACAGGTACAGGTTATCAGGCGTTAATTAACACCAGGTTTTCAGCGTCTCGGCAGGTGAGTCGTTTTTTTTTTATATCCTTGTTTTAAAATGTGTAGAAAATATATAGGAATTTTGCTATAATATATTCATTAGTATTTTCTTGTTAGTAGTACTTTTTATTGTCGTTAGAAAAGTAGTCATTATTATTATTATCGTTATTATTATTATCACTCGTAGTAATAGTAGTAGTATCATTAGTATTATTGCTTTTAATATTACATTTACAATTATTAATAATATTATTAGTAGTATTATTATCATCATCGTTATTCAAATTAGGTGAGCAATAGAGATTAAATGATCTAGACAATAACAATAATGTGTTTTGTGGCAGACTAAGTAAGTTAGGGAGACCAGATCACTATTGTGTTAGGGGAAACATTTTTAATTGTTTCATTAACTTGATGACGAAGGATCTCTCTCTCTGTCTCTCTCTCTGTCTCTCTCTCTCTCAATAAAGAATGATCAGAACTTCAGATAATCTCATAAAATATAACAAAAAGAAAGATTCCCACCTCCACTTTAGCCGACACACACATACAAAAAAAAAATATATATATAAAATTTCCCCCGTTACACTTTTTGATAATTCATAATATTTATATTAGTAGTGGATGAGTGACCACAGCGCTCGCTTCGTGTCCCAGGGGTCGTTTTTCGATTACGGGGCGACATATATAATTCACTCATTTGTAAGTTGGTGCTTGACGTTACAGTTGAGAAGATGAAGGCTGTCGAGTGCAGTGTCGGGCCACGTACTTTGATTCAGTGTGTATTAAAGGCTTAAGATAATGATATGCGTCTCTCATTCTTAAGGTTTGATCAGAAAATCTTATTATTATTATTTTTCGGATAAAAGAGATTAAAAAAAAGTTCAGATTCTCAGCATATGAAGACGAGAGGAAGATTTGAACTCCCATTTAAGAATTATGAAAGAAAAGAACTCCAGTACACACACACATCCACCCCCCCACACACACACATCCACCCACCCTACAACCCCCCCCACACACACATCCACCCCCCCACACACATCCACCCACCCTACAACCCCCCCCCACACACACATCCACCCACCCTACAACCCCCCCCACACACACATCCACCCCCCCACACACACATCCACCCACCCTACAACCCCCCCACAACCGCATCCAGCCCATACGTGCACGAACTGATCGCTATAAGAACAGCCCAGTCCCAACCATTGTAAAAATTATCAATAACTTGTAATAAACCAGTGTATTCACTCCCAGTAAACACTACTTCTTGCACTGTCACTATGTTGAAATGAACTGTAGTTTGAGCTTTTCCCCATCTAGTTATTATATGTCTTATTTGTGTCACTTATGTTACTTGTATATTATTTGTAATTCGTAACCCATTCCCCAAATATGTAACTGTATATTTTCAGCCTTCTGGCTGCCAAGCTCTTTCAATAAACCGTTAATTATTATTATTACACACACACACACACACACACACACACACACATCCACCCACACACACCCCCCCACACACACATCCACCCACACACACATCCACCCACACACACCCCCCCCCTTCCACACACACATCCACCCACACACACCCCCCCCCCCACACACACATCCACCCACCCTACACCCCCCACCCACCCACAGACGATAAAAACAAGAAATAAAATTAAAAAGGTGAACAATTGAAGCTCACAAAGACGCCGTAATTAAGAGACCCTGAAGTTTAAATCTGCAGGTGAGGAAGAGCTTCAAAATGTGCATTAAATATAAGAGTTATCCAGAGGTTAAGTGGTGGAGAGTGTACACTGACGGAGTGAGACAAACACAGCAACAACAAATAACAATAACACAACAACAACAACAAATAACAATAACACAACAACAACAACAAATAACACAACAACAACAACGACAACAAATAACAATAACAACAACAATAACAACTAATAATAATAATAATAATAATAAACTAATAATAATAATAATAATAATAATAATAATAATAATAATAATAATAACTCAGACCTTACAAGTAAAGAAAGAACAGGTGATAATCTAGAGAATTACAGGTAAGGTCTGATAAAAAGAGTGATTCAGGAAACAGCGTGAGACCTAATGACTTTATTACTCAAGGTAACTTATAATGCTTAACTGTCTCTCTCTGTTCTCTATCTCTCTATTCTCTCTCTCTTCTCTTCTAATATCAGTGTGCTCGTCACGTTCCCGACAGCTAAGCGGATTAATCCGACAGAAACATTGGAATTGGTGATTTGCCAGAGACAAGAGTAACTTTAACCCTTAGTGTTTGCAAGAGGTTAAGTTACAGAGAGAGAGAAAGAGAGAGAGAGAGGGAGAGAATAGTGAGAGAGAGAGAGAGAGAATAGTGAGAGAGAGAGAGAGAGAGAGATAATATTACCTTATAAGTCATATAAATAACTGCAATAAGGCTGATATATATGTTACTATATATTTACGAGTATAACTAACATGTATAATATCTAAATAATAATATTAAAGAAGACGTGTTTTTCTTACTTCTTTTTTTTTTTCATTATAAATATGAAAAAAATATCCTCATAAGCTCATACTTAAGAAAAATTAAAAATATATACCTGTAAAGGTTAATGAATTTTAATAAGAAATAGTGTCAGGGTGAATAAATTCTCAGGCGAAGTATCCCTAGGGAACCTCTCTCCTCTCTCTCTCTCTCTCTCTCTCTCTCTCAAGATAAAGAATACTAAGACACTTCATATGCAAATTCTACTCTGAAACTGAGCGCCAAACTGAATAAGGTTTTTGTACAGGTAACATATTGAGAAAACCCAATTTAATTATCAAAACGTGATGGGAGGAGGAAGGGAGGGAGAGAATGTAGGAGATGTAGAGAGTGAAGGAGAGGGTGAGAAGAAGAAGAAGAAGAGGAGAGAGAGAGAGAGAGCGAGCGAGCTTATGAGTGTGTGAGAAGGTTGAGAGTAAGAGCGAAGTGAGTAGAGGAGAGACAGGGACAGAAACAGACAGAAACAGACAGACAGACAGACAGACAGCAACCCCATAAACGGCTAGTAAGTTGATAAGCGGTGAAATGATAAATATAAATAGATAAAAAAAAGGATGATAAAATAGTGAACCAGGTAAACCTCGCTCTCTCTACTTCGGGTGTGGCTGAGGTAACACTGAAGCGAAAATAGAAAAGGTCGAGGGAAAACACGTCATGTATTCCCGAGCACACAGACGTTGACGTTATGTAAACAAGAGGACGATGGTGGATGTGAAGTAAGGTGCAAACATTTTTATCCCAGGTGTGAAACAGGAGGGTAAATGTTTCGTCAGATGTGAAGGAATATTTTACTGGATGTGAAGGAATATTTTACGAGATGTGAAGAAAATTACTTTACCAGGTATTACCAAAATAACACGAACATCAAAAGAGTAAGATATAATTATAATCTACTTCTAAAACAAGTATTACACCAGATACGAAGGAAAATAATACATCTCTTGTAGACAGATGTGAAAAATACCTGTGGTGTGTTGTGATGAAACCCGTACTGCAGTAAGAGACCCCGAGTAAATGAGAATAGACGAGAAGGCTTACAGTGCGATGGGAGGGAGGGAGGGAGGAGGAAGGTTGGTAGGTTCAGGATAAAGGAGAGGAGGGAGATAAAGGTTGAGGAAAAGTGAAGTGGGTACGATGAAAATTAGGGAGAATACATAGGAAGGATGATAACGAGACGGAGAGTAAGAACAAAAAAAACAGACTAGGGGGAAGGATGGTTTAGAAAGATGGTGGTTTAACTTGTGATAATATAAGTGTATCTCTAAATTTTGCTGTGGCCTCGTTATGTATCTCACGAGTGCTGTTTCACCCTCTCCTACAACAGCTGTGTCGGTCTGGAAGCTGGTGGCCATCTCGCTGGAGAGGTATTACGCCATCTGCCAACCGCTGCGCTCCCGGGGATGGCAAACCCTCTCACACGCCTACAAGATCATCAGCTTAGTGTGGCTCTTGTCCCTGGTGTTCATGGCGCCTATAGCTGCCCTGTCACAGCTTCTCCCCGTCGGCGATACGAGTGAGTTCTTTCCCCAACTCTCCCCAACTCTCCCCAACCATCCTCCCCGCCCCCCCCCCCCCCCCACAGTGATAAATCTTGCATCTTGCCTCCCCTCAATCAATAACCTCGACATCCTCCCCAGTCACTTCCCTTTCCTCCCCTCAACCACTTCCCTCTCCTCCTCCACCACTTCCCTCTCCTCCCTCAACCACTTCCCTCTCCTCCCCTCCCCTCCCTTTGTACATCAATATTGGCCTCCTTACTCTTAGTATTTTCAGGTCGACTCTCTCTCTCTCTCTCTCTCTCTCTCTCTCTCCTCACCCACACATAATCCATTACTGTACCATAACTCTTCAGTATAGAGCAAAGGATAATAGAGTAATATTTCGCCTTTACGAACTCTATAAAGAAGAGGCTATATTTATCCCTTCATTATCCTCTCTCCGCTATATTACCTACATATTGTCCTATATCATGTCATAGTGCTTATATTACGTGCTATATAATGCTATACTACTCAGGGGTTTTTTATGCCATCCCCAGCCTAACACCCTCTCCCCCCCCCCAGTCTAACACCACTCACCCCCCAGTCTAACACCCTCTCTCCCCCCCCCCCCCAGTCTAACACCCTCTCACCCCCCAGTCTAACACCCTCTCACCCCCCAGTCTAACACCCTCTCACCCCCCAGTCTAACACCCTCTCTCCCCCCAATCTAACACCCTCTCACCCCAATCTAACACCCTCTCACCCCCAGGTCGCCACAAGTGCAGAGAGATGTGGCCGAGTCTTCACCTGGAGCGCGGGTTCAGCATGTTCCTGGGGGCGGGGCTGCTGCTGGTGCCCCTCGTCATCATGGTTGCTGCCTACTCCTCCATCACCATCTCTCTATGGCACGGCATGAGACTTGAGCGGGAGACCGGCCAAGGTACCAGACCCTGTACGTCACTCATACCGCTGTACGTCTGTGTACGCCCGCACTTGCACGGATATCCCACTCCTCCTCCTCCTCTTATATTCCTGTTTGGGTTTGTGTATACGCCGACACTTGCACTCCTCCCTGCATGACTATAGTGATATCTCCATATAACGTTAGATGGGGGTCTTACATCTAACAGACCCTCGATATAATGGACTTTTCTTCTCAATATAGTTCGTTATATGCAGCATTCACCTCTAACGGAACCTTGATATAACGGACTTGTGTCTCCATACTGTCCGTTAAATAAAGGTTTCACTGTGTGTGTACGCCGATACGTGTCTAGCCCGTACGACTATGTACGTTTTCTCATGCCGTTGTACGTTAGTATACGCCCACCCTTATCACGGTTTGTTAACTCCGTGTACACCGACACTGTATAACGATTTTGTGACAACTTAATTCTGCTTGACATGTTTATGACAAGTATTGATGTTGCATGACACAGGTCTTTGACAAGTATTGATGTTGCGTGACACAGGTCTTTGACAAGTATTGATGTTGCGTGACACAGGTCTTTGACAAGTATTGATGTTGCGTGACACAGGTCTTTGACAAGTATTGATGTTGCGTGACACAGGTCTTTGACAAGTATTGATGTTGCGTGACACAGGTCTTTGACAAGTATTGATGTTGCGTGACACAGGTCTTTGACAAGTATTGATGTTGCGTGACACAGGTCTTTGACAAGTATTGATGTTGCATGACACAGGTCTTTGACAACTATTGATGTTGCGTGACAAAGTTTGACAATAATTATTGTTGCATGAAACACCTTTGCCAGATCTTATTGACATAATTGACAATTTCAGTAACAAATAAACGAAGAATTACCTGAATTAGTGTCGCGGACCGGGGAAAAAGTCAGTCAGTCAGTCATCGACCAAACTGACAAGGAACAATGATTAATAAGCCAAGGAGGGTGAGATAAAGCAGGTGAGGTGTCCTGGTGGTAGAAATTGGGAACGGTGGACCTGGAATTACTGGGAACGGTGCCAAGGAGAGGAGAGGAGCTGGTTCTTGGTCTGTGTGTTTCTCTGTGTTTTTGAGTATTAGCAAAGGATTATCTTGAAAAAAAGCTATTTACCTCGTCTCATCACACACACACACACTTGTACCTCCAGGGGTCTTTTTCCTTTTCCACACTCCACTTCTCTTCTTCCTCTCCTCCACACTTATCACCTATCATCTCATCATGCGGCTTTATACCCACGCAGACACACCCTCAGATACCACCTTCTCCTCCACCACCAGCACCTCACCTCAAAGATAAGAAGAACCTCATCGTTAAGCACTAAACACTTTTATTTTCTTCTTTCATCTCCTCTCGTCACCCTTTGTCTTCACTTCCTCCCCAATTCATGACTTTCCACCTTTCATCTTCTGCTGCTCCTTTTATCACCTGGACTTAATTTCTTCTCATTCGTCTTTTGCTCTGGAGTTTTGCGTCTGGCAGCGTCGTATTCTTGCAGCTGCTTCACTGATTGGTCCTCGGAGACTCATTCATGAGCTGGATTTTTTTTTATGGTGACTGGTCAAATGGGCCCTAGACCTGGTACCAATAGGCTCCTGTACCAATGGATCCCAAGAACCAATGGACCCCTGTATCAATGGGCCTCTGTACCAATGAACCCCTGTACCAATGGGCCTCTGTACCAATGGACCTCAGTACCATTATGCCACCGTCCTAATGAGGTCTCACTTAACCAAATATTAGGACAAGGGACCATTACTCCTGACCCTGATTTTGACGAGGCTCAATCATTATGGACTGTGAAGGTAATAGAATCAGGGAGACATTGTTTGGTTAATTGAAAACAGGTGAAACAGTCCCTAGTGCTAATAGTCCCTAGTGTTAATAGTCCCTAGTTAACCATTACGGAGGGTCATTAGAACGAAGACGTCATTAAGATGAAGATGTATTAAAGACAGCGTCTCTAATTGGACGAGATGAGAGGAGGATTAAGGTTTAATCCTGATAGGTTAGTTTAAGAGTTTACGAAGGTTGACGCTTATCTCGTCCACTCTCCAGGGGTGGGTGGGAGAGGGAAGAGGTGGTGGGTGGGAGAGGGAAGAGGTGGTGTGGTGGGAGAGGGAAGAGGTGGTGTGTGGGAGGGGGAAGTGGTGGTGGGTAGGAGGGGGGGTGGGCAGTGGAAGGGGGGGAGAGGGGGGGGATGACACTCAATGTGACTGACTGATGAAAAAAAAATATTAGAACCTTCTACGACTTTGTTGTTGCTTGATGTAAAGTAGTTCCTTCTGTTGTAGTAATAATAATAGCACGCACACGCACACGTTTATAATATCCTACATTACAGCTCATTGTCACGACTTTTCGAAACACAGGTATGACGTAAAACACCATACCTGTCCTAACACTCATTAACCTCGTGTAAAAAATAAACCACTAATTTTATCATCAGGTATGGAGATGCAAGCTAACCTGAGTTCAGATATAGCTTGACGATACATATATATAGCTGGTTATATTCTGGTTAGCTTTCCTTATGTGTGTGTGTGTAAGGTGTGGGAGAAAGATATTAGAATGTTATTTCGAAAGGGGAAGAGAAAGAGAAAAAGAAAGGGTGATGTGTTAGGGGGTGGGATATATGAGAGGTGAATGGTCGTGAGTGGGAGGTATTTATTGAGGGAGAGAGGGAGAGATGAGAGGTTTTATTGAGACTGAGAGGGAGGTAAGAGTTATTTACCGAGAGAGTGTTTGGCAGGAAGGAGAGAAAGTGACAGATTGAGAAACAGGGAGTAGAGAAAGTGACAGATTGAGAGACAAAAAGTAGAGAATGTAACAAAGCGAAAGACAGAGTAGAGAAAGTAACAGGCTGTAAGGAGAGAAAGTGACAGGGTGAAACAAAGACTCGAAAGTGACAGAATGAGAGATAAAAGATTAAGACTGACAGGTAGTTAGTGGCAAAGTGGAAAGAAACAAGGTAAGCAAAGTAAGAGAATAGAAATTGAGTGACGTAGTTTCTCTTCTTTACAGTAATCTCCCTCACAGACCTCAACGGCTTGGCGATGGTTCAACAGAGTCTGAGACGCAAACACTCCCGTCGTGTCTCCAAGATCTCCATAAGGTAGGCTTCACTTGTCCTGAGGCTTCATTTGTCTTGAGGTTTCACTTGTCTTGAAGATTCACTTGTCACGAGGCTTCATTTGTCTTGAGGTTTCACTTGTCCTGAAGATTCACTTGTCACGAGGCTACATTTGTCTTGAGACTTCACTTGTGTTGATGCTTCACTTGTCTCGAGGCTTCACTAGTCGGGATCCTTTAGTTGTTGTGAGGCTTCATTTACAACAGTTCTCTGGGTTCAAGATGTAACGGAACCCTCTCTTTATTACAAACCACTTCAATGAGTATTTTACAATGTTAGCAAAAATCTTGCAGAGAGCATCCCTAATCACCACGACGAACTTAGAGCTGTTCTTATCCCCTGTCTCAGCAAATGAATTATTGACCATCATAAAAATGTCCAAAGATGCAGCAGCAGGCGGAGACAATATACCATGAGCATCATTGAGAAAGTAGCCCACTTATTACTACCTGTTCTCCTACACATTTGTAGCTCCTCCTTCACTAGTGGTGTCTTTCCAGATCAATTGGTATTTGCTAAAGTTCACCCGGCATATAAAAAATCTAGGGACAAAGGTTGTTTAAAGAAGTACCGCCCCATATCAGTCCTCCCAGCCTTGAGTAAGATACTGGAGAAGGTAGCATGGAGTAGACTAAATTCCTTCTGCAGTGTCAATAACATCCCTTACAGACTCTCAGTTTGGATTTAGAGCTAGAAGGTCAACTGATTGTGCTCTGCTATCCTTAACTAATGACATCTTAAACTCCTTTGGTGACAGTCAGTTCACACTCGGTATATTCCTGAACCTCTCTAAAGCTTAAACATTACGGCGCTAGGGGCTTGTCCCACAATTGGTATACCTCATATCTGTCTAACATGAAGCAGTATGTCTGCTATAAGAATCATCAATCTGACTCCTCACCAATTTTGTATGGCGTCCCTCAAGGCTCGATGATATTAGCACCTACTGCTGTGCCCTCTTTGTTTACAAATCTATCAATCACTTGCTTGACAATAATTATTTCCAGTTCCGGAATAATCAGAGATACAACTTAAGGCACCCAGAGCTACTAAGACCACCCCCCATGCGCTCCTCTCAGTCCCAGACCTCCATAAAATATCACGGTGTGAGGTGTGGAACAACTTACCCCCACCCATCCCAGCAAAGACTACGCTCCCTTCCTTTAAATCATCTATTAAAAAAAATCTATTGTCTAAGTATTAAAACATTATGCAATACCTATTTTATATACCTGCTTTTATTGTACCACCAAAGCCGTTTTATCAGAAATTGTCAGGTAGATAGATAGAAATTACCATTGCAATAATTATATTTGCCGACTAGACAGTAGACATGATACTGACAGCTCTGTCCTCTTGTTCCACCTTAATACAACCCATGTTGTACTGCTTCCCTCCCTTATCATATTTTTGTATATCAACACCACTGTAAAATATGTATATACTCATAATATAAATGTAACAAAAATAAAATAAAATAAAATAAATAACAAAAATAAATATCGAAGTGATAACCGTGGTAACATACTGATATGTTCTTATTACCACTATGCTTTGTGTACTATTCCAGGTGTTACTAAAAGTTACATAATACTTCCTCGAGATAAATGTACAGTATACAGAGTACAGTATATCAGGTGCAGCTCAGGTTCTCAACTGGCTCAGCCATGTTAATATTGTTATCATTATCCACTCTGTATGTTTTTTCTGGCTAAATAAACTGTTTCAATATCAATAACATTCACTTCTCTTGAGGCTTCACCTACACTGCTTCTCACGATTTAAACAGTGAGTTTAATTGATGTTAGGACGGAACAAATCTTAACCCTCGTGACTCAGAAGCTCGTAGTGTGAGGTTGGCTTCTCTTAGAGTCAGCTGTCTACAGTGACGCGAGATGTGACCCTTTCATATGACAGGTACTCTTGGTCCCAGTGCCCAGCTTCCTGCAGCTGGCTGGAGACTGTGGCCTTTGAAGATTATGGTGCTGTGGCTCCATCACCTCCCCTGTGAGTCCTGGACAGTCAGACAGTCATACACACATACACACGCTCACATACACACACACACACGTACACGCTTCCACAAACTTTCTCATGTCAACCGGTTTCGCTTTGATTCGTCAAACAACAACCAAAGTAAAGATAGATTAAATACAATTTACTCAATATATATTCAATAGACATATCGATATATAAATAAACAGATGGCCTGATAAATGGTTATCCAGCCAAACACCTAAACAGAATGTAAGCCAGACAGACAGATCTGCTCCACCCTATATTCCAACACACGAGAACAATGTTCGGAAATTCTCTGACGCAACAAAGGCCCACACATATATAGCTTTAATATCTGGTAGAGAGGTGACGGTGACGAGTGGATGCAGCTCTCGGGTCCTATCCTAATGGTCGCTGGTTTTCGTCCGGAATACTCTCTGTTCATCCAATCATGAAGGGACCTAATTTTACTGTTGGGAAAGTGAAGGCAATCGAGTGCAGTATCGACCACTCTTCCTCATTGTGCACTAGAAGCTGAGTGTATAGTAAGCTGCATCCGAACTGCCCCTCAGAACCCAGCTTCGCTGACCCTTTGTTTCCGACAGGTTCCGCAAGATCCCGGCCCAGACGAGGACGTGTGAACACTGTTGTCAGCCAGAGAGCGTCGCCATCCCAGAGGTCGTCGTCCACTCCCATAAGTCCCCTACAGACCTCACCCACACCCCCTCCTCCAGTCAGGACGGTACCCACGTCTGCCTACACGGACGAGACTGCCAAAACTACAAGTGGCACGTGGAGTCGGTGCGGGAGAACGGGAACCTGGAGTCACCACACCGGAAAGAACCGAAGACGGGGTTCAAACGCCTCCGCAGTACCCACCTGGAGAAGAGCATCGAGGCCAAGAAACATGTGATCAAGATGCTGTTCGTGGTGGTGCTGGAGTTCTTCCTCTGCTGGACGCCCATCTTCGTCGTTAACATCATGTGCCTCTACATCCCCGAGCAGGTGTACCGAGTTCTAGGGTCCTTCGGGATCTCCTTTATGCACCTGCTCTCCTATGCCTCCTCCTGCTGTAACCCCATCACTTACTGCTTCATGAACAAGAAGTTCCTGCAGGGTTTCAGGCACGCCTTCGGCTGTAGAAAGGAGAACGAGAGAACGGGGAGGCTGAACGGGACGGCGGCCAGCTTCAGGAGTCAGAGTAACAACGCCTTCAAGTTGGCCATGGAGATAAAGAAAGATACTCGCGAGACCACGGTGTGACGACCACGGTGTGACGACCACGGTGGGACGACCTGTGACGCCAAGTAGTGACGACCACGGTGTGACGGCCACGGTGTGACGGCCACGGTGTGACGACCACGGTGTGACGACCACGGTGTGACAGGGTACCAGACCACAGAAAAGAGAGATAGGAGGCCACAAAATCAATACATAAGAGACAAGGAGACGGGAGGAGACCTTGGAGATGTTCAGATTTGGTTAGGAAATCGGTGACAGGAGACGTCCAGACATCTAGTAACAGGACCCACCTCAGAGTAACGATACATGTGTTAGATAGTACTGTAACGCTGAAGGGACAATATGTGTTACAGAAAATACATGGTGTGTGTTATATAGACTGAGTATTATGTTACGGGTGGTACAGTATGTGTTACGACAGACATGCAGTGTGTGTTACGTGAGGTATATAGCGTGTGTTTTGGGAGCTATAAAGTGTGTGTTATGGGAGATAGGCCTATATAGCGTATGTTATGGGAGCTATATAATGTGCTACGAAGAACAACCTGAGTGAACAGAGGAAAACAAAGTGAGAGGCAAACATTCTACTAAATCTTAACCAGGAATGTGTAGGTGGAGGAAATATTTTAGCTTAGTGTCAAAACTTTCTTATTTGCTTTTCTAAGTAATGTAAATTTCTCGTAATTTTTGTATATATATTTATCTTCATTATCATTATTATTATTATTTTAGTCTATTTTTTCTTGTTATTGTTATTCATTTTCTGTTGCATTTGTTTTGTTTCCATTGTTTATCATGTTTTATCTATCTACCCCTTTTTTTATGTCTGTCTGTCTGTCTCTCTCTCTGTCTGTCTCTCTCTCTGTCTGTCTGTTATCCCACCCACCACCAAGACACCTAATTCTCCCTCTCTCGTCATCCACTATTATCATCATATCTCATTATTCTCTTATCTTCTCTCCTTATGTCCTTTATCCTCACTTTCTCAGTATTCTCCATCTCTTTATTCCTTCCCCCCTTCTTCTAATCCTTCATCTTTCAATTGATCCCATTTATCAATCCCTCTTATTCTCTTCCTTCTTGTATGGTGTGCATAGATTCTCTCTCCTTCATTATATCTGTTTCCTTATTCGTAATCCTCTCCCTCTCTCTCTCTCTCTCTCTCTCTCTCTCTCAATCCTTATATATACGGTAAAAAAAAAAAATTCCATCGCTATTTTTATTCACAAAGTTACAAAATTCATTCAGTGTAAACAAGTGTAAATGACATTTCTCTTCATGATTGTAAAAAGTGTTTGATGTTTCCTGTGTTTTATAAAGTCAACATTTGTTTTCCGGTTTTATAGAAGTGTTAGTCAAATGGGCCACAGTCACCTCTAATAGTTTCCAGTTTTAATAGGTTCTAGTTATAATAGGTCTCAGTTCTTATTTAGGCCCCCATTCCTATTAGGTTAATATGGGGGGGCCCCTATTAAGACTGGGGTCCCTTGAGACTGGGGTCCATTTGGCCAAGCATTATTTTGTATATGTTTCTGTTATCTCTCCGAGTTTTACCGTACCTCATCGTATGTTCAAGACGTCATCGTATGTTCAGGACGTCATCGTATGTTCATGACGTCATTGTATGTTCATGACGTCATCGTATGTTCATGACGACATTATATTGTCATCATCGTATTGTGATGTTTTGCTCAAGGAAGGAAGATATATTGGTTAATGGTCAAATGGGCCTCAGTCCTAATGGGCCTCATAGTCCTAATAGAACCCGTTAGTCCTAAGGGGCACCTAACCATAACGGGCCCCAATTCTAATAGACAATCTTAATGGTTAAGTTTGGGTCAATTACGACAAGTGACCCATTACGACTAGTGACCCATTACGACTAGTGACCCATAACGACTAGTGACCCACTACGACTAGTGACCCATTACGACTAGTGACCCATTACGACTAGTGACCCATTACGACTAGTGACCCACTACGACTAGTGACCCATAACGACTAGTGACCCATTACGACTAGTGACCCACTACGACTAGTGACCCATTACGACTAGTGACCCATTACGACTAGTGACCCATTACGACTAGTGACCCACTACGACTAGTGATCCATTACGACTAGTGATCCATTACGACTAGTGACCCATTACGACTAGTGACCCACTACGACTAGTGACCCACTACGACTAGTGACCCACTACGACTAGTGATCCATTACGACTAGTGACCCACTACGACTAGTGACCCATTACGAATAGGTACCCATTACGAATAGTGACCCATTACGACTAGTGATCCATTACGAATAGTGACCCACTACGACTAGTGACCCATTACGAATAGGTACCCATTACGAATAGTGACCCATTACGAATAGGTACCCATTACGAATAGTGACCCATTACAATTAGTGGCCCATTTGACCGTAAACCAACTAATCAAGGCTTCTTCATTGCTTCGTCATTACAGGTATTTTTAACCTATCAAACAGGTGAGACAAGGCAGCAAATTGCTTTATTTTTCTCAAGCGAATCTTTTTATTTTTTATTTTTTCTTGTACAAAGAAACATTAATATTGCAAGTAATATATATATATATATATATATATATATATATATATATATATATATATATATATATATATATATATATATATATATATATATGCCAGCACAAGTTTATATATAATTTAATGTAAACTATATGCATTGTCGATTGATAAATATATATTCAGGGGTTATTTTTGTATGAACCTAATTCCCAGGTGTTATTTTTTTTAATTAACTGGATAGCTAGGCCCTCCCATACTAGTCCCCAAGTCTTAATAGCCCCTAGTTCTATTAGACTCCAGATTTGATAAGTCCCCAGACCTAATATTATCTATATATAATATGGGTCCTAACCTAACCAAAGGCCCTATTAGGAATGGGAGACAATCAAGATATTTAGATTATAGTAAGGGCCCGTTAGGACTAGGGTCTATTAGGACAGGCGGGGGGGGGGGGGGGTCCTAACCAGTCATATTTTTTAACTGGATGACGTAAGCCTGAGAGTATTACCTGTAAAAAAAAATATTCAACAAATACATTAGAAGGGTAATACTCAGGACCTGTGAGTATTACCACCCTGAGAAATACTACAAATATATCGAGAGAAATAGAGGAGGAGTAGTATCAAACCTACGAGTATTACCACATGATAAATACTACAAAACATTATAGGAGGGAAATATTCAGGCTTGTATTGCCACTTAATACCATAAACAAAACAGAGTAATTTATCAATCCGGGTTGACTGTCTGGCTGTGACCCTTCCGTGACCCTTCTGTGACCCTTCTGTACCTGTCTGTATTACATTCTGATCTTCGTTCGACGGTCAGTTTAATTGCTCAGCGCTATGACTCTTTTGATGTTGACAACACTAATAAAATATAAAAACTACGATAACGATTTTGTTTTTTTTCCTTCTGTGTGTGTGTGTGTGTGTGTGTGAGGGGGGGGGGGAGTAATGAGTCGTGTCTTATTAGAATATCCGTACGTAAAACAGTTATATTTAATCAGAATCAGCTAGTATTGAGCTGACTAACGCATCCATAAAGGTTCAAACACACTCCCCCACACCCACCTACCCCCACCCACACACAAGCACACCCTCACCCCACCCACACACGAACACCCACACCCCACACCCCACCCAACACACACCCTCACCCCACCCACACACACCCTCACCACACCCACACACAACACCACACACACCCTCACCCCACACACCCTCACCCTACCCACACACACCCTCACCCCAACCCACACACGAACACCCACACACAAGCACACCCTCACTCCACCCACACACACCCTCACTCCACCCACACACACCCTCACCCCCACCCACACACACCCTTACCCCACACACCCTCAACCCACCCACCCACACACACTCTCACCCCCACCCACACCCACCCCCACCCCCACACACACCCTCACTCCCACCCACACACACCCTCACTCCACCCACACCCACCCACAACCCCACCCACACACACCCTCACTCCACCCACACACCACCCTCACCCCCACCCACACACCCCCTCACCCACCCACCCACACACACCCTCACCACCCCACACACCCTCACCCCACCCACACGCGCCCTCACCCACACACACCCTCACCCCACCCACACACACCCTCACCCCACACACACCCTCACCCCACACACCCTCAGCCCACCCACACACACCGTCACCCCCACCCACCCTCACTCCACCCACCCACCCTCACTCCACCCACCCACCCACACACACCCTCACTCCACCCCACACACCCCCTCACCCCCACCCACACACACCCTCACACCCCACACCCTCACCCCACCCACACACTCACACCCACCCACACACACCCTCACTCCACACACACCCTCACCCCACACACCCTCAACCCACCCACCCACACACACCCTCACCCCACACACCCTCAACCCACCCACCCACACACACCCTCACCCCCACCCACACACACCCTCACTCCACCCACCCACACACACCCTCACCCCACACACCCTCAACCCACCCACCCACACCCCACCCTCACCCCACACACCCTCAACCCACCCACCCACACACACCCTCACCCCCACCCACACACACCCTCACCCACCACCCCACCACCCACCCACACACCCCACCACCCACACACACCCTCACCCACACACCCTCACACCCACCCACACACTCACACACCCCCACCCACACACACCCTCACCCCACACACACTCAACCCACCCACCCACACACACCCTCACCCCCACCCCCACACACCCTCACCCCCACCCACACACACCCTCACCCCACACACCCTCAACCCACCCACCCACACACACCCTCACCCCACCCACCCGCACCCCACACACCCTCAACCCACCCACACACACCGGCACCCCCACCCACCCAAACACCACCCACCCACACACACACAGTTTTTCATCAAATTTGTCGCAGCCAAAATTAGGAATCGTTTCCCTTTTCCAGCATATGGAGTGAGTCAAAAGACGAGGGGTGTGTGTGTAAGGAATAGGGGGATGGAATGGGAGGGATAGTGGATGCAGGGAGGGAGAGTGGGAGAAAAGGAAGGAGGATGGGGTGACGACCAATAAGAGAGAGGGAGTGGGAGTGGGTAAGAGTCAATGAAAGGATGAAACAAAGAGAAGGGAGTGAAGAGCTGACAAGAGGGGAGAGAAAGATAGTGTAGTTAAATGAACAGAGAGAGAGAGAGAGAGAGAGAGAGACAGAGACAGAGAGAGAGAGAGAGACAGGCATACGAAGATAAAGAAGAAGGAAGAATATGAAGAAGTGGAAAGGAATGAATACAGAGGATAAATACCAACAGTAAGAAAAGATTTAAGAGAAATACAAAAAAAAAGATGATTAAATAAAAAGAAAAGAAAGAATAAGAAGAAGGAACAAGAGAAAAAGGAAGAGGAAGAATAAACAATTACTAGGAGTATAACCACATCTGTTCCCCTCAAGATTGTAGAACCTTTACATAACTAACTCACATGAGGACTTTAACTTACCGTGTATCTGGAGGTTAATGTAAACACGAGTATTATAGCGAATATTATCATGTTAGAATGGTCTTTTAACCTATTTTTATGGTTTATTTGTGTTAATGTTAATTCCTTGTTGGACTGAAAGGTTGTGTGGGAGAGGTGAGGGTCTGTCTGTCTGTCTGTGCCTGTGTCTGTCTGTCTGTCTGTCTCCTTTCCCACCATCAATATGACAGGTAGGTGCCCCACGTTAAGCATAACCTGACTATCACACACACACACACACACACACACATAATATATAAAACACCTTTTCTAACAAACAAATTTACAATCCATCCTTACCCCCAAAAAATCAAACAACATAACACAAACACAAACACCATAAAAAACATCATAAAACAAACACACAAACACCATAAAACAAGCACACAAACACCGTAAAACAAACACAAACACATCCAACCTGCCATGGCGTGTTAAGGTCTTCACTTAAAACGGGTAACACACTCAATCATCAAGTTAATGGCGTTTGATACACTGTTAATGGCGTTTGATACAATGTTAATGGCGCTTGATACATACTCCATTAAGTAACCATTAAACCAAGTCATGTCTATTCAACAAAATCATTGACCAATTTAAACTCTAATGGATCAATTTTATTAAGGTATATAACGTAATTTAAGAGAAGGGTGTAAGTGGTGGTTGGTGGGGGGTGGTGGTGGTGGGTGGGTGGGTGGGTGGGTGGTGGGTGGGTGGGTGGTGGGTGGGGGTGGTGGGTGGTGGTGGTGGTGGTGGTGGTGGGTGGTAGGTGGGTGGTGGGTGGGTGGGTGGTGGTGGGGGTGGGTGGGTGGTGGTGGGGGTGGTGGGTGGTGGTGGTGGTGGTGGTTGGTGGTGGTGGTGGGTGGTAGGTGGGTGGGTGGTGGTGTGGGTGGTGGTGGTGGTGGTGGTGGTGGGTGGTGGGGGTGGTGGGTGGTGGTGGTGGTGGTGGGGGTGGGTGGTGGTGGGGGTGGGTGGTGGTGGGGGTGGGTGGTGGTGGGGGTGGGTGGTGGTGGGGGTGGTGGGTGGTGGTTGGTGGTTGGTGGTGGTGGTAGTGGTGGTGGGTGGTGGTGGTGGTGGGGGTGGGTGGTGGTGGTGGTGTTGGTGCTGAGTGGGTGGTGGTGGTGGTGGTTGAGTGGGTGGTGGGTGCTGAGTGGGTGGTGGTGGTGGGTGCTGAGTGGGTGGTGGGTGCTGAGTGGGTGGTGGTGGGGGGTGGTGGTGGGGGTGGGTGGTGGTGGTGGGGGGTGGTGGGGGTGGGTGGTGGTGGTGGGGGGTGGTGGTGGTGGTGACGGTGGGTGGTGGTGGTGGGTGGTGGTACAGGTAGTGGTGGTACAGGTAGTGGTGGTACAGGTGGTGGTGGTGGTGGTGGGTGGTGGTTGTGGTGGGTGGTGGTGGTGGGTTGTGGTGAGTGGTGGCTAGAGGGTAGTGATGGTTGGGGAAGGGGGATGAGAAAGGGGTAGGGGAATAGAGGTGGTAGGGACAGGTGAAGGGGAAGATGCGGAAGAGTAGGGGTTAATAAGGGGGCAGGGATTGGTGGGGGTAAGGGGGAGGGATAGATGAGGGTTAGTATGGATAGTATGAACATTGATGGAATAGTTTATGCACCCAAAGGATAACCAGGTCTAGTTAGGTCAAGTTAGGGCAGGTTAGGTTGAGCTATATTCTTCTATATAAAGTTACGTAAGATCCAAAATTCGCCGTACAATCAGTTTTCCCTCTTTCCTGTGTTGCCTTTCAAACTCCGCCCCTGCCAGACGTTCATTGTTTACAGGACACTTACAAGTTCGTTATTTCCATGTGCAATGATGGAACCCGGGTGCCATTAGTGCCAGATACGAGGGTCAGGAAAGAAAACGAAAAACATTTGGTGATTGCTTTCAGGGGCTGCGTGTCCGGGCTGTAGACGAGGGGGGAAAAACCCAGAAACTCGATGGAAAACGTTCGGACTAAAGTTGGGGTAATTTTTCAACCTGTAACTGGAAGACTTTATCAAATTCAAAATAAGAAAGAGTAAATCAGTAATAAGGAGAAAGCGCTTGGGAACTTCGTATTTTCTTCTTCTTTCCTTAACCCCTCAAGTGGCAACAGGACAATTAGCCAGTGAATAACGGATACAAAACACGCCATCTCTCTCTAATGTCTCCTGTCTCCATCTTTCCTTTCCACTTATTTTTGCCATCTCTCTCCCATGCACCATCTTCCTACAAGGGGTTCAACTCTCCTGTCTTCCATTATCGTTCTCGCTACAAAATTCCCCCTCGACACACACACACGCACACACGCGCGCACACACACACCCACACACACGCACGCACGCACGCGCACACACACACACACACACGTCAATTGATTCATTTCATATACCAAATGGCACTCAATGCAACGCAACATAAACACTGTGTATTATACGTTCATAAAATCTACTAAACGAATTTGGACTAATTAGTTTTACCACGAGTTCAATGTATTTCAGATGAGAGATCAATGACTGAATTATTTCCCAATCATGTGTGAATCGGCGAGGGATTAGAACGAGTGATTATTTTGCGTCTCATTAAAGAGTTTTATAAATTAGCTAATCATGAGTTCTGTCAAAGGATTCGAATGTTTTTTTTTTTCATTTTCATCCAATCAACGAACGCTATGGACTTGCCAATCATGAACTAGGGTAAATGATTCAGTTACATAACCTGTTTTTGTTTTCTGGTGTTTTTTAATAAGTATTTTTGTGGTTCATTTTTATCTCAAATTAAAAAATAAATAAAAAAAATCCGATTGATGATTTCTGATTGAAAATAATAATTGGTATAGAGAATATTTGGTTAGTTTAAAAAGGTCAGGTCAGGTCAGGTCAGGTCAGAAGAGGACAATCAAAACACATGAATAGTTAAAAGACACGACTGATATTCACGTCAAACTACGAGACCTTACGTGTATTGTTCCCCCCCCCCCCCCCCCCAACACCTGTCAATAATACTTAGGAATATACGAATCTTGTGGTTAGGGAACGAGTAGGGGGAGGGGGGAGGGGAAGAGGGTAGAGGGGTGAGGAAATAGGAGAAGGGGGGAGGATGACTGAGGGAAGAGAGGTGGTGGAAGAGGAAGAGTGAGAAGGAAGGGAAGAGGAGGAAGGGAAGTGGAGTGAGAAAATGGAAGAGAGAGAGAGAGAGGGGGGGGGGTGCTTCTAAAACGCTTATCACCTCCATCAATTAAAAACATTAAAGTGAACAACATTAAATCGCAAAAGGACAAATCACTTCATTCTTATTTACTAATCTCCTTCATGTCAACCTAACCCATCAGCCTTCCTCTTTATCACTGTTATCTCGTCATTCCTCCATTTATCCCCTCTCCCTCTCTCGTTCCCCACTTTATATACAAAAGGCCCCCCTGATGTTCAGTACTATATGCAATTCACATTTTGCTGCTAAAAATTTCCATATTCAACAGTTGATTTGAGGCCTGGTTACCTGACAGGAAAATAACAGGTCTTTTTTTTGGTCCTTCTCTTTCATAGTATTGTCCTATATGACGTTACTAGGAACAGACCAACAGGCAATTCGTTCGTAGTCGTTAACACTCTTTACAAAACTGTATTATCTTGATAGGAAATTACCAAATAAAATTCTATCTCACTATTCAGAACCAGTAAAGGAGAGTGGCATTCGCGGAGTGCCATCGGTGTCGTGCCAGGCCGTGCCACTTTCACTAGTGTTTAGAAAATGTTGGTGGTAAAGCGTCCGTCCCCTGAGAGCTTTCACGAGAGTATTACCGAGAAAGAATTATTTTGAAAGTATTGTTGGGGATTTTTTTTTATTTCGAAAGTTACTAAAAATCCTTTCTCTATCATTCTTCCTGACTGTTATATTCTCTGGTTCTCTTTCGGTCTATCTCTCGTCTTCTCTTTCTTTCTCTCTCTCTCCCTGTCATCTACTCCCCTTCCTCTTATCTCTCTCTCGAATTTGATAATAATAATAATGATAACAATAACTACTGTATAACAATAATAACAATAACAACAATAATAATAATAATAACAATAATAACAATAACAAGAATAACATTAATAATAATAATAACAACAATAATAACAATAATAACAATAGCAATAATAGCACTAATAATAACAATAATAACAACAACAAAAACAATAACGACAATAATAATAATAATAACGATAATAACAACAACAACAACAATAATAATAATACAACCACCATAAAAGTAAAACACCTCATAGGCCTGCTCCAAGGGTTATGAAATTCCACCGTTGGTAGCGAGTGTGTGTGTGTATGTGTGTGAGTGGAAGAGTTTTCGTTTCTCATAAAACAAGCGGCAGACGTTGTGACGAGGACAAATGACGTGGTAACGATGGAGGTTCTTGACGTGGTGGCTGCCTATGACGTTGAGGTAAGGAGATACATACATCAATGGGTGAACTAGAGTGGAAAATTGACAAGAGCTGCAATTTCCTCGATGTTGGGTCATATTGAGGGGAAATTTCTTGCTTGACTTCAATACTACACTACACTGCACCCACTGTACCACCCATTGACTACACCACCCATCTACCACCCCACCCCGTCTACCACCCACCTAGTCTCATCTCATCAGGTGAAGTACCACACCATAGTACAGTACCTAGCCATAACATCAACATCATCTTAATTACAGGTGTCATAAGGTTAATTAATACCACAGCCTTGTTACCTGTTATTAGAATTTCCAACGACAAGTAGAATATTACATTAGTTATTATTATTTTATTATCAAAACTATTGCTCGAAATTAATGTTATTGTAGATATTAATAACGTGAATATGATTATTGGGTGAGGTTGAGTTCCACTAAATGAATAAATTATAATAATATTAGTATTTATGTTGATGATGGAATTACGGTGGGATCTAGACGTGTGTAAGTCATGTATGTGTGTTTGTAATGGTTAACATTCATGAGCCAGGCTTAGGAGGAGGTCCAGGCCCTTACATGCTCTTGTTGCTACTTTATATTTAGTTGTTTTATCTGTCACAATAACTGTGTATAAACAAAGACTTAAGGCACAACGAGGTGTAGTCTGACAGAAGAGGATGCTCATTACCGTGATGTAGCCTGAGGGGGTCACTGACCTATGTCCCGCCTCGCTGTGGAATCTTTGGCAACTGTTACAGGTCATAAAACTTAATTACCTGCTGCTTGATATGTGAGTCGCTGTCGCATCGTCAACTTCACCGTCACTTTTTTAATTTTAATGGAACTTTAGAATATAAATGAATTATATACATATTAGCGTATTGACAACAAATTGGATATATTTAACAACGATAATCACTTCAGTTATTTTAAAGACAAACAAAACAAAGAAACCAAACATGCTAATCTCCTTACTAACACTCTCAAGAGAAAAATTAGATTGACTGAATATGACCCCTTTAGACTCTGAAAAGATTGGAATGACTCGATTGTGTTGGAGCCTAAGGCCTGATCAACAGCAGCTAGAGATGGGGGTAAGATAGGGGAGGGGGTCGTCCTTTTAAATGTAAACATCATAACGGAGACAGACCTCAAAACAGACATTTCATCATTATATCGTTGTACTAATTGAGTTTCATTCATACTGAGAGTCACAATCTGCCTACTCATTATTGTTCACGATATGTTTGACTTATGAGAGTGACTTGATATTAAAGGGAACAGCTGTAACAATATATCAGTCTGCATTAGTTGAACACCGAAATAAGGTTTCAAATCAAGTGACTTGCAGCCAACAGTTTTAAGATTGAGTGTGGCACCAGTTTTTCCATGGCGCCTAACCCATCGTGATACTGTGGCGTTCGATCATCCCAGTTCGTCGTGCTTTCTCAGCGTCACGTAAACCCTCGTTGTGAAGGGCAATAATAGCACCTCTCACATGTACTCAATATAGGAGATGTAAGCAGGGAAACCAGATACCAGATGAACAACGATGCCATAGAGAAATCCGACTGCGAGAGAGATTTAGGAGTAATGATAAGTAGGAACCTCAATCCAAGTAAACAATGTGTTTTTGCTCGTAACAAGGCTAATAAAGTACTTGGATTCATACAAAGGAGTGTTAGTTACAAGACTAGCGAGGTCATACTAAAACTGTATCTTGCGCTTGTGAGACCACACCTGGATTACGCAGTTCAGTTCTGGTCACCGTATTACAGAATGGATATAGAATCATTGGAAAGAATTCAGAGGAGAATGACAAGACTAATCCCGGGTATTAGGAACCTTGAGTATAGAGACAGGTTAAAGCATCTTAAATTGCACTCCCTCGAGAGACGTAGAGCGAGGGGCGACCTGATAGAGGTGTATAAGTGGAAGGCAGGGCTAAACAAAGGGGACATTACAAAGGTACTCAAACTATCCAACCAGGAGCGAACTCGTAACAATGGTTTTAAATTAGACAAATTTAGATTTAGGCGGGAAATAGGTAAACACTGGTTTGGAAACAGAGTAGTGGATGAATGGAACAAGTTACCAAATATCATCATTAACTCGAATACGCTGAATAGCTTCAAACATAGGTTGGATGCTTATATGAGCAATAGGGGTTGGGTGTAAACGGGACTGCCCAGTATGGACCAATAGACCCGCTGCAGTTTCCTCCATTCTTATGTTCTTATGTCTCCCCGATAATTCCTCACTCCTCCATTCAATGTAAGATCCCGTTGATGACAGTATACATCCACTCCGAGTCATGTTATCTATGATCTGAAGCCTCGGAGGTCGCTACCAACCGTCCAGAAACAGGTAGAGTAACATTGCTCGGAAAGTTCTCAAATCACACCGACCCCATGATTAACGATACTCTATTTGGGGAACTGTACATAAATAGTCCAGGTGTACACACAATGTTCAGAGGCAGTGCAGGTGTAAAATGTAAATAAACTAATATATTCACTAATCCACTGAAAATGAGAAACTGATAAATAATAATAGCTCCAGATCAAATCATTTTAGATCGAACTTACCTGTATAGTTTGGTGTACACAGGTAGGATGGGCTGGCTGAGTCACCTTGTGTGCGTGTGTGTGTTCAAGTGTGTGTGAAGTACATACATCTCAAGCTCTCAGTTGACATAAGGCTGACATGAAATAGTCTTGATGTTTAACCTTCATCACTGATATTAACAGACACACACTCGTGGGGCGAGGGAGAGGGAGGAAGGAAGAGGAGGAGAGGAAAAAGGATGTGGAGAAAAGGAAGAGGAAATGACGAACGAAAGGAGAAAGACGTAGTAAAAAAATACAGAAAGGAGATAAAACACACACACACACACACACACAGATGATAAAATACAATTAAATGCATTCCAATAACCCTACTCCCTATCGGTACATAAACTCCGTCTTACCTGCACATATGATCAACATCCACGCAACATTCCTGCAACATTTCGCAATATACTCTTATTGCATCGTGGAAGTTTGCAATAAGTTACACCGCAGAACCGTCTTTGCCTCGTCCAGGGCTCGTGGCTTACTGCACAAGTCGCATAGTGTGGTAATTCTTGTTTGGTGTATAGTATGTGTGAGTGTATAGCGGTGTATAGGCCGTGTGGGTGTATAGGCCGTGTGGGTGTATAGGCCATGTGGGTGTATAGGCCGTGTGGGTGTATAGGCCGTGTGGGTGTATAGGCCGTGTGGACGTATTTTTTGTATACTCCACTTCATGATTTTGTTTTTGGCGTCTAGTTTATCCTCAGTAAAAAAAAAAGAGAGAGAGAGAGAGAGAGAGAGAGAGAGAGAGAGAGAGAGACCCGGAACCAGACCCAACGCACACGACAAACGTAACCCATAATTAACCTGATCTGACCCGAATCCTTATTACTACCTGCTATCCTACGCATCTATAACTCCTCCTTCACTAGTGGTGTCTTTCCAGATCAATTGGTATTTGCTAAAGTTCACCCAGCATATAAAAAAATCTAGGGACAAAGTTTTTTTCATGAAGTACCGCCCCATATCAGTCCTCCCAGCCTTAAGTAAGATACTGGAGAAGCTAGCAGTGTCAATAACATCCCTTACAGACTCTCAGTTTAGATTTAGAGCTAGAATGTCAACTGATTGTGCTCTGCTATCCTTAACTAATGACATCTTAAACTCCTTTGGTGACAGTCAGTTCACACTCGGTATATTCCTGAACCTCTCTAAAGCTTGAACATTACGGCGCTAGGGGCTTGTCCCACAATTGGTATACCTCATATCTGTATGGCGTCCCTCAAGGCTCGATGATATTAACACCTACTGCTGTGCCCTCTTTGTTTACAAATCTATCAATCAGTTGCTTGACAATAATTATTTCCAGTTCCGGAATAATCCGAGATACAACTTAAGGCACCCAGAGCTACTAAGACCACCCCCCATGCGCTCCTCTCAGTCCCAGACCTCCATAAAATATCACGGTGTGAAGGTGTGGAACAACTTACCCCCACCCATCCGAGCAAAGACTACGCTCCCTTCCTTTAAATCATCTCTTAAAAAATATCTTTTGTCTAAGTACTAATATTTTTTTGTAATACCTACTTTATATACCTGTTTTTATTGTACCACCAAAGCCGTTTTATCAGAAATTATCATGTAGATGGATAGAAATTACCATTGCAATAATTATATTTGCCGACTAGACATAATACTGACAGCTCTGTCCTCTTGTTCCACCTTAATATAACCCGTGTTGTAAAACTTCCCTCCCTTATCATATTTATGCTTATCAACTCCACTGAAAATTTTGTACATACTTAAAAAAAAAATTAATAAATAAATATCGAAGTGATAACCGTGGTAACATTCTGATATGTTCTTATTACCACCGTGCTATTGTACTAGTCCAGATGATACTAAATGTTACATAATACTTCCTTGAGATAAATGTACAGTATATATGAGGTGCCTACAAGAGAGGTCAGGCTCTCAACTGGCTCAGCCATTTTAATATTATGATATTTATCGTCTCTGAATCTGTGTTCTTCTGGCTAAATAAATTGTTTCAATATCAATGGAGGTCCGATGTTGGGTTCGGTGGCGAAATCGGGTTTGTGTTTCCTCTCTGATTTTTTGCATGATTCCGCCATCTGTTGATTAATTAATGAACTATTCGATCAACTAACCAATAAAACAACACCTCGGGAAGTTTCGGCCAATAACAGATCAGCACTGGCACATTCAACCAATCAGATTATGTAAGCGTCACCAGACTGGTCGTCTTCTCTTAACTCTACCCAACAACGTCGGCTGGAGAAGGTACAGAAAAGGGCCTGCAGAATCATGCTCGGCGCAGACTACTCCGGCTACATCAACGCTCTCTCCACCCTGGAAATACCATCCCTCAGTGACCTCCACCACCAAGCACTAGTAAGGCTTGGTAGTGGACTACTGCACCATCCTCGTCATCGCCACCTCCCATCTATTGTTAAAATAATAAACAACCCCTGATTTATGTACTGTACAGCCCTGTAAATGTATTCAACGCATATCATTATGTCTAAATCAAATGTAAGTTTGTATATATTCAGCCACCGGCTGCAACTCTATTAATATAAGTTTATATAAATACAACAGTCACGATCATACATACACGACAGTCAGGAGTATACATACATAAGTCACGATCATACATACACGACAGTCAGGATCATACATACACGACAGTCAGAAGTATACATACATAAGTCACGATCATACATACACGACAGTCAGGATCATACATACACGACAGTCAGGAGAATACATACATAAGTCACGATCATACATACACGACAGTCAGGATCATACATACACGACAGTCAGAAGTATACATACATAAGTCACGATCATACATACACGACAGTCAGGATCATACATACACGAATCAAGATCATACATACACGACAGTCACGATCATACATACACGACAGTCACGATCATACATACACGACAGTCACGATCATGCATACATAAGTCACGATCATACATACACAAGTCACGATCATACATACACGACAGTCAGGATCATACATACACGAATCAAGATCATACATACACGACAGTCACGATCATACATACACGACAGTCACGATCATACATACACGACAGTCACGATCATACATACATAAACCAGTGTATTCACTCCCAGTAAACACTGCTCCTTACACTGTCACTATGTTGAAATGAACTGTAGTTTGAGCTTTTCCCCATCTAGTTATTATATGTCTTATTTGTGTCACTTATGTTACTTGTATATTATTTGTAATTCGTAACCCATTCCCCAAATATGTAACTGTGTATTTTCAGCCTTCTGGCTGCCAAGCTCTTTCAATAAACCGTTAATTATTATTATTATTACGACAGTCACGATCATACATACATGACAGTCAAAATCATACATACACGACAGTCACGATTATACATACGCGACAGTCAAAATCATACATACACGACAGTCACGATTATACATACACAAGTCACGATCATACATACACGACAGTCAAAATCATACACACACGAATGAAGATCATACATACACGACAGTCATGATACAAGGCAGTCAAAATCATACATACACGACAGTCAAAATCCTACATACATGACAGTCACGATCATACATACACGAATCAAGATCATACATACACAACATCATAGGAGAGAAATGGTAGATAAGACGACCATTCACCACCACGACAACACCAGACGACCATCCTGCCTGAAGAGAACGACGCATATTCATCTTAAAGGTGTTATGGTCGTCACGCCTAGCAGATGGTCTTGTCTACACCTAGTCTGGCGGCCTCCTGTAGAACCATCCCTGAAGAGGAGGCGAGAGAGAGAGAGGTATCGCCTCATAGCTCGCCAGGATAAACAGGTATCAGAGAAAGATAATTTTACGATCACAGCCTAGCGTCCTCCCCAGACAAACTGTTTCTCGTAAACGCCGGCACTGAGGCGAGGCTAGTTGAGGATGTAGCCCCAGGGGAGTGTCGTGTTGGAGGGAAGTGTCACCTGGGGAAGTGTCACATGTTAAAGGAGTGTCATGATGGATGGGGACCATTTGGAGAGAGGGAAAGAGAGAAAGTCATCAGGTGAAGAAGCAGTCAGGAGGGGCAGTGATGTTCCTGAAGGTGGGCTGAGTAATGACGTGAGGACCTAACGACACCTTCGTGAGGGTTATGGCCTGCGGTAATAGCATCAATTGTGGGCATGTTTTCTTATACTACGTAAAACACACACACACACACACACACACACGAAAAACTAATCAGGTTATATATTGATGTTAAAGGTGAAAACACGAAAGTACAAGGTATGATGAAATTAACACACATCGTCTGTGGTGAAGATAATTACTTAAGGTATGTGGTAAAAGTATTTGATTATTAGTGCATCGTGTCCAAGATTCAGTTTCCTATCATAAAACGTGTCTGAGATACTGCCCAGACAGGTATGAAAACAGTCCTAATAGGCACTTGTAATTATAGTCCCCAATCTTAATAGACCCCAGTAATAATAGTCCCCAATCTTAATAGGCCCCAGTAATAATAGTCCCCAATCTTAATAGGCCCCAGTAATAATAGGCCCCAGTAATAATAGTCCCCAATCTTAATAGGCCCCAGTAATAATAGTCCCCAATCTTCATAGGCCCCAGTAATAATAGTCCCCAATCTTAATAGGCCCCCAGTAATAATAGTCCCCAATCTTAATAGGCCCCCAGTAATAATAGTCCCCAATCCTAATAGGCCCCAGTCCTATTAGACCCCAGTCTTAACCGGCCCCCCAAAAAGCCATATCCAGACTAGATCAGGCAAACATCAGCGTAATATGCAACTCACCTTTATCTCTTCATACACCTCGTAGCTGAACCAATTACCTATATCACACTCCTCATCCGTCCAGGTAAACACGTAACTTACACAAACCTTTGAGAATCCAGATCAATAACTCTTACGCTGGTGTCTGAGAGAGGCTACAACAATCATAATTAATCACAGGATTTATTTGATCTGAGATACGGGTGACTATCCCAGCTCAGTTAGGTTGTATAGTATTGGCAATTGAGGTTTTTGTGGTATCAGGGGATGATGATGATGATGATGATAATGATTGATGATAATGATTGATGATGATGATGGCAAAAATGACATCTCACCAGGTCGAGTCTTGGCACATTTCTGAAGCCATATTTCTTAGGGTCATTATTCCAGGGCCTCAACTTCATTCAGTCAATTAGAAGCATTACGAGGGTCATTAATTGTACGACCCGTTGAGAATCCCTCGGGTCAACTGGTGTGGCAGAGATATCTCCTATCAGCTGGTGTAGCCAATATATCTCCTATCAGCTGGTGTGGCCAATATATCTCCTATCAGCTGGTGTGGCAGAGATATCTCCTATCAGCTGGTGTGGCAGAGATATCTCCTATCAGCTGGTGTGGCCAATATATCTCCTATCAGCTGGTTTTGCAGAGATATCTCCTATCAGCTGGTGTGGCAGAGATATCTCCTATCAGCTGGTGTGGCAGAGATATCTCCTATCAGCTGGTGTGGCAGAGATATCTCCTATCAGCTGGTGTAGCCAATATATCTCCTATCAACTGGTGTAGCCAATATATCTCCTATCAACTGGTGTAGCCAATATATCTCCTATCAACTGGTGTAGCCAATATATCTCCTATCAGCTGGTGTAGCCAATATATCTCCTATCAACTGGTGTAGCCAATATATCTCCTATCAGCTGGTGTAGCCAATATATCTCCTATCAACTGGTGTAGCCAATATATCTCCTATCAACTGGTGTAGCCAATATATCTCCTATCAGCTGGTGTAGCCAATATATCTCCTATCAGCTGGTGTAGCCAGTTATTATTATTATTATTACAACAATTAATAAAATTAATAGCAAACAAATACAAATAAATTAATACGACGATACAGCCAAGACGAACACCTCCTAACCGGCGAAATATTACATTGGTCTTTAGTAAACAAACGGGATTACAGTACACTTCATCACGTGACAGTAATTCCCCCCCCCCCCCCCCTGGATTACCTGCATTCAACCGGGGATTTACCGGAGCAGGTGTAGCAGCGTCTGCAGGTGTTACGATATAAGCCACAGTGTTATAAGAGAAGACGGCGATATATGTATTGATATAGCTATTGTAGTGATATATTGATAATATTAACGTTTCTCAGTGTTAAAATTTACCGATATATAAAAGCATAACGATACGTGTAGATTAGATTAAGTTACGTTAGGTTAGATTAGATTAGGTAAGGATTAGTTAAGGTTAAATTAGGTTTGGTTAGGTTAGTATAGATAAGTCAAGTTAGGTTCAGTCAGACTTTGGAATAAATTAGACCATATTTTCCCCTTCCTCCGCCCCCACCCACCACCCACCGTGACCTTTCCTTTGGTATAGCACTTTCATGACCCCCCCCCCCCCCAAACATTCACCAGGCACCCAATTGCACAACTCGCACTGGGACATCCGACTAAATCCGAATCCAATAATCAACAAACGAACCCTCCTCCCAAAACCCCATACTCTAACACCGGGTTCAATGCAGTTCCGAATCCACACAAAAGAACGGTGTTCAATCCCCCACCCTCGCTGGTATTGTTTCCCGCCTCCCCAGAGAAATCGACTGATTGTAGAGTTCACATTTGTCTTTTTGTATTTAGCTTCAATTTGTTTTGTATGTACGTGAGTGATAAAAGGTCACCCCTCCCCCATTCTTGTCCTGGTAGACCCCTAATCCTGTCCTGGTACACCCCTAGTCCTGTCCTGGTACACCCCTAATCCTGTCCTGGTAGACCCCTAATCCTGTCCTGGTACACCCCTAGTCCTGTCCTGGTACACCCCTAGTCCTGTCCTGGTACACCCCTAGTCCTGTCCTGGTACACCCCTAATCCTGTCCTGGTAAGCCCCTAGTCCTGTCCTGGTACACCCCTAATCCTGTCCTGGTACACCCCTAGTCCTGTCCTGGTACACCCCTAATCCTGTCCTGGTACACCCCTAATCCTGTCCTGGTACACCCCTAGTCCTGTCCTGGTACACCCCTAGTCCTGTCCTGGTACACCCCTAGTCCTGTCCTGGTACACCCCTAGTCCTGTCCTGGTACACCCCTAGTCCTGTCCTGGTACACCCCTAATCCTGTCCTGGTACACCCCTAGTCCTGTCCTGGTACACCCCTAGTCCTGTCCTGGTCGACCCCCCTCCTCCTGTCCTAGTAGACCCCTAATCCTGTCCTGGTAGACACCCCTGATAGACCATTACGATTGAGAACTAGTCTTAATGGGCCCAGTCCTAATAGGTCCATGACTTAATAGGCCCCAGTCTTAATAGACTTCAAACATGCTAGTTAGATCAGCTTAGGGTTAATTAGGACTAATATTTATTTGACCCTCGACCTATAACACCCTCGACCTATAACCCCCTCGACCTATAACACCCTCGACCTATAACACCCTCGACCTATAACACCTTCGACCTATAACACCTTCGACCTATAACACCCTCGACCTATAACACCCTCGACCTATAACACCCTCGACCTATAACACCCTCGACCTATAACCCCCTCGACCTATAACACCCTCGACCTATAAGACCCTCGACCCATAACACCCTCGACCTATAACACCCTCGACCTATAACACCCTCGACCTATAACACCCTCGACCTATAACACCCTCGACCTATAACAACTTCAACCTATAACCCCCTCGACCTATATAAGAGTATCATATACCCGTTGACTCATATATAAAACTTGTTTACAATATTTCATCACTGACAACAAAATGCTTTACAATTTATTCAGAGTTACCGTAAGTGGGTTAGTGTACGAGAGAGAGAGAGAGAGAGAGAGAGAGAGAGAGAGAGAGAGAGAGAGAGAGAGAGAGAGAAATCTATTCCCCATAATACAAAATTGAGGGTAATTTCACGATTCCATTTCAATTATGTCTCATTTCAACCAATTTATTTTTATTTCTTCACTTTTTTGCTGTCGAATAAATCATGTTCACGTGAGAGGAAATAAATAACATTCATCACGTCATTGGTGTCTTTGATTTATTCATTTATTCATTAATTTGTATATATATTCAGAGAGGATTTGTGTCATTGTGACCGTATTTTATATGGTAATATTACACTCTTGTGGTGATTGGTGACTCTGTGACGCCCTCTGTGTCTGTCTGTCTGTGTGTGTCTGGCTGTGTCTGTCTGTCTGTCTGTGTCTGTCTGATTGTTTTTTGTCTTTCTCTTAGCCCTGCTGTCTATCATTATATCTCTCTCTCTCTCTCTAGCCTCGTCTTTCCCTCTCTCCCTTCCTCTCTCTCTTTCCCATGGTCAATAACCTCACAAGAAGAGCACTAATGATCCAAAATTATGGTTGTTGTTCTTTCTTCTTCCTTCTTCTTCTTCCTTGTTCTTCTTTCTTCTTCCTTCTTCTTCTTCCTTCTTTTTTCATCTTTCGTTTTTCTTCTTTCATTAATTTTGTTCTTGAATTTCTTGTTATTTTTGTTCTCTTGTTGTTTACGAGTCACCGAGTGGTATTAGTGCCAACCTGTTAACCCAGCACAGTATAGCACAGCACAGCACCAAGGATAACGCAGCATAGCACAAGTAAGAGAACAGCAGAGCATCGTGAAACAGTACAGCAAAGGCACAACATAACACATAGAACAGAACAGCATAGCACAGCACAAGGAACAACACAGCACTAAAACAGCATATCAAGCACCACAGGAGAGAACAGCACAACGCCACCACCCAACCTGACCTTCCTCCACCACACAGACAAACACCCACACTTTCGTAACATCAACACTAATGCGTACACTATTACTAAAGCAATTCACGTTGACGTCTGACATTATCGTCAACCTTGGTAACCGGATCAACAACACAGACGAGAAGAAATAAATATATCCGTTCTAATTTTTGTATTTTTTGTGAAAAGAAATACGTCATATATTTCCTTTCACAAAAATACACATTTTTTTCCCCCAACCGTCATGGCCAAGAGAGGACTCAAAAATGATAGTGTGTGTCATGGTTCACGTTTTTTATGATTTGATTTGATTGGGGGGAGGATAGGGGGGGGGTCGGGGGGGGGCGGAGAGGTCTGGTAGGGGGCGAATCAGGATAAGGGCTGATTGCAAGTTGGGTCTGGACATGGGAGGTTAGGTTATATTAGGTGAGGTTAGGTTAGGTAATGTAAATATAATGGTCCCTATAAGCGCGACAGTTACGGGCAGTGTGGCTATAGTACACTGCCTTCGGTACTACACTCCATCGCTTTCCTTTCCTCAAAACCTGACTTAATTTATGCTAAGCTACTGTAATTCAAACGACCCTAAATTAAGGTAGGCTAATTTAACCTAAGTTACGGCAAAGAAGCTTTTTATAACCTGACTTAAGCTAACTAAATATTCTTCACGATCTTAACTTACCCATAATTCAACCTATATCTTAACACCTTCACCTGACATCACTCTAATACAACCTCACACCCTCTCACCCCTCATACTCCCTCACACCTCCCTCATACCCCCTCCTTCACCTGACATCACCTCATATTTACCTTTCTTGATGAGTTGTGTCGAGCGAGCAGTGTACTTCTCCAGGGTAACCCGCTTCGAGGCATTATGGACCCAGACGATGGCATCTTCCCCACTGTGGCACTGTGGCATTATCGCACTGTGGCATTATGGCACTGTGGCATTATGGCACTGTGGCATTATGGCACTGTGGCATTATGGCACTGTGGTATTGTGGCACTGTGGCATTATGTCACTATGGCACTGTGTCACTGAATAATTGTGGATTTATGTCACTGTAGTACTATGGCACAATGGCACTGTGACATTATGACACTGTGGCACTGTGGCATTATGACACTGTGGCATTATCGCACTGTGGCATTATGGCACTGTGGCATTATGGCACTATGGTATTGTGGCACTGTGGCATTATGTCACTATGGCATTGTGGCACTGTGGCATTATGGCACTGTGGCATTATGGCCCTGTGGCTTTATGGCACTGTGGCATTATGGCATTGTGGTGTAATGGGCCCCTGTCTCATCAACAGAACATATTATATAAATGGGTCAATACATCTGATATTATATTCAGATTCACCACCCTGTAACTTTCCACTGTCTATGAGTATGACATGAGATGGACACGTGAGCGGGCAACTCTCCCAGGAGGGAGTGACCCGTAGTCAGCATATATGTAAGCCCGCACAGCGAGGCCCTCACTCTTTAGTCACTCACAACAACTTATATCGTAAGGACGTGACCAAACGTTTATAAGACATAAACGCCGTCCCTTTCTCATTCACTCCTATACAGTGAGACTTACGGTCGATCTACACTCAGGAATTATATCTACAACCTTTTATAATAAAACAAGGAACTACCGTTTGAGTTTCGTTACTTAAACCCAAATAATAAATATATGTGAACGGCCTGGTTAATTGCACAAGCAGCTGATTCAGTGGCACTGTGGCATTATGTCACTATGGCACTGAATAATTGTGGATTTATGTCACTGTAGTACTTTGGCATTATGGCACTGTGACACTGTGGCATTATGGTACTGTAGTATTATGGCATTGTGGCATTATGGCATTGTGGCACTGTGGCATTGTGGCATTATGTCACTATGGCATTATGGCACTGTGGTACCGAATAATTGTGGCATTATGTCACTGTAGCACTATGGCATTATGCCACTAAAGCATTGTGGGATTATGGCACTAAACCATTGTGGCATTATGGCACTGTGGCACTTTGGTATTATGGCACTGTGGCACTTCGGTATTATGGCACTGTGACACTTTGGTATTATGGCACTGTGGCACTTTGGTCTCATGGCACTGTGGTACTATGGCATTATGGTACTGTGGCACTTTGGTATTATGGCACTATGGCACTGTGACACTATGGTATAATGGCACTGTGGAACTGAAGAACTGTGGCATTATGGCACTGTAGCATTGTGGGACTATGGCACTGAAACATTGTGGCACTGTGGGACTGAGACATTAGAGCTCCTAGCCAACTTCCGAGTAAGATGTGGCAGGAAGTTTGCACACTGCCACGACTACAGATGGGTGCTCCTCCTTCTGGTGGCGGACATAACACATAAAAAAGATCGAGATATTTTCGCATTTTCCTGCCGTTAAATTTTATGTTTTCTTTTTAACATTTTAATAAAACTTGGTGTTAAAATTTGGAGTGTGTTTTATCGTTGTCTGTGTGTGTGTTCGTGACTGTTTATGTGTGTGTGTGTTTGTCGTGACTGTATATGTGTGTGTGCCAAATGCGTTTCCCTCCAAATTTTTAGATCAAAAAAAAAAATCTGTAGATAACTTAAGAAAAACGCTGCTGATAGATTAAAACATTTATTGCAGTTGTGTTTTAGCCAAGAATCAGCGACCGATCGGTGAACCGTAGCCCATTAGATTAACAGAAGCCAATCAGATCAGTTAGCGTAGGCAGCCATTCAGATTAAATACCAAGGGCAGTCAATAAGACCAATTAGCGTGGGTACCCAATCAGGTGAACTAGCAGCTAATCAGATCAACTAACCAGGCAGCCAATGATGGTAATTAATGTGAGCAGCCAATCAGATCAGATCAATTAGAATGGGAAGCCAATCAGATTAAATCGCGTGGACAGCCAATCAGGTGATGTAACAGCCAATGAGATCAATTAACGTGGGCAGCTAAACAGGTGAACGGAATTTTACTGATCAAAAAGACACGTAAAGAAAAAAAAATAACAAAAATACATGCTCTCTCATTTCGTTTTCTCTAATTTCCTCTTTTTCTCAGAGTAAATATTTACGTTACACTTAATTCAAGTCCCGGATCACAAACTTGTTGACTCGTCTTAAACACCTGGCGGTAATTATCACAGGTGAGTCGGACACAATAATCTTGCCTGCGAACTAACCTCTTTCAATTGACGACGGTACCCGGGCACTCTTGGGGAACTCAGCCACTCATGGAACTCAACCCTTAGGTCCCTCAACTCTGGGTACCGTGTTATTCTTGAAATTCACTAAAAACAATCCTGGTCAACTGTTTCGGATATTGGGTCTGTGGAAGCTGGTGTGAAATAGGCATAAAACGACTCCCAGATCACAGACAGACAGACAGGCGCTGGAAATCTGTCGTTTCTTTGATGTATCTGTTATTTCTTTGAGGATGGACAACACCGATATTAACCACAACACGACCCGGAATTAAAATTGAAAAACTGTGACCACTGCCAAGCTTGGGAGGGGAGGCTTGATGGGTGTTGTATTTAGGGTCCTGCATGAGATTTTGCACACACGCGCAGACACACACAGGCTATCCAAACAAGCCCGTGTACACAAAGCGAGTACTCCGAAAACACTAACTACACACACATATATATTCATGTAAACAAATATAAACAAACGTGTACATTAGCATCAACACACACACACACACACACACACACACGTCGCAGCCAGCAATTCATAATTTCCTTTACCAACAGCTCCTCCTCTTCTACCAAGACTCTTCAGCTGCTAATTAATTATATTCCTCCTCGAGCGACACCTGATAGCAGCTCATAAAAAAGAGGCTCACCTGTTAATAAGAACACACCCAGTCAACAGACCCACAGAGGTAACGACAGTAGAGGATTGTGCCTGAGACTGCTGAGACAAGATACGCTCTCCGATTTTTGTTTCTCTCCCCAGTTACGAGAGAACGAAATAACTAAACGTCGTGTGTATGAAATCAACATAAGCTACATGGCTTTTCCCCGGTTCTGTATACCTCACCCTGACCCCCAGCTGCTGAAACTGGTAAAGGCGATTTCACGGATGAAGCATTAGCCACCTGACTGCAAATTTTAATTGAAACTTGTCTTTGATGAAACTCCTCTGAGTTGTTTGGGCGAGGGGCGTGGGGGGAGGGGGCAAAAACTAAACTTCAAGAAAACCTGTATAAACTCCTTGAAGTATTACGTTGTTCGCAAGATGGATGAGGGCGGGATGTGGTGGGTGGGCGGGATGTGGCAAGCAAAGCGGGATGTGGTGGGCAGGACGGGGTGTGGTGGGCAGGACGGGATGTGGTGGGAAGGGCGACATGACGTCCATGTTTCCATAATATCCGGCTGGCGTCCTCACCGAGGTAATTAAGCCTCGCGGGCCAGGGAGACTCTCGCTATAAATGTGTTTCTCATCAGCTGCAAAAGATGATCGGCTTAGCGAAAGTGATCCGAGAAAATTGGCGAACTTGGGAAGGTGACGTTGGTCTATATTACTAGAGTTTAAAGATGAGAGAGAGAGATCGTAATAAAATATCCCCAAAAGTGTATAAGAGAAAAACATCTCGATAAAATGCCTCTATATTCGTCTAATGCTTCAACTGTGTGTGTGTGCTGTAGAAATTGCTCTTCTCTTAACAACACTCGCCTCCCTAATTGGATTCGAGTATTTTACCTGCCGAACACTTTGAACTACTACTACTACTGCCAAACTTAACGAGTCCAGTGACATCTTTGGTGGAAGTTGTTCAAAGGTTAACGCCAAAAGGACGAGTTGCGTCTGTACTCGCGTAATTACCTCTTTTTTTAATAACCTTCACTGACGCTCGCTTTGACCAATTACCTCCCACCTTCTTACGTAATTGCAAGCAACATCTCAGGCGAAACTCGAACAAGGTCAAAGTGTTAATCTGTTTATGAAGGTCTAATCTTGAACGGGAATCTGAGTCATTCATGAACTTAAGTCACCTTTGGGTTTATTTATGTATCTTCAACTTTATTTTTAGTCATGATTAAACGAGTATATTAATCAGTGATGGATATAGTCACTTTGGAGTCATATGCTGACAGGTATACAGCATACCGGTTTATGGGGAGTATGCCGCTCGATCTAATAAGTCCTAAGGGTTGCGAGTTCGATCCCGGGGCATCCCACGCTGCTTGTCACCATAACATCAAATTGTGACTTAGAAAAATTCGTGATTATTACACTAAATAAATCTCGAATATCGCGTTTATTTTTGGAATGCCTCGCTAAACTCAAGTATATTCTTTCGTTTCTCTTAGAGATCTATTAAATGGAAAAAGAAAAAAAATCGTAAGAAGGTGATGGATGTTTACCCATTTCGCGCCAAAATCTAAATTTCTCTAATTTAAAACCACTGCTACGAGAGTCCAGTCGTTCACACTCACAGAATGGTATAAAACCCAGTCATTCACACAACACATACACGATATAAGAACATAAGAACATAAGAAAGTGGGATACTGCAGGAGGCCGACTGGCCCATACAGGGCAGATCCCTTTCACACCCATCCCAGCACTTCCATGTGCCTATCCAACTTCGTCTTCAAGCTCCCTAGCGTCCCCGATCCTACTATAGCACTCGGTAGCCTATTCCACATATCCACAACTCTATTACCAAACCAGTGCTTGCCTATATCCTTTCTGAATCGGAATTTATCTAATTTAAAGCCATTTGTTCTAGTTATTTCGTTATTACTGAGCTTCAGAACATCTTCCATTTTACCCTTGTTAATCCCACTCACCCACTTGTACACCTCTATCATATCTCCCCTAACTCTACGCCTCTCTAATGAATGCAAGCCTAAGCTTTTCAGTCTTTCTTCATATGTAAGGTTTCTAATATTATGGATCATTTTTGTCATTCTTCTTTGTACTCTCTCCAAAGAATCTATGTCCATTCTATAATAAGGACACCAGAACTGAACCGCATAATCCATGTGTGGCCTCACTAATGCTAGGTAAAGTTTCAAGATAACGTCAGCAGTTCTGTTACTCACAGACCTAGATATGAACCCTAGAATCCTGTTTGCCTTGTTGCGAACGCAAATACATTGTTTTCTAGGTTTCAAGTCGTTGCTAACAAATACACCTAGATCTTTTTCACAAACTGAGTTTTCTATTTCCGTGTTACCTAGTTTATACTTAACGTTTGTATTCGTCTTCCCTATCTGTAGTACCTTGCATTTATCAGTATTAAAATTCATTTGCCAGTCTACTGACCACTCATGTAAGGTATCTAGATCTCTTTGAAGGTGTTCTAAGTCACTGTCTGAATTTATCACTCTCCCCATTTTGGTATCATCTGCAAATTTTCTAATCCTACTAGTTATGTCTAAATCAAGATCATTAATGAATATAACAAACAGCAGAGGGCCCAATACAGATCCCTGGGGAACTCCGCTTTTGACCGCACCCCAGTCTGACTTTAATCCATTTATGCTGACTCTTTGTTTCCTACCAGTTAACCATGACCTAATCCATTTTAATAATGATCCACCTATTCCATGTGCTTCTACCTTCCTTATCAATCTCTCATGAGGGACTCTATCGAACGCTTTGCTGAAATCTAAATAAATTATATCATATGACTTATCATTATCTACCGCTTCATATACTTCTGAGAAAAAGCTAAGCAAATTTGTGAGACAAGAACGTCCCTGGGTGAACCCGTGCTGAGAAGAATGAATTAAGTTGAATGTTTCAAGGTGGCTTCTGATTTTTGTAGCAATAATTGACTCTAGCAACTTGCCTATGATTGACGTGAGACTAATGGGACGGTAATTTGATGCAATTGATTTATCACCCTTTTTGAAAATCGGAACTACATTTGCAAGTTTCCAAGCTTCTGGCACTAGGCCCGATTCTAATGACTTATTAAATAAAACTGCTAATGGATTACTCAACTCATCTCTACATTCTTTTAACATTCTAGCATACACCTCGTCTGGACCAGGCGATTTATGAGGCTTCAGTTTGTTAATTACTTTAAGCACATCGTTACAAGTAATATTGATATTCATCAACATATTTTCTATACTGTCGTTATATACCTTATGAACTTCTGGAAACTGTGCTAGGTTTTCATTTGTGAATACGGAGCGAAAATGACTATTTAACGTACTACACATTTCTAACTCATCATCAGTCATTTCTCCTGTCGTAGTTTTAAGGGGACCTATTGTATCTCTAACCTTTGATTTATACAGTTGATAAAAAGCTTTGGGGTTATTTTTCGATTCGTTTGCTATCTTGATTTCATAATTTCTCTTTGCTTTCCTAATTTCTGTTTTTACCTGTCTTGTTAGGTTCTGATAGTAACCAAGTAAGTGAATTTCGCCTTTCTTAACTTTTCTATATACTCCTTTCTTTTTCCCTAGAAGATCTAAGAGTCTATTATTCATCCATTTTGGTTGGTTCCGTATCGATCTGAATTTTCTTTTAGGGATGTGTTTATTTTGAGCATTATTGATTGTCGCAATAAATTGTTCATAAGTAGCTGCTAAATTAAATTCGGGGTTATCCCGTCCTAAGTTGACAGTTTCCGGAGGTGTGGGGGGGGATTAATCTTTTGACCATAGGGTCATCCCTTAGGTCTCTCCTTAAGCTACCGTAATTAGCCTTCCTAAAATCCGGGATCAAGGCCGAATTTTCCTTCTTCCTGCCATCCCATATTATGTTAAAATATATGGCTTTATGATCACTGTTTCCTAGTTCGTCTCCAATCCCAACATCTTTTACTAGATTTTCATTATTACTGAGAACTAAATCGAGGATATTATTTCCTCTAGTGGGCGAGTTTATGAATTGATATAAAAAACTATCTTGTACTGTTTCTAGAAAAATCTTCAGATTCATTATCGCTAAGTTGATTTTTCCAATCTATGCCTGAAAAGTTGAAATCGCCTAGAATACATACATTGTTTCTATCAGATGCCTTCTTTATTTCCTCCCATAGCAATTTACCATCGTTCCTACTCAAATTAGGTGGTCTATATATAACACCAATGACAACGGATTCACTGCCCTCACCAATCTCTACCCAAATACTTTCATTGTCGCTATTTGTTTTAATGTTTGATTTATTGCAGCTTTTTAATGACACCCTGATATACACTGCTACACCGCCACCTCTCCTTCCTACTCTGTCAACTTTAAATAGGTTATATCCTGGAATATGAAATTCTGCTAAAAAATGTTTGCTGTTTGAAGTTATCCATGTTTCCGTTATTGCAATTATATCTATGTTCTCTTTACTAACAATGGCCCTGAGCTGGTCCATCTTGTTACACAGGCTTCTACTATTAGTATAATAAACACTCAATATATTTCTTCCATTTCTATCTGTTTTACATTTATTACTTTGATGTTTGTTATTATATGTAGTAATTGCCAACACCTACTTATATATGGAGTCTCGTATAGGGAGGTAGAGGAAAAATTAGTCTATAGCGTTTCCGACTGAAACTAAAAGTTTGAGTTATTTTTATATAGCAACTACTATATACTGTATTTACCCCAACAATGTTGTTCAAACTGGGCAAGGCTCTAAAGTAGAGGGAAAATGTGGGGTAAAATATTTCAAACACCAAACAAACCTTAGAAAACCTTACCCAACCTTCATCAGCTAAAACTGTGAAGTGTTTGGGCATAGATTCACACAAAGTTTATCCCATACAAAGAATTTATTTTGTTTATACTGAGTTAACATCTCGGTATACCCTTCCCATTTTAGTTAACTTTCCCTTGACTTTCTCTGGTTGGAAGTGATCGGTTTTTACGAAGGTTTCAAATGCTTCACTTCACTGTGAACGAGTGAGTGAGTGAACTGTCTCGAAGCTTCACGACACTTGAGAATGAAGGTGGTGCAGCAGTTGATCATGCTAACTCACAACACCTGGCCTCCTACCTGGCTGGATTACCTCACTTTAGCAGCGGTTAATATTTAGCAGTTGTTATCACCTAATTTACTCGGTTATTAAGGTATAATCCATCGTCTTACATACGAATATGACATTCATTGCCCGAGGAGATGAGCCGTTGTGGCGATATTAAAAAACCTAACCAGAGAAACCAAAAATACCTGACCAAGCTTCCTAGGACCTCTGAACCTCCTGGTGTGTGAGCCACTTACCTTAATTAAGAGATGCAGAAGGATAGTGATGCCACTTGAATGAGGAAGTAGTGCAGTATGGTGTCCTCGGTCTCTGAAATGTACCACGTATGGTCATCTACACACGGTACTAACACTCGTATTCACATCTCGGACACTTGACTGGCGACCCGAGAACATCGTGAGTCCAAAAGGTGTTGACGGCTAGGGCGGCTTCGGTCTCCAAAACCAACGCGCCAGTCAGTCAGTCAAAGTTCAACCTTCACACACAGACGCCATCTTACAACTGCCTGTTCATCAAGAGTTCAAGAATGAAGAGCATGCGCACGACTATCACGTCACATCAACACTCACGTAAATGTGAGAAAATTAAAATTAAAATATAAAAAAGAAAATAACTCTAATTCCCCTGAAATTCCGTTGTAGCAAAGAAGCTTCAGCATAAAACTACTTTCGTAAATGCGGAATTTAATGGGCGAAGTCGTCTGGAGATGGGTGACAACGGTAGTGTGTGTGGTGGTGGCTTGGGACCCAGTTGAATGAATTCTGCATTTTTCGGCAAGCTTAAAATCTAAACCAACCATGGAATCTGGTTCTAATCACTCTCATTAAATACGGCATATGCTAGAACACTCACTTGCTCAGGCTTTTTTTACTCACAATGCAGAGAAACTGACCAATATTAAGCTCCGGGGAGTAACGTAGGAACATTGACAACAAACTTCAAGAAGTAAGATGAGAATTTCCTTCCTGATGAGTTTACAGGCCCAATCCTCACCTGAGTTTACCTATTGTCTGAATTCTGTCACCTGGGGAATGGTTTGAACTCTTTGAGCAACCAGTCAGAGTTTTTTATCACACACATCGTCCGTCTGGCAGTGTTACTCTTGGATCACCTGAAGATTTGCACCCCCTCTCAGTTTATTTTACCTGATGATTAAACACCTTAACGTTACTTGGTTGAGATTACCTTATGTTAGGTTAAGTTAAGTTAGGTGACAAAATAGCGTTCAGAAGCTCATTCCCATTACTTCACACTGTTTCAATCTTTATGAAATCAAAGTCTGCAGCGAGAAAGAAATACACGCATCAGTTATATGAGTGAAGTTGGGCTGTTATATTTTTCACTTCTCACAAAAGACTGAACGGTACAAGATAAACATTTCTGAGTTGTGTCCATCGAAGTCTCATTACGCCAAAACACACGTTGGGTGGAGAGTTGGCAACAAGTCTACAGTAATGTTTAATGATGTAGTCGTAGCAGTAATAGCATCAGGAGGTGTTCTGTCCACGAGGATATACACTGAAGTAAACGGAAGTGCAACTGCCACAGAGGACAGTGTATGTGTGTGTGTGTGTGTGTGGAGGAGGAGGAGGCTATGATAGTGTGTTTGTGTATGTGAGGGAGGTGTGTGTGTGTGTATACATAAACCGACATCGTCAACGTTTGGTAACACAATATGGCGACTTAACTTCACTATAGGATATGAGTTTTATCTCCAGTTAGCAAAAAAAATAAATAAATCGGAAAGTTACAGTCCTCCAAAATCGGCCAAATCCAGTAAAACGTAATATGGTCCTTACGTAAATCCTGTCCTTCCTCTCACACCACCATGTACTCTTGGTCACTGAGAAAAAACACATACCATTTTTTTTACACACACACACACGTACATGTTCCTAATTTGTAAGCTGTCAGCAAATGCGAGTGAGGATTACAGCTGCAGTATTCAAGCATCATGTTAGCTTTTTGCTGTTGTGATACTGAAAGCTAAAAAGAAAACTCATTTAGTGACATAAATCATGTTCTTTTCTCTCTTCCTATCTCTCTTATGTGTGAGTTTAAGTGTGTGTGTGTACGTGTGAGTGTGTGTACGTGTGAATGTGTGTGTGTGTGTGTGTGTGAATGTCTGTGTGTGTGTATTCAGTTTCGGATGAGTGTCACTGTGTCTAATTTTTGTATGCACGTATATAAGTGTGTATTGCATTGGGAACGCATCATCTGTGTGTGTATATTTCCATGTATGTGCAATAATCTACATATTCAACCCCTCCCCCCCTCCCCCTCCCTACTCACCCTCTCCCCACCCTCCTCCCCAAAAGCTCAATATGGTTCGTGGCTTCGTGAGGTGTGTTGGTTCCACAACTTTCGGATTTACAGTGTTAATATATAAGACTCGTATCTATACCACACTAAGCAAATTGTCGAGTTAACACTTTTGAAACTTCCTGTTTATCAAAATAAATATTAATTTAAGTTTTTATTCTCACATAATCAACAACAATACGATACACGAGAGAAAAAAAAATATCAAGGAATTTCGTCAAGTTTTTCAAATTGTAAAGATGGAAAAAATTACAATACTTTTTTTACGGGGGAGAGGAGGGGAGGGGGGAGCATGTGTATTGTGTATGATAACTTAGGTATATTTCCTCGTATTCTGTATGAACGAATGAATGAATACAACTAGTTAGGAGAAAATTATTGGGTTGTGCGTCCCATTTACCCGCGACCCGTTTTCTATGACATGGAAGAAAATCAAATTCCAGGTTTCTGTTCGGAATGACACGTCTCATTACTGAAGCCTTTGTTAGGTATCAGAGGTCTTATAGTCCTCGGAAGCCCAAGTGTTGAGACCCCAAACCTGATAGACCCTCGTCCATACAGACCCAAGACCTAATTAGTCCTTGTTCCAATAGTCCCCAGTCCTAATAGACCCCAGTCCTAATAGACCTAAGTCCTAATAGACCCCAGTCTTAATATATCCCAGTCCTAATAGACCCCAGTCCTAATAGACCCCAGTCCTAATTGACCTAAGTCCTAATAGACCCAAGTCCTAATAGACCCAAGTCCTAATAGACCCAAGTCCTAATAGACCCCACTCCTAATAGACCCCACTCCTAATAGACCCTACTCCTAATAGACCCTACTCCTAATAGACCCCACTCCTAATAGGGCGCCCTGGAAGTAAAACCAATGACCCTTAGGAACAGGATATGAGTGCCGTTTCAACTCACCCCCCCCCCCCCCGCATCCTCTATTCGACCTGTCGATTTTAAGTTGATGACTGTCAATTATCATTCAGTGGACAATGGTTGATTAAAACTGTTATTAAGTATATATAATTTGCTAAGGATAAAATTTATATAAAGTCTTTAGTTAATTTGTTACATTGGTCAATATCAACGTTAAATTCCCTCTCCGCTAACTGCCAGAGGAGTTAATGCAATACTAGTTAAACCTCATTTGTTGTTTTAATATATTCAATATCTTCAACAACTCGAACAAGTATTAGTTCATGTGGCGGTAAATAAGTTAGCAATTAAACAAGTAAACAATTATCAAACAAATTATAAAGACCATTAAGGTGAGATACAACTTTGGGAAACTATATGGAACAGCAACTACTAACTCTATGAATTGTTTGTATATGTGGCTTTGTTTATTTTGTGGTGACCTTTACAATCCCGGTGGTGGTGTCAGGTAGTCCACTCTCTACTCCTATCCTAACTAGTGTATCTTTGGTTTGGTTAGGTTAGGTTACGTCGATTCAACTGCACAATGGATACCTGACTTTTAGTTGAGGAAGTAAATGCGGTGTAGTGCGGTGTCGCGGCCACATCTTGTCCTCGGCGTGATGTAACAGTCTATTATTAATTATTTTATCTGTGAACATTAAAACGTGAAACTCATTTTTAAACTCTTAATAACACTCAAGGCTTTCAACTGTAAACACACTCACTGATTCACTGTCTACTTTATGTACACTCAATTAGTAAGTAATATTCACTGTCTAGGTAACATATTACAAGTAACACGAGTGCATATGTCTTCTCTACTATCTACTGGAATTAAGACAGTGAAAGTATTAGTAGAATTATATTAGTATATCTTATTATCACATTGTAAATATAATCTAATGACTTTATTAATCTACAATCTACTTTTCAAGGACATTGATGCATTTTCAGGCGTCTCAATAAGCTAACTTAACCCAACCAAATCAAACCTAACTTAATCTCACCTAACGCTAGCCTAACCTAATCTAACCTAACCTAAGCCCCCCCCTCCCCCTCCCCAGTTAACGTGAAGTAAATTAAGTTGGAGGTAAACTAATCATCAGGTAAATACACACCTGTCCATCATCACCTGTAAGTTTTTTTCATCTTTCTTTTTTTCTCGGTAGTGAAGGAACGTTGACGTATTATGTGTTGTTTATAAATGTCGTAGTGTCCCCAATTTAGTTACATTGAATACCCTTTCCTGTTCGTTTTTCTCCAGTTTCTTCATTCTTTCCTAGTTTATTTTTCTTGTTTCTTATTTACAGTATTTATTTTTGTTTTCATTGTCTAAGTTTCTTGTGATCTTTCTTGATTCTCTTAATTTCTTCTCCCCTGTATATGTGTATGTATGTGTGTGTGTGTGTGTGTGTGTGTGTGTAACCCCAAAGCTGTTTTATGATTGTAGTGAAAATAAAAACCACGAAGATCCTTGACCTGAGGCAACGTTCATGACTTGAGTGAAAGACATCTAGTTTCTCCTTTTTTCCATGGTTGTCTCATGACGATTAAGTTAATGAGTGTTATGACTGTGAAAATTAAGTGGAACAAATATATCGATTGACCAGCATTTTCATGTTTAGGATCCTCACACACACATACACACACACACACACAGACCACACACACACACACATACACACACATACACACACACACACACACAGACCACACACACACAGACCACACACACACACACACACAACATCCCCCCCCCCACACACACACATACATGACTCGACAACTGTCATCACTCTGCATAAATTTACATATTGCCTTCAAAACAGACGTCTGGAAATCAGGGCATAGACCCACCCATTGCTGTGCCTCGAGGGCTGGATGTGTCACAGAGAATACCTAATTCGCGGTGAGTGGAGCCCAAGTTCCCCAGTAATATTTTCCTTGTTTCAGCAGCAGGTAACTGGGTCCTACAGGTGTTGTCAGGAGTTCAGGATCTTCGTCCAACTTGGGTTTTAAACCTGAGATGTGATCTTGAATCCAGAATCTTCGTTCAGTACAAGGAATTTAAACGTATATTCCTCATTTTGGCCTCATGGTTCTGTGATGTAGGTCCTCGTTCAGCAGCAGACCACTTCCTGGCTCCTCCCAGTGGCCTCCAGAGGACTAAGTACCTCTAATATCATGGAATTCGATAGCCAGTTGGCGCTCAAGGGTTTATTTCTTCACAATGATCTGTTTTGTTCTATGAAGGCTTACTGAGCACTACCTTCAGTGGACCCCAGTAGCGCCTGACTCACTATCCTGTTAAAATAATTTTAAATTTACAGTAACTTCTCTGGTTATATTGTTGCCAAACATTTTCTGTATAATTTACAGAGATTATGTATATATTTTTACATAAAATATCTGTTGAATTATAATAATAATTCTGTGGTAAACTAAAATGCCGTTATATCTGAAAATTACAACTTCAGAAAGCTTGGATTTTCCAAACTCTCCAGCACTATTTTGAATATTAAGATGTTTCTGTTGAAAAAGAAATTATATTTTTTGAAGTGTTTTTTCACCACTTACTAATGCAATTTGTAGCCAAAAAAAAAAATAAAATTACAATACACACCATAAAATCCTCCAAAAATATCATGGATTATTTGTTTCAACAACATCAATTATTTCTTGTTGTCCTGGCTCCTCTGTGAGTATATTATTGGATTGTGAGTTCTACACATTAATTGCTTTCATATATAGGCCACATCTTTCTTGAAAGAAGTTTGGCCTACTTTTAAACAAATGTTAGAGTATAACAAAATATATAGGAGCAGAAAATGTAGAGGATGTTGAAAAGACTTTATTGAGTACAATGCCCTTAGCAATAATAGAGAAAATAAAATTATGTACTAGAACTTATATTTTTCATGCATATATTGCAGAAAAAATAAATGTAGTAGGAACTTATAATTTGTAAGCATACATTGCATTGAAAACTCTGTTTATAAATGAAAATATTATGGCTCAATATTATAAAATAACTCTAGAAAAATTACTCTTTGAATGATTCTTCCAATTAAATCCTAAGAGAATGAAACACCCTCCAAAAATCACAGAAATTGTTTGCCTTTCTATGGATAATTCTTCTAAGTTTTATATATACTACAGTTGTGTACTGACCTCACTAGAGGAAAGGTCACCACTTCAGCGAAAAGAGAGTGAGAAAAGAGAATAACACGCCCAGACAGATAGACAAGCATTCTGTAAAATCCGTAGACAAGTTTACAATTGAATCGGCATATAAAGAGACGATGCAGGTATACAGTTCTATTATAGAGACACAATACAGATATACAACATACTTAAGCCGTGTAGTTATACAGACCAGTATACCATACATCACCTAGACAGTGTTGAGTACTGGAGCTTTGTTTTATTATTTTACTCTACAGTATATACAACTCACTTGAATGGTGGGAATATTTTGATAAGTGAGGTAAAGTTACGTGTTATCCAGTACACCACTTGTGAGATATAATGTGCAGTATGCCCCAGAGATTAGTGTTCCGTATCCCCCAGAGATTAGTGTTCAGTATCCCCCAGAGATTAGTGTTTAGTATCCCACAGAGACGGGTGTACATTATACCTTTGAGACAAAATACAATATCTCTGTCCCAGTCACTCACGAGAGAGCATGAGAACGGGGGAGAGGCGTCACATCAGAGACCACCAATACGTATCGTTCTAGGTGATATGGTCGCTATCTCACTCATCCAGGTGCTGTGTTCCTTGAGCCACAGAACCAAGACTTGAAGTGTACTGTGCCTTTTTACGTATTTTTCCCCCACTGCAAGGGAGAGTGGGGAAGATGGGGATGGAAAGATGGAAAGAAAGATAAAAGAGGAAGGAAGAGAAAGAAGAGAAAAGGGGTAGAGAGAGAGACAGATTGCTAGACAGTAAAAAACAAATGTTACTAGATAAAAATAGAATAAAATGACTACTTCCTTGTGGTCTCCTTGGATGACAAATGTAACACCGCTTTCTAAAACCACACCCAAGGCAGACTCCCAGAATTAGTACGTTGTCAAGTGTAGGCGGCACTGGGGAACTACACTCATACAGATATAATTACCCCGCGTTACAAAAAAATAATGTGGTTTGTGTTTACGGGGTGTGTGGCTTCAACTAGTTTATGTTTTTCGTTGCAGACTGGCGAGGCTGGTATGAGGGAATTGGCACTCCTGTTGTACTGTGTTGTCACTTGAGAGATGCAAAGGAACAATACCAAGGTTTCTAACATATGATAAATAGTTTGATGTTTTTTTTGTAGAGTATTCTTTACTCAGGGTGAGACATGACACGACTGAGAACTGGAAATAGTTCTGGAGAGACAGAAATAAAGGAAGAGAAAATATATATGCATATATAAGCAGTGTATTGGTATATGGGAGGTAAGAGAGGTGTGGCAGGTTCGTGTGACCAGAGTGTGGCACCACCTTGGGGGGGGGGGGGGTCACGGCTCTATTAACCTTGTATCTCTTCACAGAGTCTTACGTACCCAGTGTAAGCATCTGAGTATGATAGTTAGGTGTTTCTCTCCCTGTTATCTCTAACTATTTTCTGTTTCCCCTTCTTTATTCTTCTATTTACTCCTCTTTCTTCCTTTTCTAATCCAAACATCAGTAAAAAATAAGTCGGGTAAGAGAGAAAGTGGGGAAGGAGGAGGGAGCTGTACTATAACTGCAATCCCATTAGGCAACAAGTTTACTACCATTGGATACAATATATTACTTGTTATATAAACACAAGACAATAGTAAAACATTCACAACAAATGTATTTATAACATATATTTAGGAACAAAACATAAATTACAGGCCATTTTGTAATTTTGTCTGTTCTGTTCAGGACAGTTACAAGATATTTGGTCTCAAACACGAACCGTAGGTGTATACTTATTCTTGTGGCCGACTGTACATTCACGACACACACACGCATATACACATACTGTACACACAAGCACGTACACATATACACCTTGAGCAGACTTCGGGATTTGACCATTGCTACCCTTTTCACCATCAACCATCACAAGACGATGACTATGTACTGTACATTACTCCGTTCCGCCTCCATCTGCCTCACTGGGCTCCAACACCCTACAGGTTATGAATTTCACTAAACTCTTCGGGGTTACTGTGATCAAATCATCCACCCATCTTTTCCATATCTTCTGTCACCTTCCAGACTAACAATTCCTGTGTTTGAACTTAAAGAATCTATTACAATACTTCCACACCATCACCACAGGCAATTGGACCCCTACCTCGCATTACACCTTCTACTTCCTCACCTCTCCCCTCCTCCCCCTCAAGGTCCGGCGAGCCTCCTATATAAGACAGAACCTTCAGCATGAACAGCAGAACACGCGGCTCTCTCCCCCCGACAGCAGCGATGAAGTATTTGTTAAGACCCTCTGTCGCCCGCCCTTATTTGTTGACTCTTCATAGATTGAGTTTATGATAGGCCAAGTCTTCATACATAGATTTTGATGTTTACTAATCTTTATACGTGTATGTATGAGTTTATATGTAGGAAATATGTGTACATACATACACTCATAGCTTACTAAGTTTACATGCAAGCATGCAGTTGGCCTCACCTCTTAGATAGGTTAACTAGACGACGCTCAGAAAAAATAATAGCCAACCTTTTATGTTTTAATGCATCAAAGTATGCAGCATTTAATCACCTCTAGTAAGCCAATGTTTCCGGCACCTTTAGCATTGTATATCCCCATCAGTCTCCTCTTAGCCTAAACTCCTTTCTGAATTTACCAACTCAAGAGTAACTAAGAACAGTGCAGAGATTTGTTTCTAACACTGGCAATAAATCTGATCTTAAGAGTAACCGAGTCAAATACTGCTTTTATTGAGATGGCTGAAAAAGGCCGCCAAAATACTATAAAAACATTGTTTTTTCTCTGTAATATATCCTATATATGTTCCTCTAAAAAAAATTACTCTTCAAGACTTAAGAGTCAATCTTTAACAACTTGTTTATGTTCATCAAGAAAACGAGTTTCAACTGAACAGTTAACAAATATTATTGTAATGCTTTTAATTCATCAATACACCTGGAGGCAGCGATAGGCAAGATGAGAAACAGAGAAGTCGTAGCTTATTATATACGTTAGTGTTATGGCGAGACTTGAGGATCTCACCAGAGTGTTGCCTCCCTCTGGTTCTCACTAGAGTGTTGCCGCCCTCAGGTTTGCATTAGAGTGTTGCCGCCCTCAGGTTTGCATTAGAGTGTTGCCTCCCTCTGGTTCTCACTAGAGTGTTGCCTCCCTCTGGTTCTCACTAGAGTGTTGCCTCCCTCTGGTTCTCACTGGAGTGTTGCCGCCCTCAGGTTTGCATTAGAGTGTTGCCTCCCTCTGGTTCTCACCAGAGAGTTGCCTCCCTCTGGTTCTCACTAGAGTGTTGCTTCCTTCAAGATCTCACCAATGTGTTATGTCCCTCAGGTGATCGTGTTTCTGGCGGCTGCCGCTTGCGCTTCTGAAGTGGAGAAGCGAGAGGCGGAGCCCAGTACTGGTTACCATAGTTCTGACTTATACCACCCCTATGGCAACCATGGTAGCTATAAGACCTACCACAAGAGGTCTGCCGAGCCTGAGGCAGAACCTTCCTACGGGGTCCATCACAGTTCTCAATATGATCATTCCTCCTACCCCCCATACCAAGTCCATTCCTACCACAAGAGGTCTGCCGAGCCTGAGGCAGAACCTTCCTACGGGGTCCATCACAGTTCTCAATATGATCATTCCTCCTACCCCCCATACCAAGTCCATTCCTACCACAAGAGGTCTGCCGAGCCTGAACCAGAGGCCGACCACAGCTACAGGTACATCCCCAAGCCCTCTTACCATCACTATGGTTACCACTAAGCCCGTGACAATGACCACGCCCACCAGCAAGACACCAGGACCCACCTAGACTTCTCCATGATTCTCATATACTCTATGATAGATTAAATTCCCTTATTTCTTCTTTGCGAAATTTTGAAATAAATCGTATTTTGGGATAAGTTCTTTTAATTATGTTTCAAAAACCTATATTATCCTTGACGTCTCGGCATCTACCAGGTATCGGATTTTTTTTTAAATTAATTCGTTCATTCCAGCGAAAATGTCAAAGATGGTGAGTAGAGAAACACCCTCATAGCTACCGCCACCCTGCGTAAGTTCACCACGGTCATTGTGTAAAGTTCACGACAGGTTTATGGTTGTGGCTGGATCAGATGTCTTTAACAGACAGACTTTAATAACATTAGCGGCTTTGACGGGCAGGAGCAGTCACAACAAAAAACACATTTTCTGACCAGGACTAACTAATGTATATTTTATACTTTTGTAAGTCTTGACATCTAACTAAGTTCATACCCATCTTTATTATCATATGTTAACTTTTAAGGAGAAAGTTTCATCACATACACCAAAATAAATAGCAAAAGTTTATTTTATTAAATATGTATATAATCTGTAACATTATCACTGTATATAATTCTAAGATGTTGACTATTTATGTGTTTCTTGGAATTAGTAGTACAATATCAGGCGTCAGTTTCCAGCTTTACTGTGTGGGAAAACCATCATCGGGTTTTGCTAAGCCGTAACCTCTCCCGTGCTTTAAATTATAACCAATAAAAATACTCCGAGTTCATCTTAATGTCGTCTGTAAATAGATTTATGTTAACCTTTTGTTTTATGACGTACGTACTAGCTTCTGGTGCCGGGATACCTGTAGCTCACTCTTACATGTGTTCAGAGACTCTTGTATTTCACCTCCGAGTCAGGTCGATCTCCTATTAAGTTATATTCACTGTTCAGGAGAGACGGCTGGAGGGGAGGGGAGTATTGGGAGAGGACTATGGTATGTCAGAATTGGAAGCACTTTTAGTGAAGGACACTGCCACGAGGAGGTGCCAAATAGTGTACCACTGGTATGATCTGTTGGGCCATGCCAATAAGAACATAAGAACATAAGAACATAAGAAAATAAGGAGTCTGCAATAGGCTGGATGGCCTGTGCATGGCAGCTTCTGTCGAGAGTTACTACCACTCTCTATCATCCATGAATCTATCTAGCCTCCTTTTAAAACTTTCCAGCGTTCCAGCACTTACTACAAAGTTGCTAAGCTTGTTCCACTCGTCCACCACCCAACTTGTGATCCAGTTCCTTCCTATCTCCCTCCTAATCCTAAACAACTTAAATCCGTTGCTTCGAGTCCTATCCTCCTTGGACATGAAGTATTTGGTAAGACCCTTTGTCGCCCGCCTTTGTTTGTTGAGTCTCCATAGATTGAGTTTATTGTTTGCTAAGTCTTCATTCATAGGTTATTTTTTACCTAGTCTCAATACATAAAAACTATTGTTTACTAAATCTCCATTAATTGCTTATTGTTTACTCAATCCTTATAACTACAATATATTGTTGTTTACGAAGTTTTGGTACATGGAACTTATTATAGGCCAAGTCTTCATATATAGATTTTGATGTTTACTAATATTTATACGTATATGCATGATTTTATAGGTAGGAAATATGTATATATACTGTACATACACATGCAACATACAGCTACCTGAATTCTTCAAACATACATATATACAAATTATAGTTGCGACTAGATCACACTCGTATAACTTTAAAGTAAAAAATACTATAAAAACATAGGTTTCTTCTCTGTTTAGATCTTCCTGTAGTTTTGCCGAGTCCTCGTCAGATTTAATCACACGTCCTATTTTGGTGTCATCAGCAAATTTACTTATGTTGCTGTCTATGCCGATATCTATGTCGTTGCTCCAATGGGACTTAGTGCCGTTAATGCGCACTCGCTGTTTCCTGTCCTGTAACCACGCCCTAATCCATTTAAGGATATTACCTTTGATGTCATGTGCTTCTACCTTTCTAATTAGTCTTTCGTGGGGGACTCTGTCGAAGGCTTTGCTAAAGTCGAGATATACCACATCATAATTGTGCCCCTCGTCCACCGATTCGAAAACTGATGAAAAGAATGTTAATAGATTAGTTAGACATGAACGTCCGCTTGTGAAGCCCTGCTGGGAATCATTGATCAATCGGTGCTTCTCCAGATGATTTCGAATGGAGTTTGAAATGATTGCTTCCAGTAATTTGCCTACTATTGATGTTAGACTGATTGAACGGTAGTTAGAGGATAGGGATCTATCCCCCTTCTTGAAAATCGGGATTACATTCGCTATCCTCCAGGATTCTGGTACTACACCTGTTTTGAAGGACATGTTAAACAACTTTGGTGAGGGCATACTACGCTCTTCCTTACATTCCTTTAATACTGTGGCAAATATCTCATCGGGACCAGGTGACTTATTAGGCTTTAGTTTGTCTATTTGCTTACTAACATCGTTACTAGTCACTACTATCTCGCTTAATTTGTTTTCTTCACTATCTCTGAATAGAGTCGGTGCCCCGGGTATCATGTTTAAATCTTCGGTGGTGAAAATTGTTGAAAAATATTTATTCAAATTATTGCTCATTTCTCCGTCGTTATCAGTGAGCTCGCCGAAGTCTGACCGTATTGGTCCAATCTTTTCTAGTGTTTTAATTTGATACATTTGGTAGAATCCTTTGGGTTTTGTCTTCGCCTCCCTTGCTATCCTTACCTCATTATTCCTCTTGGCTTTCCTTATCTCGGTTTTAACCCTACTCGCCAATACCTTATAATAATCCCGGAGGTAAGTTTCGCCACGATTTATCCTTCTACCTATAGCCTTCCTTTGGCCAATGATGTTCTTTAAATAATTATTTATCCATTTAGGGTCATTGTTGTCTGATCTGAGTTTCTTGTATGGTATGTTCTGCCTTTGTGCATTAAGTAACTCACTATTTAAATTGTCGTGGAACTCGGCAATCTCAGATCTCGTTATCAGGTCGGTGTCATCTGACAGGTTCACAGCCAAGCGTGACACCCCCTCTTTAAACTGTCAAAGTTTGCCCTTCTGAAATCTGATACTTTAGTGGAATTTTCCTTACGTCTGCCCTGAAAATCTAACTGGAATCTAATTTCTTTGTGATCGCTGTTTGCAAGTTCGTTCCCTACCTCGATATTGCTAATGAGGTTTTCTCTGTTTGACAGAACTAAATCGAATATACTATTACCCCGTGTGGGTTCGGTTATATGTTGACTTAGGAAACAGTCCTGGATCGTCTCGAGAAAATCCTCTGATTCTGAGTTACCCGTAAGGTCAGTCCAATCTATTTAGCCAAGGTTAAAATCGCCTACTATACAGACTTTGTTGTGTATGGAAGTCCTGTGCATTTCATCCCAGATAAGTCGCTCATTGACGCTATCAAGATTGGGGGGTCTATATATTACTCCTGTGATTAATTTTTCCCGACCGTCGATTAATTTTATCCAAATTGTTTCTGTATTCCTCTCAGTTTTTATTTTCTTAATTATTTCACACTTCAGGTTATCCCTGACATAGATAGCTACTCCACCTTCTTTCCTGGTCTGCCTGTCGGTATGGAACAATTTGTAACCCGCAATTTTCTATTCGACAGGTAACTCACGTGAGTCTAGGTTGATCCATGTTTCAGTGAATGCTATTATACCGATTATTTCGGTACATACTAAGGCCCTAATATCATCCATTTTGTTTCTCATACTTCTACTGTTCGCGTAGTAGACATTTAAGTTAGTCGTGTTCTGAGTCCTCCCTTTACCGCGTTTAGATTTAAACTCCCTGTCTAATTTAGTTTTGTCATCATTCATAACATTATTTCCCTGTAATCTTTCACTTTGTTTACCCGCTCCCACTGCAGTCTCCTCCACCCCCGTGCTCATATGTTCTCCTAGCAGTTTAAAGACTTCGATATCTTTTGAACTGCCCCCTCTAGAGACCCAGCCAGGGTTGCTACTCCATCCCTAGACAGGTGCACCCCATCCCTAGCATAAAGGTCCCTTCTGCCGTAGAAGTTGTCCCAGTTGTCAATGAATGGGACTGATATTGACTTGCAATATCTGTCAAGACGGTCGTTGACACCAACTGCCCTTGACAACCATTCACTGCCATCTCTCCTTCCAGGCAGGACACAGCATATGATAGGGATCCCTCCCTTAGTCCTAATACGATCTATAGCTGTCTTGAACTTATCAAGAAGCTCCTCACTCCCACACCGGCCTCTTGCACCGAGGCAGATAATGGGTTTGTTCCCATTACCAGACAAGATATTGTCCATCCTGTCAATTATATCCCCCACCCCAGCTCCTGGCAAACACACCCTCATCCTAGATGATAGAGAGTGGAAGTAACTCTCGACAGGAGCTTCCATGCACAGGTCAACCAGCCTATTGCAGACTCCTTATTTTCTTATGTTCATCTTCTTCTTATAGATGTGTGCACCCCTCCTTACTTTCTCTGTGCTCTACCCGAAGTGAAAGAGTTGTTAAATCATAAGTTGCTGGGAGTACAGTGGGTCGGTGGCCAAGTGTCGCGTCACATCCTTTATCTGCTTGGCTTTCCCCAACCTCCTGTCCTCTTCTGCTGCTGTGTCGCCTCTCTCGCTTATCTTAGTAAGTAGCTAGGTGTGAGTGTGTGTGTGTGTGTGTTATAGTGCATATGTAAATGTTATATAATCTGCACTCAATAAACACGTATACAATCAATATAAATAATTGACTTAAACGAAGAGTCCCCCCTCTCTCTCTCTCTCTCTCTCTCTCTCTCTCATAAGATATTTTTACCTCTGCGATGCGGCTGCCATAGGTTGTTTCATGAGGGTTTCTTGTATCTTTACTTCCGATTATTTTCTTGTTCTGCCCAATGCTTATCCTATTATCTCTCGTCGACTGTCGCCTCCCTCCCTCCACACCCCATACCCTTTAACGTGAACAAGGTTATAAGTAGTCATTTGCTTGTTTCCCCTGCCTGTGTCCAGCTGGGAGAAGACTAGGAAAATATTAAAACATTCATCCCTGCTTCTCAAAGGTTCGCTCGTTGAATGAATACGCACAATGTTAAGAATTAACTTAATTTATTGAATTTAAACGGAAACAGGTAATGCTAAGAGTCTCCCTGTGTATTTTTTATATTTCTACTTTTTTTGTTGCGTTTTACCGTAAGTGAACCAGTGCCTCCGTTCATAGATCTCCAGTTAGAAGGATTATACATTATATGAACCTTTGAGACACAGGACCTTAAGCACTCTGGGGTGGCTTACCTCGTGACGTAGTCGACAAACAGGTGAGGGAGGCTCACCGTGGTTAGTAGAGCCAGTGTACGAGTCCCTTGTGGTTATGACCTGACGTGTGTACCTCCCTGCAGTTGTCTCCATGTCTTCTTTACTATTGAGGTAAGAAGATGTACATACTTGAGTTTTAAAATTTTTACTTATTGTATGCTGTGTGTGTGTGTGTGTGTGAGTGCTCTCACTGCCGGGTAGTTATGGGAAGTGTGACATAGTTTCTGGGCCATATCTGACTAAACCAATAATGACGACAGGTAGAATGAGCCTTACCTAACCTAAGTTTCTCATTATATAGTTGTAGATTAACTTAGCTAACATAAACTAATAATCCTACAATCATTTTTCTGTTAAGTGAATTCCGTTAGGCTAGGTTAGGGTACGGTAGGTTAGGTTAGGTTAGAGTAGACATCGTGTACTGTGGATAGAGTAGACATAGGGTACTGTGGATAGAGCAGAAATATGATCTTATGGATGACAAAGACAGACGTTTGTAATGCTGTCTTCGCAGGTGTTGAGTGAAGGCTGGGAACTTCAGTGTCGTCAAGATGGTCGACGCTCTCCTACTTGTCTGCCTCCAAGGTGAGTGTTGATGCTGTCATGTTGTCTGTACGTGTTCACACCTACTGCTGACCAAGTCTCTATCTTTTATCAATATTTCTATGTTAAAATACGTCTCATATATATATATATATATATGAAGATGTCTTAAATAAAGACGAAAGCTGAGGTGCTCCGTTGTTTCCCTTTTCCCGTGTGATTTTATCAAGATTTATCTTATCCACGTTTTCATTGTGGATCTACATGAAATATATATATATATATATATATATATATATATATATATATATATATATATATATATATATACACAGTATGTGTGTGTGTGTGTGTGTAATATCAAGCCTCTAATTCATGTTTATGTAATGGTGATGTGTATTGTTGTACATTACCAGTATAGTAGCGAGTAAATTGTTGTTTCAGTGATTTGTTTATATTGCAGTGGTAGCATTGGGTGTGGCTTCCTCTCTTCACTTCCACGATACCCCACCACTACCGTAAGTGTCTCCTACCTTGAACTAGAAAGTTTTAATTGGTGAGTATTAAAAGGTATGATATATATTTACCTTCATCTCTGCCAGGGGTGGGCAATTATTTTTGATGGAGGGCCACTTCATGAATGGTGGCACACTTCGCGGGCCACAGGTTAACAGCGACGAGCCAGTATTGCTGCTATGTCCACCCAACTTCCAAAATTTTCCTTCCTGTAATTAATAAGAATTTTTTTTTCTGCTTGCCAAATGCAGTGGCGGGCCACAGAAATAATTTGGCGGGCCGCACTATGGCATAGATTCTATGCTATAGTGTATTGTTCACTACACAATATCCCTCTACTGCACAGTCGTAAAAAGTAACTTCATTATTCATACACACGAGAAATTATGATTCGCCTAAATCTTAACTGTTCTGCACTTTAAACTTGTAGATGGGAGAGTTCAAGGTGGTACTGGTGGCCTCCTCTTGTTGGGCAGGTGAAGGAGGGAGGCGTCGCCGCTGGAGCTGAGGACTCAAACACTCCGGCTGTGGCCACGCTCAAGGAAGAACACTCAGCAGCTGTGGCCACTCTGAAGGAAGAACACTCAGCAGCTGCCCACAACACCATAACTCGAGTGAAACGACAAGACTGTGAGTGCTGTCTGCTGGTCCTGTGGGGGGGGGGGGGGACTGATATAAAAGAGGAGTTTGGAGTGGTGAGAGGGAGGTGTTGGGTGTGGTGAGTGGGGTGTTAAGGGGATGAGTGATAGTAGAGGATGGAGGAACGTGTAAGGAACAAGGGAAGGGTGTGGAAGGAGGGAGTGCTGAGAAATGAAGGAATGGCAGGGAAAGAAGGTGTAGTAAAGAAGGAAGATTGGTGAGCCCAGGGTAAGTGTTGCGTCTCCTGCCCCTGGTAGTGTTAGGGTGGTAGGAACTAAGACTCCCATATCTGTGTAACACAAACCTGACACCACACCTGTGTAACACAGACCTGACCTCACACCTGTATAACACAAACCTGCACCCGACACCTGTGTAACGCAAACCTGACCTAAGACGCCTACTCCTGTGGAACACAAACCTGACCCCACACCTGTGTAACACAAACCTGACCTCACCTGTGTAACACAAACCTGACCTCACACCTGTGTAACACAAACCTGACCCCACACCTGTGATACACAAACCTGCAACCCGAGATAGTATATCTGCCGGTTGTCTGTGAATATATTATCTTACACAACTTGTTTGTTCCTCTGCACCAACTACAGTGATAACACTGCCGACACCAACTGACTTGAGGAAGACGTCAACTGGTGCCGACTACGTTGATATCGAGTGGAAGGTGAGTTTTCGTGTCTCCTTGTGCTATATTATCAGTGATAACTAATAACATATACTGTAAGATATCACCTACATTAGGAAGAAGAAATATTAGGAACAATTGTACGATGGGAATAGTATTGAACATATAATTTTATTATGAGAAATGAAAATAACAATACATAATTATAATAATACGATTAGTATTGACCTTAAAATGTGACTGAAAAAGATTGAGTAAATGTCGAAGCTGAACACCCCTATCGATGGCATTTCAAAATGTTTGGGTGAGGATGTAAAATATTTTGGTTCATGATAAAATTAACACCTCTAATGTCAACAGAATGGTGTGTATGTGGGATCTGCTCTTAGCTTCTATGGTTCTTCACTACTAACTCTCCCACACAATAAATTTTAGAACCTTTCCCCCGGTTGATGCCGTGAGTCACCGGGTATCGTATAATCCTTCCAGTAGGCTGGTGATGGTCGGTAGATTGTTCCACTGTCTTTTTATCCTACCCTTGTCCTCTACAGTATGAAGGAGACCAAGGCAGTGTAGAGTTCCTGGTCAAAGTATACTACAGTGGTGCTGAACGAGTTTTTGCCAAGGACCAGGTAGTACGAGGAACGTCAGTGAGGGTGGACGGTCTGGCACCCAGTACAACGTACCTCATGTCCGTGAGCGCCTTTAAGGCTCTCCCTAGGGGCCGCCGTGCCACCAGTCTTGACAGCCAATTGATCACAGCCAAGATTCCAGGTCAGTCAGCTACAAGATAAGTGATGAAAGTGACAGGAAACTGTTGAAACACCATCAGAAAAGATTCCTTAAACTTCTCTCTCTCTCTCTCTCTCTCTCTCTCCCTTTGGAATGTATCGTTGTGTACCGCCTCTGTCTTGTATTATACCACTGAGTCATTATTTTTTCTGAACTGAATGTCATATATTTGTGTGTTTAATATTGTTTTCCTTGTGTCGTAGATCTGGTGCTGTCGCCGCCAAGTAGCCTCAGGGTGACGGACTCTTCTCGCGACTTAATCAACCTGGAGTGGCAGGTGAGTAAACTCGTTGCTTCTGACAGAGTACGATTTGATTTATATAAAAAAGTGACAGATTTTGTTATATTTGAAAAATCAGTTTTATATCGACATTTTATAAATCAGGAAAAGGTGGCCATTGTTCTGGGAGGTGTGATGGTAGTAGACAGATTGAGTCGACGGTGTGTGGTGGTGGTCAGGTTGAGTCGACGGTGTGTGGTGGTGGTCAGGTTGAGTCGACGGTGTGTGGTGGTGGTCAGGTTGAGTCGACGGTGTGTGGTGGTGGTCAGGTTGAGTCGACGGTGTGTGGTGGTGGTTAGGTTGAGTCGACGGTGTGTGGTGGTGGTGGTCAGGTTGAGTCGACGGTGTGTGGTGGTGGTGGTCAGGTTGAGTCGACGGTGTGTGGTGGTGGTCAGGTTGAGTCGACGGTGTGTGGTGGTGGTGGTCAGGTTGAGTCGACGGTGTGTGGTGGTGGTCAGGTTGAGTCGACGGTGTGTGGTGGTGGTGGTGGTGGTCAGGTTGAGTCGACTGTGTGTGGTGGTGGTCAGGTTGAGTCGATGGTGTGTGTTGGTGGTCAGGTTGAGTCGACGGTGTGTGGTGGTGGTTAGGTTGAGTCGACGGTGTGTGGTGGTGGTCAGGTTGAGTCGACGGTGTGTGGTTGTGGTGGTCAGGTTGAGTCGACGGTGTGTGGTGGTGGTCAGGTTGAGTCGACTGTGTGTGGTGGTGGTCAGGATGAGTCGACGGTGTGTGGTGGTGGTGGTGGTGGTCAGGTTGAGTCGACTGTGTGTGGTGGTGGTCAGGTTGAGTCGATGGTGTGTGTTGGTGGTCAGGTTGAGTCGACGGTGTGTGGTGGTGGTTAGGTTGAGTCGACGGTGTGTGGTGGTGGTCAGGTTGAGTCGACGGTGTGTGGTGGTGGTGGTGGTCAGGTCGAGTCGATGGCGTGTGGTGGTGGTGGTCAGGTTGAGTCGACGGTGTGTGGTGGTGGTGGTCAGGTTGAGTCGACGGTGTGTGGTGGTGGTGGTCAGGTTGAGTCGACGGTGTGTGGTGGTGGTCAGGTTGAGTCGACGGTGTGTGGTGGTGGTCAGGTTGAGTCGGCGGTGTGTGGTGGTGGTGGTCAGGTTGAGTCGACGGTGTGTCTGTGTTTTGGCTGTAATGCGAGACATAATATATCAGTTTTGGTTCAGATACCAGGGCCTTGTTTGTTGACGCTTGTATAGAACACAAGATTTTTAGCAGCTGTCTCTTTGGTCCCGCTGTGATCATCTTCGTCAGTAGGTGAAGTTGGATGTTCCTGTGAGAGATTGATGTCACCTCTGCCCTCTACATACAGTATGACGGAAACCAAAACGATGTAGAATTCCTCGTCAATGTATACTACAGTGGAGGAGTGCTGTTGAGGGACTTACCGGTGAAAGGTAGAACGTCCGTGACGGTGGACGGTCTTACGCCAGACACAGACTACACCTTCTCCGTGAAGGCTTTTAAGGCACTCCCACGTGGCCTCCGCGCCTTCAGTGACTCTAGTCCCACCATCACCGGCACTACTCGAGGTAAGTTGGCTCAAACTGATGATAACAACAACAACAACTACACGATTGTCAGCAATAAAGAGAAGTTTACAGTACATGCCAGCAGGACAATATTGTTAGCATAGAGTTACGGTGTTGCTGGGATGAAATGGAAAGTGACTTGGTTCCTCCCTACCCTCGGGGTCTTTTGATTTCATGTTTATTTCTTCTGAACCTCCAACACTGATCTAACATGCCTGTTCTGTGTGTTGGGTCATTTTTCTTATCCTTAAAAAAGCTTTATTTTTAGTTGTATACAGTACAGTACAGTACAGTACAGTACAGTACACATTGTAAAGTCAAAGGATTCGGTCGACGTTTTCCTGAAAGTTGTAACTTCTTCACCAGTAAGTGTTTTGAGATTTTCCTCGATCAGTGAGTGAGTGAGTTAATGCCCAAATCAGGTATGAAGCTGTTTCTGATTATATTTTGTTGTTTCCAGTAACGCCTCGGCCGACACCACGCCCACAACCACCACGCCCACCAACACCACGCCCACAACCACCTGAGACCACGACTTCGCCATCAATACTCCGTCCTGATACTAGGCCTCCAGCTGTAGGGTGTACCCACGGCATGTGTTCCTGTCCCCCACCCAACCAACACTTCTGTGTCGCGTGTGACAGACTCAGCCTCTGTGAAAGAGTTGGTCAGTATCTTAGCGTTTAGTTGTCTCTTGTCCGCCGCGATATAACAATCCTATACTGGGTAACACGCAACAGTTTTACCAATACATACATAACAATTGAATGAATTATAACTTTATTTTAACTACGTTGGGTTAGTTTTTACCAGAAGAATAACTATCGTGCTTTATTGGTTTAATTTTCTGGTTTTTGCAGAGGATGAATCCGTGTGTAGTATCGAGCCAGCAGCCATGGGAGTGAACATGACAGTGACGGTACTATCGTGTGGCCCTCAAGTGACGCTGTGAGTACCGTGCTCTTTTGATCTTCTTTATTCATGATACATTATCTATTCATTATCAGATTCATTGCTATATTCTTACTTTATATATTTAATATGCGCTTTATTACTTTATTTATTGTGTATTAATTTTTCACTTTATTTATTTATTCATAATATATAATTTTCCCTCATTATTCAATATTTTATTTTGAATTTTTCAGTTATACGCTACTAAGTTTTTATTCGATGTACTTTCACTTTATTAATTTTCATTTTTTATTAATTTCAATTTTTTTTTCAGGAATCTTAGGGATTTTGTACGTAGTGATAAGTGAGTTGTCATCTGATTTACGTAAATATGATTTATCTTGTTATATCACTTTCTTTTTGTTTTTAGGTTGGTGATATTTGTGTTATCCCTGTATATTATTCACATTCTTTACTGAAGGTTCTATAGTCTGGCTCGTCATTAATGCACATACTGTAACATAAACCTCACTCGTTTTCTCTGGGTGACACCTGTGGTTAATACTGCCAAACATTTACTGTGTGGTCAAAAGATCACTATTCCTCATTTCCTTAATTTTGTTTTGGTCGAGATAAACATCTGTCAGTGAAGCAAAAGACGGAAATTTAGGGTCCAATATACGGAACCACAATGTAATTTAAAAGGCAACAACACTGCTTTATAGGGGACTGTTGTGTGGGTCAGCTACCGGAGTGCCTGTGGATACGGTGGTGATTGCGGAGTGTTGGAGATCGGCTACCTACCTGTCACAGTGCCACGCTGACGGAAAGTGGCATCCTTACGGCCGCCACCAGACTCAGGCACCGTCCTCACAACACCTGTGTCAGCCTCACGCCGTCAACTCTCTCGGTGAGTCTCATTTAAGGGGTCATAACCGTGGTTAAAAGTTGGCACGATACTGCTTTGTGTGTGTGTGTGTGTGCAAAAGCATGTATAGTGTGACCGTTAACATAAATAACGTTGAGGTCCAGAACAAAAACCTACAGAACATTCCAGATGTGTTGGAAGTAAAGAAAGGGTGTCCATGACTAATAATAAGGCCCTCATTTCTAAACATAACTTACAAGTGTCTGCTACATAAGTTCGTCAACAATAATAAGACCAGCGTGATTTATGTATACCTGTATTAATGTTGAGGCTATTAACTATTAAAATGACTGTCAGATAATACATAAACACCCTTTACCATTTCAACAGACCTGAATGTTGTAAGACCATTAAGAGGAATTAATGTTTAATGTTTCAGATCGACCTCAAACCTCCTTCAACCGCTACTGTTGACGAGAGAAAGAAAACCACAACAACATTTACAGGAGTGACTTGTCTAATTAATTACTGTGGCTGGACATAGGGTTAGAGAACGACAGTAAGCCAGCCTCTGATTGGTTAAAGAGTACGTTGTGTCTTGATTCAAAAGAAGAGCACATGATAAAACCAAATATAACCTAACCGGATTTAATGTAAGCTAAACTTAGCTTTCCCAATTTAACCTAACCTAACCTGATCTAATATAACCTAGTCTAACCTAACCAATATTAATCTTATTTTAACCTGACCTACCCTAAACTAACAATACCCAAGCATATTTAACCTAACCTAACCTAACCTGACCCAAGCATATTAAACAATCAATCAAATGTCCTAGCGTGGATAGAAGACTTTCTCCATGACCGCAAGCAGTGTTTGGTGATTAATGGCACGAAATCATCATCCGTACCTGTCACAAGCGGGGTACCACAGGGCAGTGTATTGGGCCCGCTGTTGTTTGTTTGTTTCATAAATGACATGCCTGGCGTTGTACACTCCTCCATACAAATGTTTGCTGATGACGCCAAGTTATTTCTGGAAATCAAGAACCAAGCGGACTGTGAAAAGCTGCAGAAGGACCTCTGTGGGCTCCAAGAATGGTCGAAGAAATGGCTGCCGAGATTCAATGTCACAAAGTGTAAGAGGATGCACCTGGGGCGAACCAACGGTAAGGAGGCGTATCATATGTCCCAACGTGATGAAGAAACTGCACTATTTGAGACTGAATGTGAGAAGGACCTAGGTGTGTATGTTGACAATGAGCTGAAGTTCTCGGGCCATTGCGAGAAGAAGGTAACTCAGGCAAATAAATTATTGGGTTTTATAAGAAGGTCGTTCAGATATCTAGACGATCCGTCCCTCGTAACGAGCTTCAAGAGTGAAATGCTTCCCCATCTGGAGTACTGTCACCCCGTCTGGTCCCCGAGATATGCTAGGGACTGTCAGTTGGTTGAAAATGTTCAAAGGAGCGCCACCAGACTGGTGCCTGCCCTTCGGCACCTCAGCTACCCTGAGAGATTGGAGCGCCTGAACTTACCTAGCTTATACTACAGACGAGCAAGGGGTGACCTAGTTGAGTTGTATAAGCATCTCAAGGGGCACTACTCAGTCGAGTGTCCTTACTTGGAGCTGGCGGACGCTCGCCCCACAAGGGGTCACAGCTCAAGATTGAAGAAGCTGCAAGTCCAGAAAACTGTGAGGGCAAACTTTCTCGGAGTGAGGGTTGTGAAGTCTTGGAACAATCTACCAGAAAGTGTTGTGACGGCACCGAGTGTGAGCTCTTTCAAGACATGACTTGACCAACACTGGAGCGGGTTCAGGTACATTCAGGAGCCGGTGCATGCCGAGTACTTGCCAACAGTGCGTAACAGAGACGTGACCGATCGCCCAAGCGGCTAACGAGCCGATCTTTTGGTGAAGAGGATAAAGGTAAAAGTAAAGTAAAGACCCAAACACATTTAACATAAAATTACCTAACGTAACCTTACCTAACCTAACCAAATTTGAATCCTACTTAACCTAACCTAAACTAACCAACCGTAGGATTATTACACAAGGTCTGGTCGGTTCGTGTTGTGTGTTGTCAACCTGAGAGGCAGTGTAAGCATCTGAGGGTAGGAGTCTCGTGTCAACCACTCAAATCCTGTCTGGCGATCGCTCTCTAGCCGTCTGTGTTATTATGTCCTTAACTTCTTACTCGTGATAATAAGAGTATAATTTGTATTTATTATGACTGTAATTTTACATCAGGTTATGAAGGACTCTTAAGCGAAATATATGGTATTAAATTCAATCCAGTAATGTAGTTTTCATCCATATGTCGTTCCCTTAATAGATTATACACTATTCATTAATTATATGACCCAATTTTAAGACTTCATTCTGTAATCTCACTCAACCTTAAATAACACATGCTGGTCAAGGGGAAGTTTGCTAAATTAAGAAATAATTATTGTGAGTAGTTTTTAAGTGAGTTTTTTAATTGTGTTTTTAAGTGTTTTAAGTGTGTTTTTTAAGTGTGTGTTTTTTAAAGTCTGTGTCTTTTAAAATGTGTGTTTTTTTTAAGTGTGTTTTTTAAGTTTTTTTCCTAAGTGTTGAATCTATAAAATATTTGTTTTAATGTTAATGAGTTTTGAAATGTGTTGGATGATTTCTTGACTCCCTTGATAAACTCTATGATTACTTCGTCCTGAATCACTTCCTTCCTACATTCAATTCATTTACTTCATTTATTCATTTACTTCCTGTATTAAAAAACAAAAGCAGTACAGCTAATATTACAGTTACAGGAGACTTTAGGATCGGTATGTCATCAAAACGGGATCACCTGAAGATTACCGTAAGAAGGTGTTTAATCTTCGGGTGAAATAAACTACGAGGGGCTAATCTGCGGGTGATCTCATAATCTTATTAAAAATTAAATAAATCGTTCATTTCTCTCTGACTAGACTAACAATTTGTCTCCTGTCACAGTGTGTGGTCGAAGGCCTCCCTATCAAAACGATGCAGTCCAAATCCTCTCGGCAAAACCTCAATGGCCCTGGCTGGTCGGGGTGTTTCGCAAGGAGAGCTACGCCTGTACTGCCACCATCATTAGCCCTCGTTACCTCCTCACAGCTGCTCACTGCCTCACAAGGTTAACAACTCCCTATGAGACAGGAGTGTGCCGGTCATCCAGGCTGTGGTTCAGCGCCTCGTGACGTCTCCTTTCATCCCTATTCATTCTAATCAATTGGACACAGCTAATTTTACATCAAGCACCTCTTAAGTTAGGTTTGGTTAGGTTAGGTTAGGATAAGTTGCGGTAGATTAGGTTGGGATAGGTTAGGTTAAGTTTGAATAGCTTAGGATTCCGTTGTAAGTTTTATTGTTCACTGATAATTACACTTATTAGGAACTTTGGAAATTCATAATTATCACATTTTTGAAGTTATGTAATTTTCTGTTTATTACATTTTTTTTCTTTTAATTTAACGATGTTTTAGTTTGTTTTTCTCTGTTTAACTATATTTTTATTTCCAGGACGCAATCAAGCTCTCGGGAGTTAGTTGACTTGAGGGAATTAATGGTTCAATATCTTAATACCAACGGCTATGTCGTCAGGAAGTATGTAAGTATACGGACTCTTAGATGAGAGCAGTGGCGTTGTTAGAGGGTTTCTTGACACAACACAGCCAGGACACATATGTAAGTAGATACATACACAGTCAGGATTCAGACATCTAGGATACAGACACAGCCAGGATACATACACAGCCAGGATACATACACAGCCAGGATACATACACAGCTAGGATACATACACAGCTAGGATACATACACAGCAGGATACATATACAGCCAGGATACATACACAGCCAGAATACATACACAGCCAGGATACATATACTACCTCGTGAACTAGCATACTCCTATTCCCTTCCAAGATGAACTAGCATATCTTAGCTCCTTCCCAGGTAAAATAGCATACCATTTTGTTCCTCCCTGGTGAACTAATATACTTTTGTTCCATCTCAGGTAAAGAGCGGGCACCTATACCCCGGGTTCGTGGCAGGCAGAAGACCCACAATGGACGTGGGGTTGATTAGCGTGGAGGAGGCTATAGTGTTCTCCTATCATGTACAGCCTGCCTGCATCCACACCCAAGGCTTCCCTTCTCAGAACATAGCAGCCGTCAGTATCTCTTTCAGCTGTGTGTGTCTTACCAATCTCTCTTATATGTGCTTTCGATATTCACACAACTAAGTAATCATCATCTTTCTGACGACTCCTAACCCATGTTACTTACGACAGACCTTCAAACGCTCAAACCAGCATTATGGATGGGAGTTAATACTTCAACAACACGACCCTCGCTGTCACTCCCCTCAAGACGCGTGTGCCAAGTCCCTCAACCTACACGACACTCAGTTCTGTGCTACTGACGCAGGTGAGGCGATACCTACAGTGCGTGTGTGTGTGTGTGTATGCTGACACAGGTGTTTCTCAGCACCTGAGTGAGATTGTAATGAGGATGTAGGCATTTTGATACATTATAAATCTGTTAGTTATATTATTATTATTAGTAGTAGTAGTAAAGTCGTTATCATTATATTAAGTTTATATTATATATTGTATATTTCCCTTTGCTGCAGTATCAAACAGTAACATTCTTACTTACGTCAAACTCTGGTGTTCCTGGATCATTCAATACACATTTACAGCAACTGTCGTATGCATCAACACAACACCCTAATCCCTAGAGAACCATTGAACATAAAACTCTGATAACTACAAAATCTATCAACAAAATTATTGGCTTAAAAGAATCAATCCCTCAGTGATCCTTGAAGTTTCTATTCTTACTGGCAGAATCTACAAGACTCCTGAGTGAGGGCTCCTCAGGTGGGCCTTACCTGGTCAACGTTGGGAAGGCGGGTAAGGAGCAGTGGTCGGTGGTCGGTGTGGTATCCTCTTCCTACAGCAGAGACTCCTGTGACACGCCTCTCACCATCTACTCCTCCCTGGCCGAGATGAGGTCCTGGATATCAAAATGTGTAGACGAGGGAATCTGTTCCTGATGTGTTGTCGAGGGTGAACTTGTCATTATGTAAATGGTTGTGGGTGATTGTCTCTTGTCACGTGTGACTATTTGGTCAGATAATGTACTTTTGGTTGACCTTAACTTGTCATATATGTACTCTTCACAGATGTTTATTAAAGGTTAACTGGTCTGTGTCGTTAGTTTATCCATTGTAAACTTCCCTGTGTCACATGGGACGACAAGTTCTCCCTTATAATGTATTATTTTTATGTTTGATTATGTTGCCAAGATTATCACATTGTTCTGTGAGGGTTAAGGTCGGTTTCGGGTAGGCTAGATTAAGTTCTCTTAAGGACTCTATGCAAAAAGGATTTTACGTGTGATATAATAGGGGCGCAATTGGACCTTGGAGGCCCCTGGGCTCCAACACCCGTGCAAGGATCTCTGGGGTCGGCGCTGCATCTAGGAGGCCCCCTGGCATCGCTGCCTCCTCTAGGAGGGTCCCTGGAGGAGCCGTACCTGCTAGGATCGCTTGGGCGGCAGTTGGTTTTGCACTATTTAGAATATTGGGAGATATGACATTAATTAAACACATACCCCGTCGCATTTCCAGCATCATCGCATCATGAACAATGTAAAGGAGAATAAATATCCAACAGGAAAACATAAGTTGGGGTGTTGTGCTGACTGACTGCTCTGTTCTCCTATTGGCTGTAATTTGGTGGATTGACATTTTAGTTCACCAATCACAGTTAAGTAAGGGATTGCTGGGCGCATGTCCCTGGGGTCGCCGACACACATGGTAGAGCCCCTGAGGTCCCCGACGCCTCTAGGAGGGCTCCTGGGAGAGTCCCTGGAAGCACAATCGCCCCTTAGAGTTCCCTTGTGGGCGCTGCTGCCCCTGGGACGGCCCCTGGGGTCGCCGCTGCCCTTGGGAAGGCCCCTGGTTTCGCCGGCGCCCCTGGAAAGGCCACGGAGTTTGCTGCCGCCTTTAGGTAGCCCGATCACCTACCCGCTAGCCCACCCACCTACTAGCCCACCCACCCGGGATTCGGAGAAGTGTCCTAGCACAGATTGGAGACTTACTCCATGACCGCAATCAGTGTGTGTGTGTGTGGTGATTAATGTCATGAAATCGATATCTGTACCATTTACAAGCAGGGTACCACAGTGTAGTGTATTTGGCCCACTGTTGTTAGTTTACTTCATCAGTGACCTGCAAGAGACTGTACACTCCTCCATTCAAATGATTGCGGATGATGCCAAGTTATTTCGAAAAATAAAGAACCAAGCAGACCGTGAAGAGCTGCAGAAGGATCTCTGTGAGCTTCAAGAATGGTCGAAGAAATAGCTGCTAAGATTCAATGTCACGAAGGGTAAAAGGATGCACCTGGGACGTACCAATAATAAGGAAGCGTATCATATGTCCCAACAGGAAGAAACTGCATTAATTGAAATTGAATTTGAAAAGGACCTAGGTGTGTATGTTGAAAATGAGCTGTAGTTCTCGGGCCATTCCAAGAAGATGAATCAGGCAACTAAAGTCGTTCAGATATCTAGACGGTCTGTCCTTTGTAATGATCTTCAAGAGTGAGGTACTTTCCCGTCTGGTCCCCGAGATATACTCGGGACTGTCAGTTGATTGAAAATGTCCAAAGGAGGGCCACCAGGTTGGTGCGAGCACTTCAGCAGCTCAGCTACCTTGAGAGATTAGAGAACCTGCAATTGCCTATCTTATACTACAGAAGGGCAAGGAGAGACCTAATTGAGATGCATAAACATCCAAGGGTATTACTCAGTTGAGTGTCCTTACCTGGACCTGGCAGACACTCGCTCCACAAAGGGTCATAGCTCAAGGTTGAAGAAGCTGCAAGTCCAGAAAACTGTGAGGGCAAACTTTTTTTGGAGTGAGAGTTGTGAACTCTTGGAACAATCTGCCAGAAAGTGTTGTGACGGCACCGAGCGTGAGCTCTTTTAAGACCAGACTTGACAAGTACTAGAGCAGGTTCAGATACATTCAGGAGCCAGTGCATGCCCAGTACTTGCCAACAATGCATAACAGAAACATGACCGATCGCCCAAGCGGTTAACGAGGCTATCAGTGGTGAATTGGATAAAAGTAAAAATTCAAAGGTAAAGTCATAAGGAGATTATTGGAAAAATCGGATTATAAGGGGACAGTTTCAGGCTCCCCTGAACAAGAGGTGGTCAACTTCACACGTGCAACAACCTCTTCAACTTGCAAGAAGGTTGTGTTGAACTTTGGTGTGCGTGTCAAGGCTTGTACAAACCGAAATGGTTCACACATAGAGAATGTCAACTTCCAAAAAATTCTGCAATGAATGATTATCAAATGACAAGATGTCCCTCACGAGTTTCCCATATGATCTTGTATTCGAGTTGTGTAATTACCTCACAATAGTCACGAAATCAGGCCCTTATTTTGGTGCATCCTGTATATACAGTACTGTATATAATTTCTTTCTTCCTCAGTTGTAATGTCTTTATCTGTCGCTGTGGTTATTTGTTTTTATGTCTCTCTCCCTCTAGGTTTATTCTTTTTTTATTATCTATCATTTCATGTCTTATCAGCTTACTTGCCATTCAGGCGGATGGTCTATCCAGTGTTTGTACAGGAGTAAATCGGACTCCAGAAAACCTGTTATGTTTGGTATGGTTACACTGGATAGCACCCTTCTCACGTATATCTGGGCCAAGCAGGATTTGAACCTCCCATGACATATTGGCGAGATGTGCGCATTACCGCTGCATTTTTCTCTCTCTATTTCTTTCTTCGTCTTTGGTTATTTCTGTCTTTATCTATCTTTCTTTTTCTGCTGTCATTTCCATCTTTATCTGTCTGTCTCTTTCTCTTTGGTTATTTATGTGAGTGTCTATCTCTCTGTCTTTCTTTCTTCCTGTGGTTATTTTTGCCTGTCAGTCTTCTCTCTTTCTGTGTTTGTCTGTCTCTCTGTTTATCTGCTTCTCTATCTAACTGTGTTTCTTTCTTTTTTCTTTGGGTCTTTCTTTATCTGATAGACTGATAGCTAGATAGACAGAGATATACATATAAACTGACAGACAGACATAGATAGATAGTGAAATAGAAAACAAGGAGTTAAATCTCAGCTACGTCAAGTTTGGTCATATTTAGGAAAACAATTTAAATGATTATTTTCCAATATATTTCTGAAGACAGGTCAGGTCATTCTCTCTCTTTCTATCACCATTTCCCCCTCCTTCTCTCTCTCTCTCTTTGTCACTCTTCCCCCCTCCCTCTCTCTCTCTCTCTCTCTTTTTATCTGTCACTCTCTACCTCCCTCTGTCTCTCTCTATCAATCACTCTCTCCACTGTCCCCTACCATCTCTCTCACAACAAACATGACCTCTATACATGACCTTATAATAATAATAATAATAATAATAATAATAATAATAATAATAATAACAATATATGGACTAGTAGTATTCAACAGACAGTGGGCCACCTCACAGTTGGGTCGACCAGAGGTGCCTCACCATACTTCGATATGTATAATCACATGTATATTTCTAAATATCTATGATAAGAATAGATTATACATGTACAGTTGCGGACATTTGAGTGGTGGCCACCTAGTCCATCATCACAGTGGTGGAATGCTCGCCACAATTGGTAATAGTTAGGTATAAGATAAAGAATGGAGAGTAAAGGCCTTACCGAATTTTGGTGTCCAAGCAAGTGATGGCGCTCATGTAAGGAAAATTGTCATCTACTGTTTACAGTTAGTATATTATTGTTGTCTCAATCTCTACTGTAAAAAATAACAGTAACATGAGATCAAAGAACAACAAAGTCATAAAGAAGTGAACAAAATAATATAAGATAAACAATTAAAATAGTTTCCCCTCATGTTCAAGGATGGCCAGCCCTCGGGTCACCTAGGCGAGAACTTGTTTAAGGTGTAGAAAATGTCGCTAACACAACAACTACACCTTAAGTTAACGAGTTGCATGACCCAGTGTCAAGGAATAATCCGAGAAGACAGGACAACTTGTCAACTGCACTGGCTAACCATTACCTCGGAACACAATCCGTAAATTGATTAACATCCTGGTTCCCAATTACTGCTGGGTGAGGCAAATGGCATAAAGAAACTTTGTCACTCACTCTCTTTCTATCTGTAAGGGTTAAGTATAAATATAGAGGTCAGGCATCTGCTCCCAACCCCCCCCCCTCCCAAATATACTGTATACTGTATGTATATACAGTACAGTAGTACCCCACTTAACGCGGTCAATAAAACCCACAGGGTACCGTGTTAAGTGAAAACCGCGCTAAGTGAACAACAGAACATACGGGATTAATTCCAATAGAAACTGGCCCGACCCCCAAACTCCACTTTTTGACGACACATAACTATGTTGTAGTAAAAATTTTATCTTAACTTTATGATGGTATGAAAAAACAAGTAATATAGAAGAGGTTAGGTTCGGAAAAATAAAGGTTAAGTTAGGAAAACTAAAAGTTATGTTGAACACTTACATTAGTAGAAGAGATGGGTCGGCATACGGGGATGGAGGCTGGTTCCGAGGCAGAGGGCAGGCTACTGGCCCTCAGGTGAGTCACCATCACTGTCACCCACACTTGTTATGGCCTCCCTGACAAATCCCTCAAAGTCATCTTCACTGTCTCTACCTCTGTCACTATCACTGGCTTGGGCTGGCTGTGGTGGGTTGCGGGCGAAGAACTCGGTTATGCTTTTTTGACGGCTGGTGTTTATGTTGTCTTGATACACCTTGATGTACGGCTCCATAGCCTGCACCAGCCGGATATGGAAGACTTCATAGCGGTCATCGTTATTGTCGCGGGAAAGGAAGGACTTCATTTTCTCTGCACACTCCATGGCACCCTTAATATCACTATGACTTAAACTGTGTTCTTCGGAGAATGACGCACCTTCTTCCTCCTCTTCACTGACGTGATCTTCTTCCAACATCTCGTCGGCAGTCACTTCAGGATCTCTGATCACCTCCAGGATGTCTTCGTTGGTGGTCTCGGAGAAGCCTTCAGCTGTAATATTGAGCGCAGCTTCTCTGGCAAGGTCCACTGCTACTGCAACAGTCTGAACCTCACCAGTCACAGGTTCACTCCTCCTCTCACCTGGTATGCCATGCAACACATGTCTCCATGCGTGACGAATCGTAGCAATAGTCAGCAGATCCCATGCCTCCACCAAGAAGTCTACAGCTTGTTTGACGTTAAACTTCTTCCAAAATTGTTTGACGAGAAGTTCTTGAGCCGCCACCTCTTGTTCCTTGTCCTCGTCGCTTTTACTCTCACTGTCAGTGTCACCCAGCATACGCAACTCATCCTTGGTGTTGGTAGAGTCGTTCAGGAGCTTGAACTTCTTTGCAGAGTACCGAGCTTTCACATTGCAGATCAACCCCTGGTCCATGGGCTGGATTAATGACGTAGTGTTAGGAGGAAGGAAGACTACTTTTACGTTGGGGTGACGATCCATAAGTAGGGGCAAGTGTCCAGGTGCGTTGTCAAGGAGCAACAAAATGTTGAATGGAACATTCTGTTGCTCGCATAATTTCTTCACGTCGGGAACAAAACAGTCGCCAAACCAGAAGAGGGACAGAGAAGAGGACATCCAAGCCTTACGTGCGGTTAGCCAGTGGACATTAAGCTTGTTCATGTCCATATTCTTGTAGGCGTGCGGCTTGCGGGCTGTGTGAATCACCGATAACTTTGGTTTACAGGTACCGGAGACATTGGTGGTAAACAGGACGGTGATGCGTTCCTTCTGCATCTTCCGGCCCCGAATCTTGCTGGCATTCTTTACAACGAAGGTCTTGGACGGTAGCTTTTTCCAGAAAAGACCAGATTCGTCCATGTTAAACACCTGGTCGTCGGTGTACTGTCCTTCCTCCATAATCTCACGTAAGAACGGAGGAAAATTTCTAGCCGCCACACGGTCAGCACTCGCTTCCTCAGCACCAATGTTGATGTTGGTGATCTTGTTCCTCTTCTTAAACCTATGCAGCCAACCAGAGGAAGCACTGAAGGCTCTGCAATTCCCAGCTTACGTGACACTGCTGCGTATAGCTCATGTGCATACTCCTGCACTGAGCGAGTGTCCACCGCCATGTTGCTTCGCGCCTGACGAATCAAATAACTCGCCAGCAAATTTTCCACTTTTACCAGCACCCTGTTCTGGCAATACTTGATCGTTGAAGCACCTGCAGACTTTGTGATTTTCATGTGCTCTTTGATCTTGGCTGCATCCTTCTTGATAGTGCGAGTCGTAGATTCGTTGACGCCATGCTGGCGCGTGAGATCAACTTGCCGTGTTCCTTTCTCCAAATCTTGAATGATCTGGTACTTCACTTCGTAGCTTAGACCACGGCGTGTCTTCTTGGGCTTAGGGCGACTGGGTCCAGGTAAGGAAAGGTCTCTCTCTGGTAGCGGTGGTGGTCCGGCGGAAGCCATTTCACAGAACAATGGATTCACGTATACACGGAGTGGCCTGGAGGGATGAAACTGCCGCGGCTAGGTGAAGCATCGTCTTTCCTCCCTCCCTCCCCCGGGTGGACACGTCATAATACTTTAAGCCAATTATAGCTAGCAGCAGAGGGGGGTTAGGGATGCATGGCCAATCACAGTCCGATACGGCATATGACGTCAGTGATAACCCAACAGAGTCATGCACTGCGCAAACTTACAGCGCGACTTGCCCAAGCGGAGGGAGGAGGCGGGTGGGGCGAATCTAAAAATAGCGTCTCGAGCCGGACACTCGCCGCGTATACGTGGAAAAAACCTGCATTAAGTGAAAGTTCGGCTCTGACGAGGCACCGCGTATACAGTAAATCGCGTTAAGCGGGGTATTACTGTATATACAGTATATCGCTAAATCCACGTTTCCAATGGTTTCACACAAAACCTGTTCATTCATCTTTTTTAAGCAACATGAACCTCCATCGGGGAATGTCCATGCCAATGCAAGAAACATAATGTTGAACGTGAAAAAACAAATATATTTATTCACCTTTCATTATTTCACTAAATCTTAATAAAAAGTAAAAAGTAGAAGACAATTTTCCTTACATCAACACCATCTATTGGTTGGGTGCTAAACTTAATTATAGTCTTCACTTTCCATTCTTTAGCTTACACTTAACTGTTATCAATTGAGGCAGCATTCCACCACTGTGATAGTGGACTACCGGTGCCCTCAATTCTTATGTCCTCATATGTCCAAAACTGCACATATGACACATGTTGTACATGGTATATGTACACACATGTATACACAACTTTGTCATATATACAGATGTGTACTAATGACACATACATGCTATATGTACACAATGTATACATAACTCATATACACCTACATGAATGACCCACATGTATACACAATTGTCATATATATACTACACACATGTAGGCATAACTTTATCATATACACATACATGTACACATGACACATACATGGTATATATTCACACATGTACAGTATACATAAGTTACATTATCACATGTACAGTCCTGGACATTTCCACATGAGGCTCTCACCCACAAATGTGAACCCTGTGAATGTAAGGCTGGGGAATCTGAAGCAACAGAAATTCATATATCTGGTAACAATGCATGTGTGTGGGGGGGGGAAGGGGGGTAAGGAGGAGGGTTAGGCGAGTGCAGTAGGTGTGGGAGTAACTGAGTTGTGTTGTGGAGGCAGTTGTCATGTGTTGTTTCAGCATATTATGGATAGATGGAGATGGAAAAGGGTGATTATGATTAAGGAAATTAGTGATTTATTAAAACTGCATTATAAGTCCAGTCTCATGTAAACCTGTAAACCACCAGGACAATAGCCCCACATAACTGTGGCCCCCTTTCTTATGCCTTGCCGGCTCCCTGCCTAGTCACCATTGATATAAAGTTGTTGTAATGTTAATGTTATAATGTGTATTTCAGCTTTGCCCTTTATTCCACTCCTCACACACCTCCAGCCACCCATGCCAACATTTATCCAGAATTACCATGTTATGTTATGCTGTAATAAAACAATGTATTGAACTCTATTTATCCTTCAACTGGACTTTACTATGAAAATACTAATGACCAATAATTGATTCCAATCAGCTAAAAATCTCAACTTGTGTATAAATCATTTCGCAAGCATAATCCTCGGTGTTAGGTAAAATGGAATGAATTTGAATATCAATACTATGTACACACTGAAATACTGAAGTTTCCAATCCACATTAACTGCTTGTACTGTATATGCTAATGACAAACATTCTATTCCTCCAAAAGTTAAACATTTGGCTGATGTTCATATTGGAATACTGAATTCAACATGTATGGTAGTTAGTGGTAATCCTGGATAAATGTGGGTGGCTGGAGAGAACCACGACCCGGGGCGAAGAGGTGACATGGGTGACCCGACTAGATCAGTCATTTAATGAGAGCAAAATGTAAACAATGACAGTAAAGGATCAATGTTGCCAGACAATGTGAGGAGTAGATTGACGTCAAGTGACCTTATCAATCTCATGGTGGCTGGTTACAGTGTGCACCTAATATCTAAATTCATTTGGGCTGAACATTATCATAAAGATTGTTAATCACTTCAAGTTGTAAAATTACCTGCATGTAAAATATGCCTTAGATTGACAATAAATGAGGATGTTCTGGTGAAACATTTCCCAACATGCCACCCCTGTTTTACCACAAACAAGAAGACCCGCTTCACTTGCAAACCCTCTCAGTAGCTATTCTGTCATCTACCTTCGTTTTTCTCATGACTCAGTTAGAGAATGTCATCTGCAAACACGTAGTTATTTAAATACTGTAATGTCCATTCATATTAATCCCTGTGGTAGATCCCTTGAAGATGTCTTCGAAATATGTTAAGAATAATTTCAAAAAATGTGCGGATGTATACTCTTGGTTGTTCAACACCTCGCCTCATGCCTGTGATTAGAATTTCTTATACCTCCCCTCCCACATCCCCACACTCCTATTGTTTGTGGTCACAGATGGCTTCAATATACCTTATTTATGTTTACATTAATATCAATAAATATATAAGGATGTTTCCATCTCTTACAACAGATGATCTAATTCCTGTCATAAGCAAAATTGGTAGAGGAAATATAAGGTAACAGCGGTTCTCCTACGATCATTGCCTAACACCACTTCCACCATGCTCATCTTACCAAGGGAGGGAGGGGGCAAGGTTATGTGTCCGCTATTGTCCTGGTGGTCTAGATAAGAGTGGACCCATTACACAGGCTATAACTAATCACACTAATTATAAATCTTTAATATAAGTGCATACCCATATTCTTAAATCTTAATCTACCCTTCTACCTCTTCCATCACCATTTATCCATCATATGCTAAAACAACACATGGCAACTACATCACCACAAAACTCAGTGACACCCGCACTCCCCAACCCCTAACCCTCCTCCTTCCATACCTTCCCCTTTCCACTGCCACACACATATTTTTACCATATAAATAAATCTCTGTCTGATGCCTTAAATTCCCTGGTCTCACATTCACAGGATTCCCATTTGTGGGCGAGTGTCTAACGTGGAAATGTCCGGGACTGTACACACATGGTTTTAAAGTGCACATAAGTTTCATGTGCATTTATCACTCAGTGTAGGTTCATCCCTCAATTCATACACATGACTATTTAGTCATGTGTACACAAAGGTGTTATATGTGATAACAGACGAGTATACAGTGAGAGGATGAAGTATCTTCCCAGGGTTTTGATGAGTATCCTGTACATTGCAGAACAGTTGAGCCATCGACACATGCTTGTGTGAAACCTATAAACAGTTGCCGAATCTGTGGAACCTTGCAAAGGGGTCGCCAGTGACACCTTTCACTGTGTTGGATAGTCAGGTTTCATCATATCTTGACCAAAGCTGGGAAGATACTTCATTCTCTCACTGTACATACTGTCATTTCACATGTGACACCTTCTTTATGACAGTTATGGGTTAACAAAACTGTTATCACTTATATGACAGTTTTAGAGTGGCATACAAGAGTCATATCACAAGCGACATCTAAATTTCATCAGGTTTTATGACATGACAAAGAGTACATATGCAAATTAAATGTTTACTGATATATATATATATATATATATATATATATATATATATATATATATATAATATAATATATATATATATAATATATATATATATATATATTAATATATATATATATATATATATATGTGTGTGTGTGTGTGTATATTGTATACTCATTAAATGTTTACCGGTATATGAGAGTTATAAGTCATAGATCATACTAAATGGCATCATATGACAGGATATTGTTTTCTTCTATGATATTGGATATATACTGGCATGACACAGTCCTTACATATTACCCTGGCATATGACAGTTCATGATAAGTATATGACAGTCACAGATCATGTAAGATACAATGTGACATAACAGGTTTTCACATTTTTAGATATATTATGTTACGTACCTGTACTGGTATGACACAGCCCTTACATTACCCTGGCATATGACAGTTCATGACAAGCACATGACAGTCACAGCTGATGTCAGATGTCAACAGGAGGTTGGGTTATGGAGTCACTCAAATCCATTTCTTGAAATGATTTAGTGTCATTCAATGGGACATCATCCGTCACCATCGCATCACTTGAACTACTAGTGTCACTTGTGTCAAGGCTCTTGGCTTCGGCGTCATATGATGTGACATCTCTAGGACTGTAATGCTCCCTCTGGGCTGGGTTGATCCCCCTAGACCCATGGTTTTGGCTTGAAAATTTTTCATTTTCATTCTGTGGTAAAAATCGATTTCGGGTGTTACAGTTGTCCCGATATTGTCCGCTCCGCTCCTGCCCTGAAAATCGGTCATTATGATTCCGGGAAATGAACCGATCTTGGGTAACCCCAGATCGGAACTCCTCGGAGTGATCGGGATCACCAAAAGACCGATTTCGTTCACGGTTATCAAATGATGAATGATTTTGCCTGACAAACCTATCAGTTTCTTGTTGGTTGCCAAACGCAGATGTGTGTTCGGTGCTCAGCGCTGGTGAGACGGGTTTGAACAGGTGTGGTGGAGCTTCGGGCGTGAGTACGGGTGTGTGGACACCTGCCTCGATGGGTGAATATGCTTGCGTTGACAGTCCAGGTGATTCAGACGAGCATACCGATTCGGGAGTCCCCACACTTCCAAGCGAACCTGGTCCCCCTGGGGTAGGCGAACTGTCTAGGGACCCAACACTGAAAATCATTATTATTACTCTTATTACTGCATTTATTTTTTTTTTATAGTAGCTTTAACATTATTACAGCTATCATTATCATGTTAGTACTGTAGTACAAATAGCACCTGACAGCTCTGTCAGCTATCCTTGGTCAAATCTTCTTAGTCCTTGCTATTGTTGTATACCTGCACTGTCTAGGTACACAGAAAACTGTATACTGCATACCTCTATGGTCTACGTACAGTCGCTCAAAAAAGTATCTGAAAAGTGGGGTCTGATGGATGCCAAAACAAACATTGCCAACGCCTGTTGTCTGGATACTGTTGCCTGGTCTTCTGCCATTTCCCCAAAACATACAACCTATGTGTCATATTTCCATGAACAATATTTTCAGATACTTTTTTGAGTGACTGTACACTATATACCTGCATTGTCTATATACATGCTCAAGTGTATACAGTACCGGTACCTGCATTATTTGTATACATGCTGAACTGTATACATGCATTGTCTATATACATCTGAACAGTATATCTACAATGTCTATATACATAGCATGTATGATGATTTTAATGAAATATTATTATTACTAATATTATTATGGTATGAAACTTCACACATCTACAAGTAAGATTACGTTAGGTTACTCTAGTAGTGGAATAAATAAAATTATAAAATCACAGAGCAAAGAGACGTGCAAGATGCAGAAATTATAATAAAATCTCTGAAAAACATCCAACACTGTCTTTATATATTAATATTGTGTTTAGTGAAATAATACACATTCTCCAAAAAAAATCAGAGATTCTTTAATTAATATTTGTAGGAAAAAGAAATTAAATTGTGTTAGGTTAGGTTAGGTTAATCTTATTATCATCATTTACAAAAAAATTTCCACTTTACCTATGTGGCTGCGTTATCAAGAGTCCCCCAATGCATCGGTCAGGTGCGCAGGTGGACGCCCGCTTATTTGGCGTAAGAAACTGCTCGCATCGATCATCCACATCCCACTTCCGTTTCAGTCCAGCCCCTAGAGGTGACGGCCGTAGAGCTATGGGGCTCAGACTTCTACGGGTAGCGAATGTCTTCTTTGTCGGCGATGGGGATGGGCAAAACGACGTATTTCGAACATGCTGTTGAAGTGAAGGTGAGAAACACTGTCTACCAACACCCCGAGTTGGTGATGCACCGCAGCCAGTCAGAGGAAGGACCGTTGGAACAATCGTTAAGTGGAGAGGATCAGTGAAGTCCCGTCGGATGGATGTCATGGTCGACGTCGTGCCAGATGTGTTGGTGTTTACATTAATTGAGACGTTAATTGGGCTGGATATACTCGCTGAGGTGCTTCCTGGGAGTATGTGTGCTTTGGATCGGCCAACGTCTTCCGTCTGTGGAAGTTAATGCAATTTAGTTGATTTTAACTTATCCTAACCTAGCCTCAAGCAATCTAAGCTATCCAAACCAAACCTAACTCTAATTAACCTAATGTAATGCAACCTAACCTAAACCTATCTGAACTTGACCTAACCTATCTGAATTTAACCTAACCTAAACTAACCATAACTTCACCTAACTAAACTTAAAAACCTTAACCTAACCTTAATCTAACTAAACTTAACCAAAACTAATCGAAGTTAACCCAACCTAACCTAAAGTTAACCTAAGCTACCTGAACTTACCCTAACTTAAAAATTCTTTAACAAATCTAAACCAGTCTACAATCTCTTTAAAACCGTTACTCACTAAGGTCAGGTCCTCCCATGATTGCGATAAACAATCAGTGATCTGTAGAGTTGACTGGACGGTCCGTTCATGGGCTGCCTCACGATTGACCACATCCATCCCTTCCTCGACCCGAAGCTGACAGACACGTAAGGCCCCACTGCCTTTTGAAGTGCCTGGAGACTGAAAGAGACAGTTTATTAATTGAGAGACAGAGAATGATTAGATTAAAACCAACACATTCTAAAGGTCCAAGTTAACAGGAAGAGAGAAAAAGACAGACAGACGTATACACAGGACATATTTAATGAGAGAGAGAGAGAGAGAGAGTCTTCCTCAATCAATACAGGCGGTCCCCGACTTATGACGGGATTAGGGACCCAAATCCAAGTCGAAAATTATTAAATAATATATAGAAAATCTAAAATGGGTGTCTCTTTTTCTTCTCAGCACCACAAAACTCTCACTTTTAAGCTTGCCAGCCATTTTAAAGGGAATTACAAACGAAAATTTTGTCAGTACACAGCGCAATCACTAACGTCGGGACTCGAAAATACTTAATTTGACAAAATTTTGGTACGACTGAGGCGGTCGTTTGTCCGGGTGGTCATAAGTCGAGTGGGTCATAAGTCGATGAGTACCTGTATGTAAATTACATATACAGTGAGTTCTGCTATAACGCGTGTTTTGTCAAAGCAAATTGTCTGTAACGCGATTGATGAATAGAAGAACGATATTTGTAAAACGCGAACACGTGTTGGCTGTAACGCAATTCCACTCGAACGGTTAAAGTATATACAGTATTGTCGCTTGGCGAGGGGTTATACAGTGTTTACAGTTCACGTTCGGCATCACAGACCCATAAGAGAGCAGTTTATTCCCTCACTCTTAGAATTGGTTCGCCCATAATGCTGCACATGATTGGTTAGCTATAAGTTCAACACACATTCAGCCACAGAAAAATGCTAAGATTTTAGGTAAAATAATTCAAACAATGGTGACGGTAATCCTCCTGGGAAGAGAGTGGAAGAATAGCATGTATTGTGTCATGCATGTCACATGCACACACACACCTGGCTTATATTTATTATTTAATATTTATATTACTAATGATGAGACATACACCATTAGAGGATCAAATGAGAATATAATGAATAAATAACATCAAACACGAACACGGCAACAAATAGACCCACCCCTAACGACAGAGAAGAGATTACCCTCTGATTCAGATTGTCATTTTTTTTTAAGTTAAATTATATATTGTAATTTGTTCTATTATTTAATAGTTTGTGTTATATTACGTGTGATGAAACATACACCATAATAGGCTGATCATACAAGAATACTATATAATTATGAATATATAAAAACAAACTTGCAATCGTGGCAATGGACGGTCTCGCCCTCCCCCACCTCCAGCATGTTTACACATCAAGTGTCATCTCGTACCTTTTAGCTCTCATTAGGCCTATATCAAATCTGATTAGACCACTGTACAGTATCCCCATTTAAAGACAATACAGCATATACTGTACTTCATTAACAAATAAGGTTTAACATATGTTATTAAAAATAAATAATTTTTCATGAACTGTCATTGTAGCATTGCATATACCATATAATGCGGCCAATAAGTCGACCTTTGAAGCTCCAATGACAAGGGGGCGTCTTATACAACAAGTATAAAATGTTAACCTCTACGTATGCTCCACCACTAGCATCAGATCTTTACTTTACCTTACTGGTAGGTCTCAGTCACTTAATTTCCAGCACTCATAAAGTTTTACTGAACTGCAGCACTTTTTCAGAAAGGTAACTGTTACTGAACTCAGCCTAAGCTCAGTGTTTACAATTGTCATATTATGGGAGTTCCTACACATACCAACACCATTCAGTGTTAACTACGGTTTCTTACAAACAAACATTACTGGAGCACCAGGATTTTGTAATGTTTATATGAATGTGGTGTAAAGTTGTAAACAAGGCAGAAGCCTGAGAACGGCTGGTTGGCCTGCAGCAGCTCCGTCAGTGTTGCCAGCACTTGTTCGTGAATGTCACTAGATTCATCCCTAGTTGCTACAAAGTTGCTAAATATATAAAAAAAAATCTGGAGAAATACTGGTACATATAGAGTTAAGACATTATTTAAGAAGAGACTAATTGTTAACAATGACTTGGCTAAATGCCAAAAACTGTCTCAGGTGGCATTAAGGGTAGACTGAAAACAACACTAAACTGACAACTATGAGGTAAACAGATGGACGACCACTTTCTCCCCGTTATACAATAGTCCTCGCATTCTACATGTATTTATTTATATGTACCAGTATTATTATTATTATTATTATAACTAATATTATTATCTATTTATACAGTAGAGGGGATCCTCGTTATCCATGGTTAATTGGGACCAGAAAAACTCCCCTGATAACGAATCCATTTAAAGCGGGGAATTAATCCCATAAGAAATAATGGAAATAGGTCAAATTGGGACCATGACATTGCACACGACACTCAAAAACATTTTATATAATATCTTTTAACAATTATTTACTTTAGAAACACTTGTTAAACATTTGATAACACAATATTTAAAAAACTATTTAACTTTATAAGTTAACTAACGTCCTTAAAATTCATTGGGGTCGGTGTGTTGAGACAACATAGGTTGTGCATACCGTTGTTGGTGCACACTCACTTAGTGGTTCATTGAGACAAAATACTTATTATTATGATTTAAAAATAAATAATTTTAACAAAATACTTTTATTTATTTAGCTTCAAAGGTAGATTGTGTGTGTGTGTGTGTGTGTGTGTGTAATGTTGGAGGGTGTGTGGGTGGTGTTGGGGTGTGTGGGTGGTGTTGGGGTGTGTTGGTGGTGTTGGGGTGTGTTGGGGTGTGTGGGTGGTGTTGGGGTGTGTGGGTGGTGTGTGGGTGGTGTTGGGGTGTGTGGGTGGTGTTGGGGTGTGTTGGGGTGTGTGGGTGGTGTTGGGGTGTGTTGGGGTGTGTAGGTGGTGTGTTGGGGTGTGTGGGTGGTGTGTGGGTGGTGTTGGGGTGTGTGGGTGGTGTGTGGGTGGTGTTGGGGTGTGTTGGGGTGTGTGGGTGGTGTTGGGGTGTGCAGATTGCATCTCTTAAAATACAAATTTAAGGGTCATTGAGGGGGGGGGGGGCTAATGAGGGGCCACTTAGTGCAGCAAAAGTCTAGACAATTGGCAAGTCCTGATCCCCTTTCCGACAAAATTGTCCGTACTTTTGAGGGTTTAATGTATAATCAATAATTATGATAATTAGCAACTTACTAACAATTTACGATAATTACCAGGGGCGAGACGGGCCCAAACGATGCACTGAATCGTCGAACTCGAGGCTGTGTTCCCTGGATGTCACCCAAGGCTCCTTCTCTGTAATGGTAGTAGTAGTAGTAACTGTCTGTACAAGCTGAACTGTGTACCTGCATTGTCTATATGCTGAACTGTATGCCTAAATTTTCTATATACATATGGAACTGTATACCTGCATTGTCTATATACCCTGTACATGCTTGACTATACATATACTATACTCATGTTGTACTCAAATTAATTGCTATATTGCAAGGAATCCAGCAACGCAAGTTATATTCTGCCAAGTCAAGTCTGTTACATTTTTAAGAGAAAACTTTAAGCCAAAAACAACCTTCATTCCCATTAATTGTTATCACCCACTGCCAGTTGTGCCTCCCCTGCTGGCTGGGTAGAGGGGGAGGGGGAAGTAGGGTGTTGACAGCCAGGAGGGGAGATTAATGCATACAAAGTTGTCAGGGACTCCAGAATTATAAAAAGCAAGGAGTTTAAGTTTTTTGCTTATAAAATGTCACTGACTTGTCTTAGCAGAATACAAATTGCATTGCTGGAATTCTTGAAAGATAGCGATTAATTTGAGTAAAACTTCCCATAGTTTGCACTAGGCATAAAAAATGAGTACAGTAATTAACTTAGTACATTTGGGTACTAGTTGTGATAAATTATGAGGTTGCTCATCAGTTGTGGTTGCAGTTGCAAAGCTTCGTGACATCACTAGTGTATAATGCATCTCCATATGCCCTGGTTTATTCAATGATCGGTTGTCTAAGCACAAAAATAGCCAAAACGAGCCATCACGTATCAATTAATTTAAAAAAATAAATTATGAAGTAAAATTTTATAAGTCAATGGTTTAGTAGTGCTGTTAATGTGTGTACTGTTTAAGTGTCTTGGCATGTCACGTCAGCTTGGAATTACATTGATTTATTACAGTATTATTTTACTTTTTTAATAATGTATGTACAGCAAAACCTCGCTTAGGTGGACTAATTGGGGGGAGGGGTGTCCTGGATAAGAGGTTGTCCGGCTTAGGGCAAGTTTTTCCAAAAAGACCTCCATTTTAAACAAAAATCGAGAACAACACCATTGTATCCATTTTTTTTTTAAAGAAATACATGTTTTTTAATAAAAATTAATGAAAGAAAGTAATGCACACAAAGCACTGTACACTTACCCCCCAAAATGGAAGACAGATCAAGCTGGACATGCCTCTCACTGCAAGAGGCTTGCAGTCGCTCTGAGTGTGAGCACTTTGAAATTCCATATTCAGCCCATATTTGTGAGGGAGCAAGTCATCTTACAAGAAATTATGTCTTTTTTGTTTTTTCCAGATAATTTTGTTCGGCTCAAGAGGGGTCCGCCTTGCGGAGTCCGCCTTAGCGAGGTTTTACTGTACATTTAAAGAAATGTTTATATTTGCACAGTAATGATAAACAGACAAAGAGCAGAAAAATCCAGAGATACCCAAGCGGTTGGTCTTCCCACCCACGCACCAACCATGGGAGGATGTGGCTAAACATGGTGCATTCTTTCATAATGCTGGGAACCCTTGTCCACAGGCCTGGAGCAGAAATGTTTGGGGTGATTTACAGATTTTACAATATTTTTTGAATTTTCAGAAAATTATCCTGATTTTCAACCCCGGAATTTGTTCCCGAACCCAAAATTTAGGGAATATACATTTCTTTACACACAAGTTAACTGGCTCAGTGAGGGAGGGGAAAACAGTCACAGAGTGTGTGGGGGGGTGGGGGGGGGGGGTTTGCTAAGGAATCGACATCCCAGATGGTCTTCATTACTATGGTGAAACAGGGAGGGTATGCAAATGGCGACTGTGTTAAACTTTCATTTGGCTTTTATTTACTGATTTGACAACACAATATTTTTTGCTGATAATATTTTTATTTATTCCTCACATTTCCTGGTACGGTATATATCATTTTAAGAAAACTATGGCCACGTTCGTAAGTCGGGGACCCCCTATACTTGCATTGTCTAAATACTGTACAAGCTGAACTATACTGTATACACTGTCCATATACATACTGAACTGTATATACAGTACAGGTACTTGTATTATCTATAGCTATACATGCTAAAGTGTATAACTGCATTGTCTATATACAGACTGAACTGTATACTACCTGCAGTGTCCATATACTATACCTGTATATGTAAACTTGTATGATGATTTAACTGAATTATTATTATTATTATTATTATTATTATTAGGAAATACAATATTTCTCTGAATATTGCAATTTCCTTGTGTATTAAATTTTAAGTAACTAAATTTAGCTTAACCTAACGTAACTTGACATATCTTAATGTAACCTAAACATGACCTCATTAACTTATCTTAATATGATTTAACCAAACTGAACCATAACATAGCCTAATTTAAGACATCCTAACCTACTATAATTTAACCTTCATTATGATGATGCCACTTTTAATATTTTATTTGGCTAATGCCAGACAATTTTATTCAGCTCAAGGGAAGCCCATACAAAAGGGATTAATAGATTATATCCACTAACCTACCATAAACTTAACATCCCTTAACCTAACCCAACCCAACTAGTCCAAACTTAACCTAACTTGACATAAATCATCCTAACCTAACCACACCTTGAGGCAGAAGTCGAGGGTGGGTTGGATACAGCTCCCTGTGGCACCAATTGGTTAATCATCGGAGCACTACTCGACCGCTTCAGCTTGTTGCCACTTGACATAACAGCTTGACTGCTGGAATGAGTTGATGACGAACTGCCACCACAACCCTCGCTGTCCGACACACTCGCTCCGCTGAGATCAACATCCATCGTTGATTCTGGCCTGGGGTTCCCCTCACCACCCTAGCCTATGAGGGATGGTAGATATTATATATATACAGTACTGTATACACTATATATATATTGGGTTGTATGAGTTAAGTCAAAAGGTTAAAAAAAGAAAAACCATCAATCTAAACCACAGTTTGGTTTTTATATATAAAATGTAAAAGGAATGAAGTAAAAATTAAACAATTGTTATAAACTAACCAGCCAAAGAAACAAACTATCTAATGCCTAGTATGTCACAGCAGCTTACATAATTAAATGCAAAAAAACTTTCACTTTCATAATGTTCACCAGTCCATGTTCTCACAACAGAAATTACAATATTTATTTTGTATGTGAAACAACAAATACAAGTTTAAGATATGCAACTTCACTTTGCTTACCTTACATGTATACAGTACTGTTGAAACATGTAGGGGTTGTGGTTAAGTAAGAAAGGCACTGATAACTTGTTTTGGTTTACTTCACAGTTGCAAATACATTGTACAGTATAAAAAATAAACCAAAACCAACTAAATCACAACACTATTGGATACAACATAACATTTAATATTTATAGAAATCAAACACTACCGTTTCTTTGTCTTTGCTACATTACATATTGCAAACAACTGGTTGTGATTTAATTAAACATCTTCGTCACCATGACCAGTGTCTGCATTCAAATACTAAAAAAAAAAAAAAAAAAAAAAAAAAAAGTTTTGCTGCTTTTTCTGTACCAAGGTGGTTCCTTAGTTTTCAATGAACAAGTACATAGTCGGAGAAGACCGGAAACAGTAGTCAGTTAACAGGGGAATTTTTAGAATTTTTACAAATCAGATTGAAAAAAAAAATTAAATGAAATAATAATATCTTTTTCAATTAAAAAAATAATCAACAACCCTGGATTATATATAGATAAATATAGATAGATAGATATACACTAGATAGATAGATAGATATAGAAAGATAGATAATTAGTTAAACAGAAAGATATATAGATAAACAGATAGGTAAAAAGATATACCTGTACACTGTATACTCATTATTAAGCAGATACCGATTCTTTTATACTTTACCGATACCGATACTAATAGAAAACTTAAATTATTTAAACATAAGAAACAAGCTTAATGATGGCTAACTACAGTAGTGATATCTCTGTTAGCCGGAACAATTGGTGCAGAGCACTTCTGGGAATAAGAGATTTCCGGGTAACGAGACGACTCTCTCAAAGCCGGAAAAATATCCCTCATCCCCGAAATTTTCCAAAATTTTCCAGGTAACGGAAAAATGTTCTCTGAAGTTCCAGAAATTGCCCATTACATCATCTCTTGAAACCGGCTAAATATCCCCCATCCCAGGAATTTTCCGGTTACTGAAATCTTTTCCTCGGAATATCCGGAAAATGAGCCTGATTTTCAACTCTCAAACCCAAAAAAAAAACTCCCCCATCCGCGAAATTTTCCGAAATTTTCTGGGTATCAGGAAATTTTTCTCATGATTTTCCGGAAAATGCACCTCTCAGAAAATCGTTCCCAAAGCCGAAATTTTCCGGAAAATACAGGCTTTGGGAACGATTTTCCGAGAAATATTCAATTCCGGCTAATAGAGAGTTCCGGGTTTGAGGGATTCCAACTAATGGAGATATTACCGTACTCGTATATGTATGAGATAAGATCAGCCGATGAAACAGAAATCTTAATTTTATTCTGAATGTAAAATATACATCTGCTCGGAACTCAGGGTGTGCAGTAAGACTCTCGAATCTCCAATGCAGAAAGTGAAAAGTATTTGTATTTTTTTTATTTCCTTGGCAAATTTAATTTGAAATTGAAAAGAAAAAAATACACATGTGGTGCCACGCCACACAGGTATGAATAATACACAAAACAGAAAATTCTTCCCACTATATTGAGGAACAAACTACAGGTAAAGTAAACTCCCGATAACTCGTCATGGATGTGATCTCGCAATGTATTAATATAACTCGGGAAATGCCGAGACATGTAAAATTATCTGGGAAAATCTCGGCATATCTGGCCACCTGCATCACCTACGATGGCTCTGTGTCACCTACCATAGCTCTGTGTCACCTAACATGTCTCTGTGTCACCTACCATAGCTCTGTGTCACCTAACATGTCTCTGTGTCACCTACCATAGCTCTGTGTCACCTAACATGTCTCTGTGTCACCTACCATAGCTCTGTGTCACCTAACATGTCTCTGTGTCACCTACCATAGCTGTGTCACCTAACATGTCTCTGTGTCACCTACCACGGCTCTGTGTCACCTACCATGGCTCTGCGTCACCTACCATGGCTCTGTGTCACCTAACATGTCTCTGTGTCACCTACCATAGCTCTGTGTCACCTACCATAGCTCTGCATCACCTACCATGGCTCTGTGTCACCTACCATGGCTCTGTGTCACCTACCATGGCTCTGTGTCACCTACCATAGCTCTGTGTCACCTAACATGTCTCTGTGTCATCTACCATGGCTCTGTGTCACGTACCAAGCAACTGTGTCGCTTACTATGATGCTTCATTCTTCGCCTGCAGTGCTTGTTTGTGTAACATTTTTACATTTCGTAATTGTACACATATATAGGTCGATAATTTTTTATTGGTGCATTTTTGCAGGGGGGAAGGGGGGACAGAAGTGCCTCAATAAGACAGAATTTGTGATAACTCGGCAAGGCCAGAGCCCCGTATGTGCTACTTCTACAGTATCTTTGGACAGATGGTTTATGAATTTCTGCTTTTCTGATATAACTTTCATTAGTAACTAGTCTCAATAGTCCAGTTTTAAGTACAGTTAAATAAAAAGAAGCTGAAAGCCAAACATGAAGCCAAATTTGTAGCATCAATGGACTTTGGAAGGGAATTTATATGAACTGAAGAAAATTAATTAACGCACGTTCCAGTTATAAGGGGTCAATAACCAACCATTTACAAGAACCAAGGAAACAAAGACATAAAGGTAGGGTAAAAGTACATATCAAGTTTTAGTAACCTATTATTACCTAGCATAAGGAAGCATTGTGTACCAAGTTTGACCAAGAATGACATATACAGGTATTTTCAAATTCTTATTACCATTTTAACCCTAAATTATTTGAAAAGCCTTATACAATCAGAGAGGAACTAGCAGTTAACTTTAACTAAGAAAAGGTTAAAATACTGCCAATTTTGGGGCATAATTATCGAAGGAAAGCAATATCAAATACGAATCTCAAGTTTAGACGATGTATTTTTAGAGTCGCGATTCATTATGTTTCACGTCAACACTTTAAAAATTTCCCGCCTGCTCAAGAAAATAGTGATGTTCATTTCACCCAGTTTCGCAAGTCATTGTTCGTTCGAGTGGAAAAGCACGCACTAGTCACGGTCTTCCTTTTGTTAACCATCGTATAACCTCGCCGAGGTGTTTTTGTTTCGCGGCGGCAACAGCAGTTAGTCTTTGAGATGTAGCAAGTACGACGTAAGCAGTGAACCTTCGATTATGCTAACCCATTGTCGCTTACGTTTTTAGCGAGATTCGTCCTTCTAAAACTATTAAATGATTCTTTGTATTCACGATTCTGTGCCTCAGAGAGTCCTTGTGTATTAACAATCTTGCGCCATTTAACGATTTGCTGTTTTGTCTCTTATGTGTATTAAGAATTCTTGTGTATTAAGGATCTGATGTGTATTAACGATTTTTTGAGTAAATTGCGGCTGAGTGTGTAATGTACGATGTCCTCCTTCTCCCTCCCACTGATTTATTTATCTTCGTCTTCATCTAGAAGCCGGTTCTGTGGGTAATGACTGGCCATACGTGAGAAAGTGTCCAATCAGAAGAAAGCCCAACCCAAGTATCTGATTCAGGCCTGTGTGCCGTTACATTAAGGTGAAACGTTTTTTTTTTCCTTTTTTTTTTTTCCCAAGACAGAAGGACTGCTTATATTACACCCCCCGAAACTGGTATAAGGCCAAACCGAGAGATGCTGGAAATTCCCTGCTATCTACATTTGTAACACAAAAAGTGGTTTGGCTCGTACCTCTTTGTGTAAATCAATAAGTAGGTTCAAACTGCCCCGAATTTAACCATACGCTTCCATTGAAGAAGAATGAACCAAAGGAAAGCTAACTGCTCTCGCTGCTGTGAATTGTCGTTGGATTTCTCAAGATTTTCTAGTAAGCAGGACGTTTGCAGATACTGCACAACCGAAACCCCTTACTGCTTGGTTTCTAGCACAGAACATTACCTTCACACTGCCAGTGGGTGGGGGAAAAGAAGAAGAAGAAACCCGATACCACAAGATAAGGCCATAGGACATTCCAAGCACAGTGTTTTATTATTTTTTGCTGCGGGTTGCACAGAATAGAAGGAAGCAAGAAAAAAAAAAAAGAAGGAAGAAGAAGAAACGCGTTAAATCGACACGATTCGTTCTAATGCTTCTTCTGTTTGGTTGTTTTTTTTTTTGGGGCCCTGGCCTTAAGAAGAGAAGCGTTATTAAAGGAAATTTGTTAATTATACTCCGCAGTCTTCTTAGTCTACTTAAGGTTGTGTTAAGCATACTGAATCCAAAACTTAACAATACTATAAATGGCTTGGATTAACCGAAGCGATAATTTTTCTATAACTAGGTTAAGTTAGGGTTTTGTTGGGTTAGATATATTTCCCTTTTTTTTTTTTATTTTTTTTTTTTTTTTTTTTGCGATTTTTCTCTGAAAGTAATCATGAGTTGGAAGCAAAAATGCCATAGGAAGAACGTTCTGTACAATTAGTCCTAAAAAATAACTTGTACGATTCCAAAACTTATTAAAGTCCTAGGTAAAAACGCTGGCTGACCGAAACGATAATTTTACTTATTTTAATTGGGTTTTTAACGGGGTTATATACTTACATGGTTTTTCCAAAAAAGTAGTGCCTCAAACATGTGACAAAAATGAAGAACTTAGCAAATAATTGTAAGGAAAAGAAAGAAGAAAACCAAAGACATATTATTCCTCACCGGAAATCCTGTTGGTGCCAGATTCCCCATAGGACCTGCGCGTTCGCGACTCTTATTCTTTTATAGATTTATTTTAGTGTATGAATTTGTACCGTTATTTTAGTTGTTCTACTGAGTTTTAAAATTTACGCGATTTTCAAATTTTAACCACAGAAATTGGAAGAAAATGGGACGATTACGGAAAAAAAATGAACGTCCGCCCGCCCCCCACTCCCCGCGCCGACAAATTGCCATTATGACGAGATCAAAACAATTGTAAACATTTAAGGAGCTAAAGTTGGATGGGTTTCCAGTTCTAGCTTGATTGGTCGAGCCGCCAAGCCGATCAGCAAATCGTTCTCGCTACCGCGATCTACCGTTTTGCTAGCTATCCCTCACGGTAATTCAGTCACGAAAAAAACAAAAAAAAATATACAAATGTTTTCTCGCCAGAATTCGCTTTACGGGATGTCTCACTAATACATTAATGTTTAATACGTCAGGACAGATTTATAAAAAGTTGTACTTTTTCTGTTATCTTTAATTTTAATAAAATATATGATGTGTATAATAATTGTTAAATATCGTTCATAACCTCTTATTTAATTGCGATAACATGACAGAATATTTCCTTACGAACGCGGCTATATTTTACTGGATCGTTAACCGTTTGGGTGGTCGGTCATGTTACCTCATGTTTCTGTTACCCACTATTGGCAAGTACTGGTCATGAACTGGCTACTGAATATATCGGAACTTGCTCCAGTGATGGTCAAATCTAGCCTTGAAAGAGGCTCACACTCGGTCCTGCCGCAACACTCTGAAGATTGTTACCAGAGTTCATAATTTTCACTCCGAAAAGGTTTGCCCTCACTGTTTTCTGGACCTGTAGCTTCTTTAACCTTGAGCTGTGACCCCTTGTGGGGCGGGCGTTCGCCAGCTTTAGGTATATTATACACTTCGATTAGGTCGCTCCTTCCCGTTTGTAGTATAAGCTAGGCAGCTGCAGGCGTTCTGATCTCTCTGGGTAGCTGAGGTCCCGTATAGTCACCTGTATCGTATGTGACATGTCTCGCTACCACTGCTCAATACACGTGCAACATTGTAGATAATTTCAGCTCCCTCCAGCTGAAACACGGGTACGGAGTCTGCCAAAGGCTTGAGATGCACATCTGATCCGATGTTAAATCTCCTCATCGATGTCGGGTTAGGGTCATCTCGTACCCAAGATAAATCGGATCCAGAAAATTTAACTCGTTCCCAACTCACGAAATAGTCGTACCCAAGATTACTTGCACCCAATTCAAGAGTTAATCTATACCTATTACTGCAGTGGCGGTGTAGCAGTTAAAAGTGAAGTCTAGGTGAAAATGAAGTGTTTGCCCAACATATCGTACGGCACTCCCGGCAGAACGCTCTGAGATTCCGTGGTGAGCAGAGCTGGTGAGTGGCGAAGACAGCATTATAATAATAATAATATTCGACTTCCATGCCTATGGATGTATAATAATTTAATTAATTAATTGAGTTGTTGGAAATGAAAATGCAGTGAAACCAGAAATATTATAAAATATAGATAATAAAGGGAAATAAATAAATACCAGTCCAGTGCATAAGTGATATAATAGGCTAGTAAACTCTAATAATGCAATTAATTAATTTAGTTTTTAAAATTTAATTTACTGGTAAACATAAAAGTCCTTCAGTTTTTTGGTTTTTTTTTTTGTGAAAGTTAAATAGCAAATTCGATGGTGTGCAGAATGAACCTGGTAGAGGTGTGTTTATATTCGTGAGGAATTCTCTTATTTCTCTTGTAGGCAATGTAAATTTCTTGAATGATCATTTGTATGATAGAACGGTATGGTGCGATATTACGAAAAGGAAAAATATACTATTGGTGCTGTGTATAGGGCTCCTATTACAAGTTGTGAGAAGAATCTTTTATTGAATTACCTAAGTTGTTTCCTTTCCTCATGGATGTAATGTTAAATCTCCTTGTTTTGCTCTACTAAGATACTATTCCTGTTGTAAATATGTCTTTTCGTGGATGTTTGAACAATCCAAACGTATTCTGCGAGGCTTGACTACGACGTATTTTTTTTCCATTAGTAGTATGTTAGCCAGTCTACAGGGGGGCATCGAGACAGTGTTGTACTGTTCATCGCCTCACGCCCCAAAACCACATTTTTTGTAATATCCCCTAGGCCATGGGTTAGTTAGACGTCGTCCCACCCTCTCCCTCCTGAAGGGAACGGGATACCTCACAGAGTCCTCCACCGCCTCCCCGTCCTGTGGACCGTCAGTGACACGAGACTAAGTGTGCTAACCTAGGTTGTTATCCCCGTGAAAAAAATCACGTGTGGATGCCTGGTTGCGACAATAGCAATCCTGGCTGACCTCTCAAACCTACAGTAAATGGTTTATCAAGTCACGCTTACAAAGTTGTCCTGTGCGACACCCTTCTACATTGACCGTGATCGACATTAGATTAGGTGTGATTTAAAAGTTGAGCGGTGGCATGATCCCTCTCATGTGGGTGTATCGATCTTCTGAAGAATGTTACTGTTAGGATAGAAAATATTCCTAATTAAGTTGATAAGCTTTTATTAAAATAGTTTTTGGTATACTAAATATAATAATATTGAAAAATAAATGAACCTTGTCTTTTGTTTATGGCACACTCTATATCTTTTTTTGTTTTTATAATTTGCCTGTCGCACGTCTGCTTGTGGGTTAAGACAAGTCTTCTGGTGTGGTCTGGAAGTTGATTTGGGGGTTTGGAATTGATCTCTCGAAGGCTTGGAATTAATTTAGGAAGATTCAGATTTAATTTGGGAAGGTTTAGAATTAATTTGGAAAAGTTTAAAGTGTGTTATCTTTAACAGCTGGAAAATGTGTAGTGATGGTAAGTGTGTGTGTGTGTGTGTAGTGATGGGAAGTGTGTGTGTGTGTAGTGATGGGAAGTGTGTGTGTGTGTAGTGATGGGAAGTGTGTGTGTGTGTGTGTAGTGATGGGAAGTGTGTGTGTGTGTGTAGTGATGGGAAGTGTGTGTTGTGTGTGTAGTGATGGGAAGTGTGTGTGTGTGTGTGTAGTGATGGGAAGTGTGTGTGTGTGTGTGTAGTGATGGGAAGTGTGTGTGTGTGTGTGTGTGTGTAGTGGTGGGAAGTGTGTGTGTGTGTAGTGATGGGAAGTGTGTGTTTGTGTCTAGTGATGGGAAGTGTGTGTGTGTGTGTGTAGTGGTGGGAAGTGTGTGTGTGTGTGTAGTGATGGGAAGTGTGTGTGTGTGTGTGTAGTAATGGGAAGTGTGTGTGTGTGTGTAGTGGTGGGAAGTGTGTGTGTGTGTGTGTGTGTGTGTGTGTAGTGTGGGAAGTGTGTGTGTGTGTAGTGATGGGAAGTGTGTATGTGTGTGTAGTGATGGGAAGTGTGTATGTGTGTGTAGTGATGGGAAGTGTGTATGTGTGTGTAGTGATGGGAAGTGTGTATGTGTGTGTAGTGATGGGAAGTGTGTGTAATGATGGGAAGTGTGTTTAGTGATGGGAAGTGTGTGTAGTGATGGGAAGTGTGTGAAGTGATGGGAAGTGTGTGTAGTGATGGGAAGTGTGTGAAGTGATGGGAAGTGTGTGTAGTGATGGGAAGTGTGTGTGTGTGTGTGTAGTGATGGGAAGTGTGTGTGTGTGTGGTGTTGGGAAGTGTGTGTGTGTAGTGATGGGAAGTGTGTGTGTAGTGATGGGAAGTGTGTAGTGACGGGAAGTGTGTGTAGTGATGGGAAGTGTGTGGTGATGGGAAGTGTGTGTGGCGATGGGAAGTGTGTGTAGTGATGGGAAGTGTGTGTAGTGATGGGAAGTGTGTGGTGAAGGGAAGTGTGTGTGGCGATGGGAAGTGTGTGGTGATGGGAAGTGTGTGTAGTGATGGGAAGTGTGTAGTGATGGGAAGTGTGTGTGGCAATGGGAAGTGTGTGGTGAGGGGAAGTGTGTGTGGTGATGGAAAATGTTGACTGTGTTTAGTGATGAGAAGTACTGATTATGTGTACTGATAGGGTAGTGATGTCCTCTTGGTTATTATTGTGGGTAGTGATGTCCTCTTGGCTATTATTGTGGGTAGTGATGTCCTTTTGGCTATTATTGTGTGTAGTGATGTCCTTTTGGCTATTATTGTGGGTAGTGATGTTCACTTGGCTATTATTGTGGGCAGTGATGTCCTTTTGGCTACTATGGTGGGAACTTACGGGAACTGATGACCTCTGGGGTATGAAGGGTTTCGCTGGGGCACTGGGAGTTGAGGCAGGCAATTAGCAAAGACCATTTACCATTGTTGTCATTCTGCAGGCGAATATATCTGAGAAATAAATAACAATGTTAAAAAATGAGGACGGTAGATATGGAATAATGGATAAGATTAGAAGTTTAAAGTTGGATTGAAAGAAAAGGCCGTGAATGAAAAAGCTTAAATGTAACGGTAGGGTAATAATTGAGAAAGCGGGATATCTTGACTGAAAAAGAACGAAATATATTGGTAACGAATACTGGAGAAAAGGAAATAAATGGAAAAATTAAACAAGATCAGGAGAGCCTGATGATAAACTGAAGAAGGACGGTATGATATAATGATGAAATGGATTATGGCTTATAAATGAGAAACAGGTGAAATCATCCTTTCGGAGAGGTACCCTTTAATTTGACTCCCTCACCCAGACAGTGTCCAGTTTGCTTGCTAGACACAAGTCAGTTTTACCAACTGATCGAATCCACCTTATGTTCTGGATGAGGCAGTTGTCGCGTGGCTTTTGAGGCTAGTCTTCATCTCTCAAGGTTCTATAAATTCCAACACCAAGC